>OY728128.1:1297977137-1298084182 GCA_963277665.1 Viscum album | reverse complement strand
ATTTACTTCTAGATGATGAAGATAATCCCTCAAACCACTATATGGTGTGGAAGTTAGTTGAGGAACTTGGATTTTCAAGAAACAAAATCCATGCTTTCCCGAAAGATTGCATTTTATTTTGGGAGGAAACCGCTAAATGAAATGATTGTATAAAATGTGGCACATCCCGTTGGAAGTCAAAATCTGAGGGAACGCCATCCCTTGTGCCACCGAAAGTAATGTGGCACTTTCCATTGATCCCCAAACTCCAGAATCTTTTTTTGACTAATTAAATATCAATAAAAATGAAATGGAATGATACTGAGAGAAATAACACTAATGATGAGTGTGTTCACCCTGTGGATGGATTTTCATGGCAGAGATTTGATGCTCAATATCCTGATTTTACAGCTAACATGTGTAATGTGAGGTTGGGTCTTTCATGTGACAGTTTTAATCCATTTTGGCAGATGCTTTCTTTGTACAGCACATGGACAGTTTTTATACACATTTATAATCTTCCACCATGGTTGTGTATGAAAAAAAAATTCACTTTCATGAGTATACTCATATCTGGACCTTCTGATCCTGACATTTATATTGACTTATATATGAAGCCTTTAATAAAAGAGTTGAAACTTATTTGGGATGTGGGTGTGCGCACATACGATCCATATTTGAAAGACATATTTTAGATGTGTGTTGCGCTTATATGGATGATCAAAAATTTTAGGCTTCTGCAATGATGTCTAGATGGATCACAATGGAAAAAATGTCATGTCTTTTTTGTATAAAGAATACAAGTTCCAGAAGACTGAAACATTACTGTAGATTCAGTTTTATAGGAAATTGAAGATTCTTACCAATGGACCATCCATATAGAAATAATCGTCGAAGATATGATAATACCATAGAGACCGGTGATCCACCTCAGCGTATGTCTAGAATTGATGTTCTTAATGAATTGAAAGATATCAGTTGCACATGAGCCTCAGCCCAGTTGGTGAGGTGTCCTTAATTGAATCCACAAGACCTAGGTTCAAAACCAGGTAGAGGCATATTTCCGGGACTGTAGCAACACTGTAGCAGACTGTAGCAACACTATACATTGTGCGGTACTGTAGCAGAACTGTACACTGTACAGGTACTGTAGCAGACTGTACACTATACAGGTACTGTAGCAGACTGTACACTGTGCAGGCACTGTAGTAAGCACTGTAGCAGGTACTGTTCGATACAGTAGAAGCTAGAACTATTCACCTTGGGCCACTGGTTTGGGCTTGGAGTCCTTAAGGCTTTTGGGCCACCCAGGCCTTCGGGTCAGTAGGAATTTCGAGCCACCTTTAAGTCCCTCGGCCCACCTCAAGGACTTCAGGCCACATGCAGTTTCCCTAGACACACTACAAAAAAGGAGCAACCCAAGATGAGGATTCAGAGCAGGTGCACTCACCAGAGCAGAACCAAATGGATTGTCAGAATGAGAGGGTATGGCTATGCCATCGGTACCAGCATGTGCTTGCACGGGAAGCCTAGTCAGACGACCATGCAAAGGTGGAGAGCTACTATCATGATGCAGATGCTGGGGATGGGCAGTTCCTTGTAGATAGTCTGGTTGAATTCCCTAGGACCTTCAGGTCATGTAATCTCCTAAGCCTACAGGCCTTGTAATATCTGAGCCTACGGGCCTTGTAAGGGTTCCCCCTCATCCCTTGAAAGTGGGGTTATCAAAATCCATAAAAATTAAGGCCTTCAGGCCATTCGGGCTAAAGATTTCTGTTTTTAATTTGGGAAGGGTTAAATGAAATCTGGAAAGAGAAAGAATGTTTCCACCGAAAACTATTACAATTGGAGGAATATGAGTATATTTTTTGATTTTCCTTATTGGTCAACCAATTTTTTACATCATTGCTTAGACGTAATTCACATTGAAAAGAATATATGTGAAATGTTTCTTTCAATGAATCTAAATGTTAAAGTAAATACAAAAGATGATTTACAGTCTCGGCATGACTTTGTGGATTGGGGAATCAGACCAGAATTGCATCCTGTGCATATCAATGAAAATAAATGGCAAGTTCCATGTGCTTATTATGTGATGACACCTATGGAAAAAAACAATTTCTAGAAGTATTAGAGACTATTATAGTTACTGATGGATATTCAAGAAACATATCTAAATTGGTCAACAGAAGAGAGTTGAAGCTAAAATCTTTGAAGACTCGTAATTATCAAGATCTTCTGCATGAGTTGATTCCAATAGAAATCAGTCATCTTTTTTCCAATAATGTAAGGGTGACTGTTATTTGGTTGTGTATTTTTTTAGATATATTTGTGCTAATAAGTTGTCCAAGTATTTCTTGTATAAAATGTTGACAAATTCCCCATTAATTTTTGGTGAGTCGGAGAAAATATTTCTCCATCATTCTTCACATGCATGTTGCATCTGACTGTCCATATTCCCACAGAAATAATTCTCGGAGGACCTATTTCTTTTAGTTGGACGTATCCAACTGAAAGAAATATGTACACATTAAAGTCTTATGTCTGAAACAGAAATCATCCTGAAGGTTCTATCATGAATTGTTACTTGGCTCAAGAATATATGGATTTATGCTCAACATATTTGTATGATCTTACTACATGAATGAACAGACCAATGATAAATGAATAAAAATAGTATGAGAAAATTGAACCTAGTTTTCTATAACTTCCTCGAATAGGAGGAATTCCTGGATCATATACATTGAAGACATTAAGCCTTGAAGAACGGGAGATGGCACATCACACAGTTTTGTTCAACTGTTATTTGTTCGATGACTACATCAGGTAACTAAATTGAATATGTATATATTACATATATATCTATTAAACTATTCATATTTTTTATCTACAGGTAACATAAAACAATGATAAATATAAATCATCGTTCTTTATCTTTGAGAAGAAGGGATACTTTTCATAGCAAAGAGTTTTCTACTTCGTTAAAATTGAAGGTAAAAATATTATTAATTAAAATAATTAAATAAATATTTAATTAAGTTTAATATTTATTTATATTGGAGGTATTGAGTTTTCCTGCTGACTCTGTCTCTGCGGAAATAAGAGATTTGGCTTTTGGTCCTAACATCGTGGTTTCACTACCACAAAACTGGGCAAGGCATGCGCCTGCCTTTATCAGCGCTAACGGAAAAGCGCTGATAAAGGCCTTCCACTGTATCAGCGCTAACAAAAGAGCTGATAAAGTTCCACTTTATCAGCGCTTTTCTAGCGCTGATAAAGGCTGTATTTATCAGCGCTTTTCATTTTTAGCGCTGATAAATACACCCTTTATCAGCTCTTTTTACTAGTGCTGATAAAGGGTACCGCGGATTTATTAAAAACTCGTGGGTCCTCTTCCTCCTCCCCGCACACAATCAAGCTCTCGCGGAAGCCCTCGTCTGCGCCGCTGCCGCCGCTGCCGCTGCCTCCTTCTCCTCTGCCGCGGCTGCCGAAACCCCTCCCCCTTCTCTCCTTCTCTCTCCCTGCGGCCCCCCTCCTCTGCGTAGCAACCCAGCCGAAGCGATCCCCGTCCGGCGCACTGCCCCTCCGGCACGCTCCCCCTCCGGCGCCGCTCCCCCTGCGGCGCCGCTCCCTCGCGCGACCTCCTTCGGACCCCGCTGCTCCCGCATCCCCTTCACCGCGCCATCGGTCCCTACGCGGATCCATCGGCGATCACGGTGCCCTCTATCGCTCCGCGGACCAGCAGACGCCCTCCCAGCTTGTTCCCTCCATCGCGCGACGTCGCCTCCGTCGTTGCTCTCCCACCGGATTCCGGCTGCCGCACCTCCTCCTTCTCCCTACATAGCCTGACTGCCACCCTTGTCGGCGCCGCGCTTGCCGGCGCCACCCCTGCCGGTGTCGCGCTGCCCTTTCGAGCATCATCCCAGACTTTCCACACCCTGCTGGCATCGTTTCGGCTTTTGTGCGCCCTGTTGGTACCGTTCTAGCCAGCGCGCGGCCTGCCGGCGTCGTTCTGGCCAGCCCACGCCTTGCCGGCGTTGTCCTAGCCTCCCGTTGCGAGTCCCGCAGCCCCGTTGAACCCAGCCCAGACCCTGCTGGTTGAGAATACCTCTGTGCCGAGGTGAGGTTTGCATTGTTTTTTTGTTTGTATAATTTTAGGTCAATATTTTATTCTGTTTATGAGTCCCTAGTTTACATCTTCTTGCATCTGCACCAATATTCTTGTTTATGTGCCAATCTTTCTTATTAAATTAATTTGGAACAAATGTGTATTGTTTTTCAAGATGCGAAATTAGTTTTGATTTGGTTATTTGGGCGTTTGATTTGTTAGTGTTATGTTTAGGTGATGTTAGTGTACGTTTTCTTTTTGAAAACTCGCTTTGGGCTGTTTATCTGCATCGATAGTTTGTGCAGTTGTGTTTTTGAAAGTGTCGTGGTGTAGTTGAATTTTTGTTAGTGTCAAAAGCATGTTTAGTCTTAAAAGTGGTTTTGTAAATAATGTCGATGGCGCAAGTGATGTTTTGAAAATGTATCGAGGTGGTTCTTTCACGTTGTTGCTCGTTTGGGTAGTTTTAAGGCTTTGTTAGTGTAATTTCAGTTTTCGTACGTTTGTTGCAGCGTGTTTGCGAGATAACCTCGCGATATTGTGGTCGTCGAAGCTCTCGCGGACGCCCTCGTCTGTGCCGCTGCCGCTGCCTCCTTCTCCTCCGCCGTGGCTGCCGCCTCCTCCTCTGCTCCTCCTCCTCCTCCTCCTCCTCCGCCGGTGCCTCCGCGACCTCCTCCTCCTCCGCGGCCTCCTCCTCCTCCATTGTGCGGTATGCTATGCCTATAATTTGCTTTGTTTTTTGTTTTTGTTCTATATTTCAACTATCATGATTTGTGTGAATCAATTTTATTTGAAGTGGGGGGTGCAGGTTTTGTGGGTGTAGTGGGTGGGGGGGTGTTTAGGTGGGGGTGTTTAGGTGGGGGAGATGTTTTGTGGGTGAACATGTAGGTGGGGCGTATAATGGGGGGTCCAAATACCGTATCTTCCTCATCCTAAAAGGTGCGATCTTTTTCAATACCATTTTATTTCACTGTCCATAAAACATAGCATTCGCCCGTTTTCTCTTTTCCCATCCAACACTATCATATCCAGTACCATTACCTATAAAATAACACATTATGCATGCGTTCTTAAAAATAAAATAAGTGAGTAGTAAAACTCCACCGCCTCCTCCTCTGCTCCTGTTCCTCCTCCTCCTCCTCCATCGGCCTCAACCTCCTCCTCCTCTGATGCCTCCGCTGATGCCTCCTCCTCCTACGCCGATGCCGCCGGTGCCTCCGCGGCCTCCCCCTCCTCCACCGATGCCTCCGCGGCCTCCTCCTCCTCCGCCGTCACGCCGCGGTCAAGCTGCAGTCACACCGCGGTCACGCCGCGGTCACGACGCGGTCACGCCGCGGTCACGCCGCGGTCACGCCGCGGTCACGCCGCGGTCACGCCGGTGCCTCCGCGGCCGCCTCCTCCTCCTCTTCCGCCACGGCCGCCTCCTCCTCCTCTGCTCCTGCTCCTCCTCCTCCTCCACCGACCTCATCCTCCTCCTCCTCCGCTGCCTCTGCTGCCTCCGCTGCCTCCGCTACCTCCCCCCTGCCTCCGCCCTGCCTCTGCGTTGCCGCCGGTGCATCCTCCTCCACCGCGGCCTCCTCCTCCTCCATCGCGGCCTCCTCCTCCTCCTCCGCTGCCTCCGCTGCCTCCTCCTCCTCCGTCGCGGCCGCCGCCTCCTCCTCTGCTCCTGCTCCTCCTCCCCTCCACCGGCCTCATCCTCCTCCTCCTCCGCTGCCTTCGCTGCCTCCACCCTGCCTCCGCGCTACCGTCGGTGCCTCCGGTGCCTCCTCCTCCACCGCGGCCTCCTCCTCCTCCGCCGCTGCCTCCTCCTCCTCCGCCGGTGCCGCCATTGCCTCCACGTCTCCTCCTCCTCCGCGTGCTGTGGTCACGCCGCGATCACGCCGCGGTCACGCCGCGGTCACGCCGCGGTCACGCCGCGGTCACGCCGCGGTCACGCCGGTGCCTCCGCGGCAGCCGCCTCCTCCTATTACGCCACGGTCGCCGCCTCCTCCTCTACTCCTGCTCCTCCTCCTCCTCCTCCACTGGCCTCATCCTCCTCCTCCTCCGCTGCCTCCACTGCCTCCGCCCTGCCTCTGCGCTGCCGCCGGTGCCTCCTCCTCCACCGCGGCCTCCTCCTCCTCCGCTGATGCCTCCTCATCCTCCGCTGGTGCCGCCGGTGCCTCCGCGGCCGCCTCCTCCTCTGCAGTCACGCCACGGTCACGCTGCGGTCACGCCGGTGCCTCTGCGGCCGCCGCCTCCTCCTCTGCTCCTGCTCCTCCTCCCCTCCACCGGCCTCATCCTCCTCCTCCTCTGCTGCCTTCGCTGCCTCCGCCCTACCTCTGCCCTGCCTCTGCCCTGCCGTCGGTGCCTCCTCCTCCACCGCGGCCTCCTCCTCCTCCGCTGATGCCTCTTCCTCCTCCGCCGGTGCCGCCAGTGCTTCCACGTCTCCTCCTCCTCCGCGCACTGCGGTCACGCTGCGGTCACGCCGCGGTCACGCCGCGGTCACGCCGGTGCCTCCTCCTCCACCACGGCCTCCTCCTCCTCCACCGTGGCCTCCTCCTCCTCCTTCGCTGCCTCCGCTGCCTCCTCCTCCGCCGCGGCCGCCGCCTCCTCCTCTGCTCCTGCTCCTCCTCCCCTCCACCGGCCTCATCCTCCTCCCCCGCTGCCTCCGCCTCCTCCTCCTCCTCGTCCTCCTCCTCCTCCTTCTCCTCCACCGCAGCCTCGTCCTCCTCCTCCTCCACCGGCGCTTCCTCCTCCTCCTCCTAGTCCGCTGCCTCATCCTCCTCCTCCACCGGCGCCTCCTCCTCCTCCTCCTCTGCCTACTCTGCTGCCTCCTCCTCCACCGCGGTTTGAGAGGTGTCTCAAGTGATTTCACCATCTTCCTTACAATTTTATTCTTTATATTTAGTTTCTATTGATTTTTGATTTATCTAGATTAGGTTTTATGGGTGATTCAACTGGCGCATGGTGGTATCATATTGATGTGAGGCTTGGGGATTATAGTGGTTCCCAATATATTTTTTATTTTGGTATTTATTTATTCCTTTATTTCCTTGAAGTATCTTGTTTTTTATCTAAATTATACTCATATTCCTTCTCCTTTAACCTATATACTTATCCTATGGATTTTAAAAAGGATGAATATAAATAAAGAATGGATGAATGCCAATCGGTTGACAAAAGAGTATGAAGAAGGCGTGAAAGAATTTATAAAGTTTGCAATAGATCATGCATGTGACTCTTCTCAAATCCTTTGTCCGTGTTTACAATGTTGTTATTCAAAACAAATTAGTCCAGATGAGTTGGAAGAACACTTGATCTATCACGGAATAGATCAAAGTTATACATGTTGGAATAAACATGGGGAAACAATGAATGTAGGTAGTGACTGGGGTGACACTGCGTTTTATGGATCATATGATATGATTACAAACATGAACAATGAAGATGACCGTATAGAGGATGTGATTACAGATGTGAATGATGATGAAGATCGTATTGAGAAAATGACAAGGACCTTCGAAGATGAACTTCGTGATTGCCCAAAATTGTTTGAGAAGTTAAAAAGTTGTGCAAAGACGCCATTGTATGCTGGTTGCACTAAATATACATCATTGTCAGCCGTACTGAAGCTGTATAATTTGAAAGCAGATAACAGGTGGAGTGACGACAGTTTTACGAAACTACTTTCCCTCTTGAATGACATGCTCCCAGAAGACAATGAGCTCCCGATCCGAACATACGATGCCAAAAGAATGCTATGCTCTATGGGTATGATCTCTGAAAGAATACACTCATGCCCGAATGACTGTATACTATTTCGCAAGGACCACAAATCACTTAAAGAATGCCCAAAGTGTGGTGCTTCTAGATACAAGAAAGATGAATCCAGTCCTACTAAAGTTGTATGGTACTTTACAATCATTCCAAGGTTTAGACGCCTATATGGAAGTGAGGAGACTGCAGAACAATTAACATGGCATGCAGATACAATAATTAAAGATGGGATACTAAGTCACCCGGCAGACTCTCCTCAGTGGAAGAGAATCGATCATGAGTATCCTGAATTTGGAAACGAGTCGAGAAACCTTCGTCTTGCGTTATCTACAGATGGAGTGAATCCTTTTGGTTTTCAAAGTAGCAGTTACAGTACATGGCCGGTTATGTTGATAAATTATAACTTACCACCGTGGTTATGCATGAAACGAAAATACATCATGTTATCTATGCTTATATCAAGACCAAAACAACCGGGTAATGATATTGATGTTTATTTATCTCCATTGATCGAAGATTTGAAATTATTGTGGGATTCAGGTGTTACATTGTATGATGCTTATAGAAAGGTAGATTTCACTTTGAGAGTCATGTTGTATGGGACGATAAATGACTTCCCAGCGTATGGAAATTTGTCAGGATATAGCATTAAAGGAACTCAAGGTTGTCCTGTTTGCGAAGAAGGTACACAATCAATTAGGTTGAAACATTCATTGAAAACCGTGTTTCTAGGACATCGCATATTTCTACCGCGACGACATAAGTACCGTTCTTGGAAGACATCATTCGATGGAAGTTCAGAAGAACGTGCAATACCGTCTCCACTAACAGGCGGTCAATTGTTTGAGAAAGTTAAAAATTTGGACACTACTTTTGGTAAACCGGCTTCGAAAAACCTTACGAAAATCGGTTGGAAAAAGAGATCAATTTTTTTTGAATTACAATACTGGAATTGTCTGTATGAAAGACATTTTATTGATGTTATGCATGTAGAAAAAAATGTATTTGATAGTGTTATCGGCACGTTGCTGAATACATCTGGAAAAACAAAAGATGGAATTAAGGCTAGGTTGGACATGGTTGAGATGGGAATACAAGAAGAGTTGGCACCAATAAAGGGTGAAAAACAAACATTTCTTCCTCCTGCTGCTTACACTCTTTCCAGGCAGGAGAGATATCAGTTTTGCAACTTCTTGAATGACGTAAAAGTTCCAGAGGGGTATTCGTCAAATATCAGTAACCTTGTGTCAATGAGCGACTTGAAGTTAAAAGGTCTGAAATCACATGACTGTCATGTTTTGATGCAAAATCTCATTCCAATTACTTTAGGTTGCATTTTGCCCAAGAATGTCCGCCATACATTAACGAAACTGTGTTTCTTCTTCAAAGCTATATGCAGCAAAGTTATAGACCCGGTGAAATTGCCAACTATGGAAAAAGAAATTGCCGTCATATAATGTGAATTAGAAATGTTCTTCCCACCTTCATTTTTTGATATGATGGTTCATTTGATGGTCCACTTGGTGAGAGAGATTCGACTATGTGGTCCTGTACATTACAGATGGATGTACCCCATTGAATGGTATATGAAGATTTTGAAAGGGTATGTCAAAAATCGAAGTCGGCCAGAGGGTTGTATTGCAGAGCGATATATTGTTGAGGAAGCCGTTGAATTCTGTACCGAATACTTGTCTGGTGTGGAGAGCATTGGCTTACCGAAATCTCGTCACACTGGGCGGTTAGAGGGTGAAGGAATTTCTGGAATAAAGGTTGTCACAATCAATATTACAGATCGGGAGAAGGCCCACCTTTATGTTTTGCATAACAGTTTGGACGTTGACCCATATGTTGAAATCCACAAAGAAATTCTTAGGCAATCGAATCCATCAAGGACTGAAAAATGGATATCAAATACACATAATCGACAGTTTATAGGATGGTTTCGAGATCATATTTTTAAGAAGTCAGATGAAAATCCAAAGTCTATTTCGGAACGACTTCGATGGCTAGCCGGAGGACCAAGTGTGTATGCATTATCTTACAATTCTTATGTAGTTAATGGTTATACATTTTATACTAATGAACATGATGAAGACAGTACCATGCAGAATAGTGGGGTTACACATGTGGCTGAATCGATGCATGTTTTCAGTGCTAAGGACAGAAATCCAATTTATGCGAATATGTCATACTTTGGCATCATCAAACAAATATGGGAGTTGGATTATACAGAATTTCAAGTTCCGATATTTCAATGCAAGTGGGTTGATAACAGGAGTGATCTTAAAATAGATGATTTGGGATTTGTGAAAGTTGATTTCAGTAAGGAAGCGGAGAAAGACGAACCATTTATAATGGCATCACAGGCAGTGCAAGTATTTTATGTTCTCGATCCCGCAAACCGAAACTGGTCAATTGTTCTGTTATCGACCAAAAAAGCTGAAGGGTCAGATGAAAATTCAACAGAAGATGATCCTTTCATTGGGATTTCTCAATCATTTCGCAGTGGTCTCAATGTAGACGACGTTTTGTATGTCAGAGGAGACCACAATGAAGGGATATGGATAGTTGATAGAGGGGTCAAATCCCTTCAGCCTTTAAAAAAAAGGGAGTTCAATAATCAGGTTATTGATTTTTATTGTAATATAGATTGTGTTACATTATGTTATTATCTGTTCGCTGCTGCTTTTATGTGATCTAACTTAAATTTTAAACCAGTTATGCAGATAATGACTTCTTCACCTACTGATGCACCCAATCCCGAAACACAACACGTCTCTCAACCTATTGCAGCTGGTCCCATTGCTGAGAGACAATAGGTCTCTCAACCTGTTGCAGCTGGTCCCACTGCTGACGTACAACAGGTCTCTCAACCTGTTTCAGCTGGTGTCAGTGTTGAAGCTAGTGTTTCGGAGAAACATAATGATGATGCAGAAACTGAGGAAATGGTAGGCGATGAAACCCCAGCGACACAAAAAAATAGGTGCGCCGTAGTTTGACAGTTTTAGCAAAAATCCTTAAGGCAAAAGCAAAAGGCATCAAATTTGAGGTGGGATGGAATAAGCTAGGCCAGCATGTAAACCCCAACAAAGCCATGTTTAGTAGCTAGATTGGAATCGTCACTCGACAACGCGTGCCGATTGACGTAGAGTCGTGGCACCATGTTGTCAGTGGGTTGAAAACATTAATGTGGGAAGAGATTACGGTAACATTGCGATATCATCTATTTAATTTATTAAAATAAAATAAAATATTGAAATATTGTCTAACCCTTCATCATCTCTTGCAGAGTGCATTTATAGTAGATGTTTCGCACAAAGAATATGTTTTCAGACTGGAAGGAAGGATTCATAGAGGCTTTCGCACCATTTTAACGAAAAATCATCTGAAAGATGCCGAAGGGAAAATCAAGCCGCACCCGCCTCCTCTTTATGCACACTTGATATCCCAAGGAACGTGGGATGCGTTTTGCAACCGTCGTGTGGAAAGAAATTTTCAGGTACATTGTGTTTGGTTACACGTTGTGTAACGTTGCTTGTATTCATCACATTGATTGATAGGTTTTTATTTATGAAACAACAAATGAGTGATGGAAATAAAGAACGGGCAGCAAGACCAGCGTACCCCTACCCTAAAGCAAGGTTGGGGTACGCTTCAATTGAAAAACAATTGGTATGTATTTTAAAAGTACTGTAATAATTTTATGTGACATAAAACAACACTGTATCCATGTTTCTCTGTTTATAAGCAGATTGATGAAGAAAAATCTCAAGTCACTTCCATTCCACGCCATGTGCTATGGAAGGAGGCTCGTGTTAATAAAGAGGGGAAACTGATAGATGAAAACACACAAAAAGTGTGGGAAACATGTGTAAGTATGACATAATATAAACTTCTTTTGCTTTAAATCACTATTACATAACGATGCTTACTTATTTTTTCATATTTTCTATTTTACATAGTCACAGGAAACATCAACACCCACACCGGATGCAGACATACTTTCAACGGCCTTGAAACAGCCAGAACAGTATGGCCGCGTCAGAGGTGTGGGTTTTGGGGTGTCACCCAAGACATATTTTAAGAAAAAAAACAAGAGGATGAAGAAACTAAAGAATTGCATGTAATGAGAGATAGAGTAGATACCCTTGAAGAACTAATCCAAACTCAGGGAGAGATGCTAAAGATTTTGATGGAGGAGAGGCGAAGAGAACAAACAACTCAAGAATAACCCCCGCAAGAAGATCCACCCCTCACCAGCTTTGAGGCGAGCCATTCCCCTCAAAGACCTGACTTAACCGAGGTAATCAATGTTATAATATTCATTTTTGTGAGATGTGAATCACATAGACACTGATACCTTTGATTTAATGATATTCTGCAGGGTGAAAATGACTGTGATTTATATCTGTCAACTCCCACCCATCGCCTTGTAGCGAGGGCTACGGTGTTCAATATGCAGAATGACACGCTACACTCCAGACCACTTCCAACCGGTCATGTCAAATTGTCGATTAACGTAGCTAATGAGCCGAGCACCGAGCTACCCATGCCAAATGACGATGACGACATTCATACGGCGGAAAAAGCTATTGGAACATTCGTTGCATGGCCGTCGAATCTTGTAAAAAAACACGTCGAGCAGGAGGTATTCATTTCCAGTTGATTTTTCAAGCAGAACCTTTAACATTAAATTAGAAAATGGCTGAACCGATGAATGTTATTATATAAGGATAAAATGGAGAATCTAAAACGAAAGAGCGGATCCAAGATTGGATCAACCAACCAATCAAAACGATCTACTGAGAGCACGTTCACCCCGCCCGTTCTATATCCACATTTAATATCATTGCAATCTCATGTGGATACGAAAATGAAAGATGGAAAGAATCATACAATTGTTTGTGAAAAAGATATGTACGGAGAGGAAACAATGGATTTCGTTAGTGCAGACGCTATTTCTGAGATCATCACATACGACTGGCTAGGTGCCTCAGTTATAAATGTATACATGAGGTATGTTTTCATGATTTGATTTTACAGAAGCTGATATACTTTGATAATTATGGATAAATACATCTCATATTTTTCACAGGCGTATATATGAAAAAAAGTTGAAGGGATTTTCCCATGAATACAAATTTGGACTCGTTAGTCCTCACACCATTTCTACACAACGAACAGAAATAGATTCTAATTTTCAGGCTGAATTGATGTCAAATCTGCTCAGAACGTTTCAAAGAAGAATTGCGACTGACAGGCTCTTTTTAATACCAACGATGCAAGGGTAAAACTCTACATTTTAATCATATCAATTATATTTTCATTTCTATCAGTAATTATTTCTTTTTGTGTTTTTAGGGAACATTGGATGCTCATTGCAGTCAATTTGGATACTCCAAAGATTTATTTTCTGGATTCACTGCATGGATATCCAACTAACCGGCCACACATGATGGAGATTGTCAATTTGTAATACACTAGATCCAACATTTTAGAACTAAATATCTAGTTATATAATTTATATTATCTTTTAATGAGGATTTTGTTATGATAGGGCGGTGTATGAATATCGTCTAAAGGCTGGAATGAATCCAGGGCGTAAGGACGACAATGCCCACAAGATCTACAAATGGAGAATTATCTGGGTATATATAATTATATTTCACTATCCAAATACATATCAAAACAAATTACTTATTTTTCTCGATGTTTCTGCAGTGTACGAAACAAACAAATGACAAGGACTGCGGTTATTATGTATGTAAATTTATGAAAGAGATCGTATTTCATGGACAAACTAGCATCCCTGAAGAGGTATTTTTGAAAATAATTACTACTTTATTTAAAATTATTATTAATCCCTTGTGTATTTATATTTTTATAGTACTACTATGACTGTCGCAAAAACTCATATTCAGAAGATGATATAAATGTCTTTAGAAACGAATGGGCAGCGTACCTGATCGAAGAATGTAAACAAATAGGACAATGAAGGTGAATTCCTAATACTTATGTTATCTTTATATGGTCATTGATATCTCCCATTACACTTATTGAGAATCTATGATCTCCCTTTCTTATGTTTCATATCCTTAGATTAGTGAATTCCTACTACTTAGTTTGAAAATGAGATAAACTATGGAAAACAACACCAATGACATACGCCAAACTGAGAAAAAGCGTTCGGATGGTTTTGATACTTTATGACAACGATCCACGAGTCATTTGTGACGTGTACGAATCGACCGCACCTCAATCCGACGCACGGTGTGACCGGTATGGCTAAAATTGTCTGAAATCAGTTTGAAAATGACATGAACTTTGGAAAACAACACCAATGACATACGCCAAACCGAGCAAACGCGTACGGATTGTTTTGATACTTTAGGACAACGATCCACGAGTCATTTGTGACGTGTACGAATCAAGCACACCTCAATCCGACGCACGGTGTGACCGGTATGGCTAAAAGTGTCTGATATCAGTTTGAAAATGAGATAAACTTTGGAAAACAACACCAATGACATACGCCAAACTGAGAAAACGCATTTGGATTGTTTTGATAATTTAGGACAACGATCCACGAGTCATTTGTGACGTGCACGAATCGACGACACCTCAATCTGATGCACGGTGTTACCGGTTTGGCTAAAAGTGTCTGATATCAGTTTGAAAATGACATGAACTTTGGAAAACAACAACAATGACATACGCCAAACCAAGAAAACGCGTTCGGATTGTTTTGATACTTTAGGACAACGATCCACGAGTCATTTTTGACGCGTAAGAATTGACCGCACCTCAATCCGACGTACGGTGTGACCGGTATGGCTAAAAGTGTCTGATATCAGATTCAAATTGAGATAAACTTTGGAAAACAACACCAATGACATACGCCAAACCGAGAAAACGCCTTCAGATTTTTTGATACTTTAGGAAAACGAACCACGAGTCATTTGTGACGCGTACGAATCAATCGCACCTCAATCCGACACACGGTGTGACCGGTATGGCTAAAATTGTCTGATATCAGTTTCAAATTGAGATAAACTTTGGAAAACAACACCAATGACATACGCCAAACCGATCAAATGCCTTCGGATTGTTTTGATACTTTAGGAAAACAATCCACGAGTCATTTGTGACGTGTACGAATCAACCGCACCTCAATCCGACGCACGGTGTGACCGGTATGGCTAAAATTGTCTGATATCAGTTTGAAAATGACATGAACTTTGGAAAACAACACCAATGACATACGCCAAACCGAGCAAACGCCTTTGGATTGTTTTGATACTTTAGGACAACGATCCACGAGTCATTTGTGACACGTACGAATTGACCGCATCTCAATCCGACGCACAGTGTGACCGGTATGGCTAAAAGTGTCTGATATCAGTTTGAAAATGAGATAAACTTTGGAAAACAACACCAATGACATACACCAAACTGAGCAAACGCCTTCGGATTGTTTTGATACTTTAGGAAAATGATCCATGAGTCATTTTTGATGCATACAAATCTACCACACCTCAATCCGACGCACGGTGTGACCGGTATGGCTAAAAGTGTCTGATATCAGTTTCAAATTGAGATAAACTTTGGAAAACAACAACAATGACATACGCCAAACCAAGCAAACACCTTCGAATTGTTTTGATACTTTAGGAAAACGATCCAAGAGTCATTTGTGACGCGTACGAATTGACCGCACCTCAATCCGATGCACGGTGTGACCGGTATGGCTAAAATTGTCTGATATCAGTTTGAAAATGACATGAACTTTGGAAAACAACACCAATGACATACGCCAAACCGAGAAAACACGTTCGGATTGTTTTGATACTTTAGGAAAACTATCCACGAGTCATTTTTGACGCGTACGAATCGACCGCACCACAATCCGATGCATGGTGGGACCGGTATGGCTAAAATTGTCTGATATCAGTTTGAAAATGACATGAACTTTGGAAAACAACACCAATGACATACGCCAAACCGAGCAAACGCATTCGGATTGTTTTAATACTTTGGGAAAACGATCCAAGAGTCATTTTTGACGCGTACAAATTGATCGCACCTCAATCTGACACACGGTGTGACCGGTATGGCTAAAAGTGTCTGATATCAGTTTGAAAATGAGATGAACTTTGGAAAACAACAACAATGGCATACGCCAAACTGAGCAAACGCCTTCGTATTGTTTTGATACTTTAGGAAAACGATCCACGAGTCATTTGTGATACGTACGAATCGACCTCACCTCAATCCGATGCACGGTGTGACCGGTATGGCTAAAAGTGTCTGATATCAGTTTCAAATTGAGATCAACTTTGGAAAACAACACCAATGACATACGCCAAACCGAGAAAATGCCTTTGTATTGTTTTGATACTTTAGGAAAACGATCCACGAGTCATTTGTGACGCGTATGAATTGACCTCACCTCAATCCGACTCACGGTGTGACCGGTATGGCTAAAATTGTCTGATATCAGTTTGAAAATGACATGAACTTTGGAAAACAACACCAATGACATACGCCAAACTGAGCAAACGCATTCGGATTGTTTTGATACTTTAGGACAACGATCCAAGAGTCATTTTTGATGCGTAAAAATCGAACGCAACTCAATCCGACACACGGTGTGACCGGTATGGCTAAAATTGTCTGATATCAGTTTGAAAATGACATGAACTTTGGAAAACAACACCAATGACATACGCCAAACCGAGAAAACGCGTTCGGATTGTTTTGATACTTTAGGACAACGATCCACGAGTTATTTTTTATGCGTACGAATTGAGCACACCTCAATCCGACACACGGTGTGACCAGTATGGCTAAAAGTGTCTGATATCAGTTTGAAAATGAGATAAACTTTGGAAAACAACACCAATGACATACTCCAAACCGAGAAAACGGGTTCAGATTGTTTTGATACTTTAGGAAAACGATCCACGACTCATTTGTGACGTGTACGAATCGACCGCACCTCAATCTGACGCACGGTGTGACCGGTATGGCTAAAATTGTCTGATATCAGTTTGAAAATGACAAGAACTTTGGAAAACAACACCAATGACATACACCAAACCGAGCAAACGCCTTCGGATTGTTTTGATACTTTAGGAAAACGATCCACGAGTCATTTTTGATGTGTACGAATCGACTGCACCTCAATCAGACGCACGGTGTGACCGGTATGGCTAAAATTTTCTGATATCAGTTTGAAAATGACATGAACTTTGGAAAACAACACCAATGACATATGCCAAACCGAGAAAACGCGTTCGGATTGTTTTAATACTTTAGGACAACGATCCACGAGTCATTTGTGACGCGTACGAATTGATCGCACCTCAATTCGATGCACGGTGTGACCGGTATGGCTAAAAGTGTCTGATATCAGTTTGAAAATGAGATAAACTTTGGAAAACAACACCAATGACATACGCCAAACCGAGCAAACGCCTTCAGATTGTTTTGATACTTTAGGACAACGATCCAAGAGTCATTTGTGACGCGTACGAATCGACCGCACCTCAATCCGACGCACGGTGTGACCGGTAAAGCTTTTCATTAGATAAAGAATCAGTATTTATTAAATGAGATAAATCAATCAAAAACATATTGATTTTACATTATTCCCTTTCATTGTTATGAAAATGAAAAATTTTGAGTTTAAAATTTAATATTTTAGTTTCACATTTCCATATTAATGTATTCTTTCATATTCTGTTTTAATTTCTTTCATTATTGCATTACTAACATAATATTGGTTTTCTTATATAGGTGATTTTTTTTCCTTGAGTTCGGATGCTTTGTTCGGCAACAAATACCATCAAGAGCGGATCACGGATATCAAAGGATGAAACATGAAAGTTTATAACTATTGTTGAATAATTGTAAATGTAACCATGTAAAACAATTTTTGAAATGTATATAGCAATGCGTTTTTCTTTGTATTCATGATGTTAAGTAAATGTATATACCGTTGTCAGTCAAAATATTGGGTGTGGGTGCTATGGTGTGCAGGTGTGCATGTGATACTTTTTGCAGGTATTCTGGTGTGCAGGTGTGCAGGTACTGTTTTTTAGGTGCAGGCACTGGGCCCTTTATCAGCGCTGAAGGAGCGCTGATAAAGGAACCTGTATCTGCGCTCCGAGAAGTGCTGATATAGTTGACCTTTATCAGTGCTCCACCGCGCGCTGATAAAGGACCCCTTTATCAGCGCTCCTAGAAGAGTTGATAAAGGTCCCCTATATCAGTGCTTCTCGGAGCGCTGATAAAGGGGACCCCCCCCCCTTTATCTACACCGGAATTAACAGCGCTTTTCTAGCGCTGTTAATGATGGTTTTTAGCACTGATAAAGGCGCAGGTTGTAGTAGTGTTTGTGACTGTAAATCAATTGTTATCAATGGGTATAAATTTATTGTCACTGGATGAGAATATAACCTGAGAACACAACATGATGGTGTTATGGTTACTGCCAAAACAGATTTTTATGCCAATGCATCAGATAGTAGATTGCGATTTGAAATGTGGTTTATTATGGATTCGTTGAAAAAATAATAATGTTGGATTATTACTCTCATGGACAAGTCACGATGATGAAATTCTATTGGTTTGATTTGATGACAATACATGGCAAATTTATTGATGATTGTGTATTTCGAGTAATTAATATGACTTTCACTCTTGCTACCAAAGAACCATATGAATTTGAATCAATGGATAAAAAAATTATTTCTAATACCAACTTTGACTTGAATTTGGTGTCATAGTTGAAGTAATTACAAGAAATATTTTTAATGATTGTAATGATGGAATTTACACCATCCCTACTGCCATTAGAACCAATCCATATATTTATTTTGATGACTCCAATAGCTCAATTGTCATAGTTGACTGTGAACCTAAAGTTGTGGGGGGGAATATATAAAATCATCCATTCATGTTCTCAATTATTTTGGTTTACCTCGAGTTGGGTTGTTAAGGTTGGTTCTATTCAAATTGATTTAATATTGATTACAAATATGTTGTATCTGACTTGACCGTTATGTGAATTTTTAATGTTTATTGGTTGAAAATATTATTTGAATTGAATTTTCTAATTTGGAATTGAACTGTATTTAAACCTACGAAACCAACATTTATAACTTGGAGAAAATTTCAATGCTTCAACTATGATTTGTATAAAATTTGTATGAATCTAAAACCTCTCTTTAAAATTTTACCAGGTAATGAAAATGACGGTTTGTATTATTCTACAAAAAATGTATTGAAACCTGCATCATCTACGTGAGATAAAGAAATTAAATTTTTCCTTAATTTTGACAATTGCTTTTCCACTTATGAATCTGGTAGAATCAATGTTCCGTGATTTTAATAGACTGATAACACTTAGTAAATAATCATCCTACTAATAATTAAATTTCTTTATTATATCTTGTATGATTTATTGACTTCATTATATATTTGTTCAAGCTCACATAAAACAATGGTTAGTTAAATTATCCATGAATCCCCCTATTACCTCTCATTTATTTTGTTTTTTGGTTTAAACATTAGTTATCCTTCTATATTTACTTCCATATTTGTTTTCAAATGCAGGAAATGAAACCAATTGAAGAGAGGTGATGAAAACAGATTATGGACAACAATCATTGCATAACTGAGCTGGGAATTCCACCACTAGTGCCTGCAGTGAGTATTTTATTTAAAATATATTTATTTAAATTATATATAATGTCATGTGATTATTTTTTTCTAAACATTTTTTCAGGATCCATCTATTAGGCGACAGTTATTTGATGAGCAGACTAGTAGTGGTCTCAGTACTCTGGGTGTTCGTATGAGGTGGGTTTGTATGGGAGAAAGACGATATGGTTGGCGTACCTGATTAGACCATGCCCCTCCCACTGACATACCATCCATCCCACATTCTGATCCCAGTGTGCCTTTAGGAACACACGGGATATTTGGGCCTCCCATGTTTTCATTACCCTTTACATCTGACCCTCCTCACCCATCTGTACCATATCCGATGATGATTCCCACTCCCCATCCAGCATTTGGCCATCCATCCCTGTCATCTTCTTTTACTACTGCTTTGATCTCTTCAGACTTTTATATTCCATCTTCTTCAACTCCTGCTCTGCCAGAGTATGTCCCTGCGGAGTATATATTAGGACTCACTCCATCTGTATAGGTTGTTCCTTCAGTTTCTATGGATCCAGTAGTGCCTATTGATCACACTACCGTAGTTATACTTATACAACCCTAACAAATTGTTACACCATTATTTATTTTCATTATAATATGTATTGAAAAAATATATTTTTTCATTCATAACAGATACATCTACTGATAGGAGGCGGGGGTGGGGGCATACACGCATGCATGCGGTGTGTAACCGACACACACTGTTAACGGTGGACTATAATGAAGATAGTCAGATGATTGAAAAATCAGGGCAGTAATGTCGGAGTGTTTTGGAAATGCTTACCCAATACTCCAACATCATTCCCGTCAGCCCGCTCTCATGGAGACAGCTTCCAAATGAAGTCAAGGATAAATCCTGGGCAGAGATATGGGTATAAAAATCTATTGTATTTAATGAAATATATTAATTTTTGTAATTTTATGAATTAATATTTTGGTTCCAGTTCCAGTTTAATTTCCCCAATGGTGAGGGTGCACAGCCAGCACATCTAAAGGATTTAGGAAAGCTTTGGAGAGCCTATAAGCATGAGTTGTACATTTACTAGCGTGCTAGAGTGGGCACAGAGTTAGAGGTAGTCCCTAACATGGATGATTTCCCTTTAGAATAGTACCGACATATGATTACTCATTGAAAAACTAGCAATTTTACTGTATTAATAAAATTAGAGGTATTTAAATGAAAATTTTCATGTTTTTCGTTAACACTAATTATTGAATTTTATTTAGGATGCATCCAGAATAAATAAAAAAATTGATGCTAAGAAATACGTCCACACATTGGGACGTACTACGATTCTAGATCATCAGAGATAACAGGTATGACAATTTATAATATTTCTTTACGACTTTCACTTTCTATTACATCCTCTATAATTTATTCGATTGCTAAATTTGTTATATAATTTTAGTTATACAATTAATTTTTTGGGTATCCTATTTTTAATTATGTTTTCCTAAATTCAATTTCATTGTAGAGGCATAAATTGAATATATAAGGATGTGTGCCTCGAGAAAAACTGTTTTGCTCGAGTAGAAATAAGAAAGATGGAAGTGCGGTTAATGAACCGACTCATCTGCAGATTTTAAGTTTTACTTTGTAGATTTAAAATTTGAATCTCTATTTTGTAACTAAATAATATATTTATATTTGTAACAGGATGCTTTAGAGGCCCTTGATTCCCAGGAACCTAACAATTTTGGTGCAAACAATCACTTACACCAAGTGTTGGGAGATGAGAACCCTGGTAGAGTATGTTGCCGACCTGGGAAGAGTATAGTTCGGAAGAGGTATTGGCCCTCCACAGGTATGAGTTTTAGTGCCCCCGAGTTGTATAAGGTTAAGGCACAGGAAGAATAGGACGAAAAAATGGCCATAGAGATGGCAGAACAGTCTGCAATGGAAAACACTGCATTTATGAAAATGATAGAATCTTTACGTCCAACACATCTACCAGAGGCCAGCACTGCTTGTGGTGAATATATGTTATTGATTTGTTCTATATATGGTGCACCATGTGGCAGTTCTAGTGGTGGTTGAGATGATGTCGAGGAAGAGGCCAAGGAGGAGGAGGAGGAGGGTGAGGAGGAGGCCACAGCGGAGGAGGAGGGCAAGGTGGAGGCCGAGGCGGAGGAGGAGGTGATGAGGAGGTCGAGGCTGAGTATGAGGGTGAAGAGGAGGGTGGGGACGATGATGGGACGATGATGAGGATGAGGGTGAGGATAAAGATGATGGTGATGATAGTGATTTTGATTAGGGATGGATTGATCCATTACATTTTTTATTGATATTACTGACCTTTGATGTTTATTGATTTGTTGTGTATGAATATATGTGTGATTAGGTCGGTCACAGTATCTTTTTTTTATAAATAATTAAACTTGAATTGATGGTTTTCTATGAAATCCCCATATTTTAATAAAATTTTAATTTTTCAGTGGAATTTAGAAAATTGGTGGTCTGATTAGAAGTTCATATAATGAAATTATTTTTTTAACCTTGAAATAATTTACTTAGAAAATATGTAAATACCATCCCATGAACCCAGGACAGCCCCTCGAACATCCCCACAGACAACCCCACAGACAACCCCACGGATAGCCCCCACACCCACCCTCCTCCCTAGACCCCGAACAGCCCCCCAAACAGCCCCCCGTACAGCCCCTCGGATAGCCCCCCAAATAGCCCCCAGACCCCCCCCCCCCACCACCACCACCCTCCTCCCTGGACCCCGAACAGCCCCCCACCCTCCTCCCTGGACCCCAAACAGCCCCCCACCCTCCTCCCTGGACCCTGGACAACCCCCCCCCCCCCCACCTTCCTGGACCCTAGAGATCCCCCCCCCCTCCTCACTGGACCCCAGATAACCCCCCCACCATCCTCCCTGGACCCGAGATAGCTACCCACCCTCCTTCCTGGACCCCGGACAGCCCCCCCCCCCCCCACCCCCCACCCTTCTTCCTGGACCCTGGACATCCCCCCGTATAGCCTCCCCAGCCTCCTCCTTCCTGGACACTGAACCCCCCCCCCCCCCCCACACACACACACATCCTCCCTAGACCCCAGATAGCCCCCCTCCCCCAACCTCCTCCTTGGACCCAAGAAAGCCTCTCCAACCTCCTTATAGGACCCCAGACAGCCCCTCGGATAGCCCCCCACACTCCTCTCGGGACCCCGGACATCCCCCACCCACCCTCCTCTTTGGACCCCGGACAGCCCCCAGACATCCCCCCTCACCCCCCCCCCCCCACCACCCTCCTCCCTGGACCCCGGACACCCCCCCTCCTTCTTGGACCCTGGACAGCCCCCCACCCTCCTCCATGGAGCTGAGATAGGCCCCCACCATCCTCCCTCCACCCTGTACAGCCCCCACCCGCCTTCCTGGACCCCGGAAACCCCCCCCCCCCTCTTCCCTAGACCCCAGAAAGCCTCCCCACCCTCCTACCTGGACCCCGGACAGCCCCCCCACCCTCCTCCCTGGACCCCAGATAGCCTCCCCACCCTCCTTCCTAGACCCCAGATAGCCCACCCACCCTCCTCCCTAGACCCTGAACATCCCCCCCACCCTCCTCCCTGGACCCCGGACAGCCCCCCCCCACCCTCCTCCCAACACCCCAGACAGACCCCCCCCCCCCCACCCTCCTCCCTGGACCCCAGATACCCCCCCCCCCCACCCACCTACCTAGACCCTAGACAACCCCCCGACCAGACACCCCAACATTGGGCGAACGGTGATTCGGCATATATAAAACATCACGACAATTCATGAAAGGCTAAAGACCACCTAAGTTTATTCTGGAGACAATCACACTCTTAATTCGGCATCTCGGATCCCAATCTAAGCTCTCTTCAAGATTCAGCTTGAATCCCAATGGAAAAAATCATTGTATAGATTCGGAATAATATGAGAGAAGTGTGAAAACACTAATCGAAAAGAGGAAGCAAGGAGAGGACTAGACTCACCTAGATCTTCAATCCTCACTTGGCGGCACTAAAAAAGCTCAAAGATAGAAGAAGATACGCCCTTAGGAGCTCTTGAGAGCTTTGGATTATGTTGATACTTAATCACAAGGATCCATCGGTCATTTGGGACGTGTATGAGTCAACTCCGCCTCAATCTGAGGCACGGTGTGGCCGGTACCACTCAAATTGTCTCAACTTTATTTGAAATGAACAACATTTTAAGTGAAAATAAAAACTGGCATATGGAAAACCGACCTAACACATTCCGATTGTGTTGATACAATAGGAAAACGATATATGGGTGATATTTGATGTGTATGAGTCAACCCCACCTCAATCTGAGTCACAGTTTGGCCGATATCACTCGAAGTGTCTTTATTTTGTTTAAAATGGACACCCTTTTAAGTAAAAACAATTGGCATACTAAAAACTGACCAAACATATTCATATTGTGTTTATACTTTAACACAATGATCCATGGCTCATTTTTGACGTGTACGAGTCAATCGTACCTCAATATGAGGCATGGTGTGGCCGGTACCACTCAAAGTGTCTCACGTTTATTTTAAATGGAAAACATTTTAAGTAAATACAACAACTGGCAGATGGAAAACCAACCTAACACATTCAGATTGTGTTGATACTTTAGTAAAACGATCCATGGGTCATATGTGATGTGTATATGTCAACCCTTCCTCAATCCGAGGAATGGTGTGGCCGGTATCACTCGAAGTATCTTTATTTCGTTTAAAATGGACACCCTTTTAAGTAAAAACAACTGGCATACATAAAACCAACCAAACGTTTTTGGATTGTTTTGATACTTTATCACAAGGATCCATGGGTCATTTTTGACATGTATGAGTCAACCCTACCTCAATACGAGGCATAGTGTGGCCAGTACCACTCAAAGTATCTCACTTTTATTTGAAATGGACAACATTTTAAGTGAAAACAACAAATGGCATACGAAAAACCAACCAAACACTTTCTGATTATATTGATACTTCAGGACAATGATCCATGGGTCATATGTGACATGTACGAGTCAACCCGCCTCAATATGAGGCACGGTGTGGCCGATAACACTCAAAGTGTATCTCTTTTGTTTAAAATGGACATTATTTTAAGTAAAAACAACAGGCATACAGAAAACCAACCAAACGTATTCTGATTGTGTTGATACTTTAGCACAATGATCCATGGTTCATTTGTGATGTGTATGAGTCAAACCCACCTCAATCTGAGGCATGGTGTGGTCGGTACCACTCAAAGTGTCTCACCTTTATTTGAAATGGACAACATTTTAAGTAAAAACAACAACTGGCATATGGAAAATTTACCTAACACATTTGGATTGTGTTGATACTTTAGGACAATGATCCATGGTTCATATGGGACATGTATGAGTCAACCCTGCCTCAATTCGAGGTACGGTGTGTCCGTTGTCACTCAAAGTGTCTTTCTTTTGTTTAAAATGGACACCCTTTTAAGTAAAAACAACTGGAATATGGAAAACCGACCAAACGTATTCGGATTGTGTTAATACTTTAGCACAAGGATCCATAGTTTATTTTTGATGTGTACGAGTCAACCCCTCCTAGATCTGAGGCATGGTGTGACCGATACCACTCAAACTATCTCACCTTTATTTGAAATGGATAACATTTTAAGTGAAAACAACAACTGGAATACAGAAAACTGACCAAACACATTCGGATTATGTTTAGAAAAATTATCCATGGGTCATATGTGACGTGTAAGAGTCAACCTTGCCTCAATCTGAGGCACGGTGGGGCTGGTATCACTCGAAGTGTCTCTCCTTTATTTGAAATGAACAACATTTTAAGTAAAAGAAACAACTGGCATAAGGAAAACCGACCTAAAATAATTGAATTGTGTTGATACTTTAGGAAAACGACCCATGGGTCATTTTTGACATGTACGAGTCAACCCCGCCTCAATCCGAGGCACAGTGTGGCCGGTATCACTCGTAGTGTCTTTCTTTTGTTTAAAATGGACACCCTTTTAAGTAAAAACAACTGGCATACAAAAAACAACCAAAGTTATTCATATTGTCTTGATACTTTAGCACAAGGATCAATGGGTCATTTTTTATGTGTACGAGTTAACCCCACATCAATCCGAGGCATGGTGTGGCCGGTACCACTCAAAGTGTCTCAATTTTATTTGAAATGGAAAACATTTTAAGTGAAAACAACAACTGGCATACGGAAAACTAACCAAATGCATTCGTATTCGGTTGATACTTTAGTAAAACGATCCATGGGTCATATGTGACATATGTGAGTCATCCCCACCTCAATCTGAGGTGTGGTGTGGCCGATACTACTCGAAGTGTCTTTCTTTTGTTTGAAATGGACAACATTTTAAGTAAAAACAACAACTGGCATACGGAAAACCAACCTAACGCATTAGTATTATTTTGATACTTTAGTAAAAGGATCCATGGGTCATTTTTGACATGTAAAAATCAACTTCACCTCAATCCGAGGAACGGTGTGGCCGGTATCACTCGTAGTGTCTTCCTTTTGTTTAAATGGACACCCTTTTAAGTAAAAACAACTAGCATATGTAAAACTGACCAAATGTATTTGTATTGTTTTGATACTTTATCACAAGGATCCATGGGTCATTTATAACTCGTACAAGTCAACCTCGCCTCAATCTGAGGCATGGTGTGGCCGGTACCACTCAAAGTGTCTCACTTTTATTAGAAATGGACAACATTTTAAGTGAAAACAACAATTGGCATACGGAAAACCAAACAAATGCATTCAGATTCTATTGATACTTTAGGACGAAGATCCATGGGTCATATGTGACATGTAAGAGTAAACCTTGCCTCAATCAGAGGCATGGTGTGGCCGATATCACTCAAAGTGTATTTCTTTTGTTTGAAATGGACAACATTTTAAGTAAAAACAACAACTGACATTCGAAAAACTGACCTAACGCATTCATATTGTCTTGATACATTAGAAAAGGGATCCATGGGTCATTTGTGACCTGTATGAGTCAACCCCACCATAATCTAAGGCACGGTGTGGCCGGTATCACTCGTAGTGTCTTTTTTTTTGTGTAAAATGGACACCCTTTTAAGTGAAAACAACTAGCATATGGAAAAATTACCAAACGTATTCGGATTGTGTTTATAATTTTTCAAAAGATTCCATGGGACATTTTTGACATGTACGAGTCAACCTTGACTCAATCTGAGACATGGTGTGGCCGGTACCACTCAAAGTGTCTCACTTTAATTCGAAATGGACAACATTTTAAGAGAAAACAACAACTGGCATACGGAAAACCAATCAAACGAATTCATATTTTGTTGATACTTTAGTAAAACGATCCATGGGTCATATTTGATGTGTATTAGTCAACCCCTCCTCAATATGAGGCCCGGTGTGGCCGGTATCACTCAAAGTTTTTTTCTTTTGTTTGAAATGGACAACATTTTAAGTGAAAACGAGAACTGGCATACGAAAAACTGACCAAACAGATTCGGATTCTATTGATACTTTAGGAAAATGATACAAGGGTCATATGATATATGTACGAGTCAATCTCATCCCAATCTGAGGCACGTTGTGGCCGGTATCACTCATAGTGTCTTTCTTTTGTTTAAAATAGGCACCCTTTAAGTAAAAACAACTGGCATACAAAAAACTGACCAAACGTATTTGGATTGTGTTGATACATTATAAAAAGGATCCATGGGTCATTTTTGATGTGTATGAGTCAACCCCACCTCAATCCTAGGCACATTGTGGCTGGTACCACTCAAAGTGTCTCAATTTTATTTGAAATGGACAACATTTTAAGTGAAAACAACAACTGACATATGAAAAATGGACCAAACACATTCAGATTTTGTTGATACTTTATGAGAACAATCCATGGGTCATTTGTGATGTGTAAAATTCAACCCCGCTTCAATCTAAGGCATGTTTTGGCCGGTATCACTCGAAGTGTCTTTCTTTTGTTTAAAATTGATACTCTTTTAAGGAAAAACAAATGGCATACGGAAAACCAACCAAACGTATTTGGATTGTGTTGATACTTTATCTAAATTATCCATGGGTCATTTATGACAGGTACAAGTCAACCCCGCCTCAATCTGAGGAACTTTGTGGCCGGTACCACTCTAAGTGTCCAACTTTTATTTGAAATGGGCAACATTTTAAGTGAAAACAACAACTGGCATATGGAAAACCGACCAAACGCATTCAAATTGTCTGGATACTTTAGGAAAATTATCCATGGGTCATATGTGATGTGTATGAGTCAACACCGCCACAATCCGAGTCATGGTGTGGCCGGTATCACTCGAAGTGTCTATCTTTTGTTTAAAATGGACAATATTTTATGTGATAACAATTAGCATACGAAAAACCGACCAAACGTATTCGGATTGTGTTGATACTTTAACATAAGGATCCGTAGTCCAGCCTCACACAATCCACTTCTCATGTGAGGAACTCCTACTCCTATTCTAAAACATGTGACATTAAATATGTCAAGGACAATTACATTCCCTAAGTCACACAAGCTCATTAATACACACCCATTATCATCATTAGTAAGTTCAAAGACATCGGCCCCAAACCATGGGACATTATATTTGTGTTTGGTTGAATTCATTTATCTATTTCCTTATTTTGGGGTTATTAGATTCTAATTTCTGAATTCAATTTTGTATGTGTTATACAAAATGAAACTTTGTATGTATTCTTAATTCTGTATAACATATATAATTACATATTCAGTTTTTTATATATTGTATTCATAATTGATAATTAAATTATGTATGTATTCAATTTAGTATTCAATTATGAATTGAATTCCATATTGCACATGTAATTGTCATATCAACTTTGAATTGAATTCTAAATCAATTATGTATGTTTATAATTACCTTATGAATTATGTTTTAATTATATATGTGTATAGTTGCAGGGTTCATTATGTGTTAAATCTATATGAATTAATTGTGTATATTTATGTGTTATAGTTGGTTATTGCAGGTAATTGGAGGGGAAGTTGGAAATACAGAAAGGGCATCCTGCACCAGGATGCTACCTAAATTGCATAGAAAATAGTATGCCAATGGTTGTAAACCATTGGAATACGTCTGTGAATCTATTTTATGACAATGGTTTTAGAGAACCGTTGGTAAAAACACTTTCCCAATGGTTTACAAGTCGTTGGGATATAGTGAAATGTCCAACCTTAACCAACGGTTTACACAAACCGTTGGTAAAAGGCTATACAAAACTATATTCCAATGGTTTGAAACTATTGGAATGGTATGTTTACCAATGTTTTTAAACCATTGGTGAAAATTTGTGCCAATGGTTATGTCAAACCGTTGGTATAAAGTAGATTTCCTAACATATACCAACGATTTTCCAGAAACCGTTGGCATATGTGTTTCCCTATGGATTACTTCCCTATGGTTTGGATAACCGTTGGTATATATTATACCAATGGTAATCTATCATTTACCAATGGTTTGGAACCATTGTTAAAGGCTTCATTTTCAGTAGTGGTCATGGGTGGCATAGTTACGCTCATGAGGAAGTAACTGCCTAGACCCATAAGATATCACTCCCCATTGCTGCACTAGCACTCACCCCAAGAAAAGTCTAGAAGCATCACAAACTACCTAATACAACACCCCTTCCTCTGGAAACCTGAGCACTGGAGCACTAACCAACCTTTTCTTTAGATATCTGATAGTTTCCCGACACTGATCACTCTATACGAAGGCCTGGTCCATTCTGCTCAAAGCTGTCGAAGGAGATGAAACTCAAGAGAAGTCAGGTACGAACCTTCGACAATAGCTTTCCAGACCTAGAATGCTACAAATCTTCATCACATTCTTGGGTGCTTCCCAAGAAACAATTGATTCAACCTCTGACGGATCAACCGCTACCCCTTGTTGTGACACCACATGTCCAAGAAAATGCACTTCTCATGTCATGAACTTGCACTAGGACAATTTCCCATAGAGATGGTGATGTTGAAGGATCTCCAGGACCATCCTAAGTTGATTAGTATGTTCCTCCTATGATCTTGATTAGATCAAATTTTCATTGATGAACACAATGACGAACCGGTCTAGAAACTCATGGAAAACAGCATTCATGATCCCCATAAACATAGCAGGTGCGTTCGTAATACCAAACGACATGACTATGAATTAAAAGTGCCCATATATGAACCTGAAAGCAGTCTTCAGGATATCACTATCCTTAACCTTTAACTGGTGATACCCAAACTTCAGATCGATCTTAGATAACCAACATGCTCCCCTCAGCTGGTCAAAGAGATTTTCTATCCTTGGGAGAGGGTAATGGTTCTTGATTTTTACCTGATTCAGTCTTCGTTAGTCTATGCATAGCATGAGACCACCATCTGCCTTCTTTGTGAACAAGAACAGAGCAACCCATGGCAACACATTAGGTTAGACAAAACCCTTCTTCATCAGATCATCAATATGAATCCGCAACTCTTTCAACTCAAAAGGTTCCATCTGATAAGAATCCATGGAAATCGGGCAGGCACAAGGTTGTATGTCTATCTTGAACTCAACATCACGTCGAGGGGGTAGAGTCACAAACTCCTCGGGAAAATTGACCATGAAATCTCTAACAACTATCATAACATCAATTATCTCAGCATCCACTAATTCTTCTGAAATCTCGGCCAACTTAGAAAGAAGAGTCTCCACACACCGTCTCCCCACCTGACAACTCTGTTTTCCAACAAAAGCCACACACTGCCCATCCTCATCGGAGAACATGAATCTTCTCTAGAAGAAGTTGATAATAGCATGAAAAAAAATCATCCAATTGATTCCTAGGATGACATCATATGGCTGCATTTGTAGCAGAAGGATATCCCCACTAGACTGATGTGGCCCCAACAACAGTTTACATCCTCGATAAACATAAACTAGACTGCTATGACTCCCAACTGGCATACTCAGCACCTGGGGATGGAGATTCTCTCTATGTATAGGACCAAGGCATGAGATATACTAGGTGTAAAATAGTAGTGTGATGCTCTTGAATCAAATAAGGTGTAGGCAAGAGTGCTAAACAATCTGATCATACCTCGAACGGCTTCCTGCCCTATTGGAACTGCTGCCTCTACGATGTGCAACTGCCCACGCCCAGATCCTCTGCCTCTCAGCTATCAGCTATATCCCCGACCACACCCTAGTCAAGGTCCTTGAGGGGAACCTTGGGTTTGGCCTCCTCCTGCCACATCTTCTCTCGGAGGAGTAGGATCTCACTCTCCATACTATTGCTGCTGAAAGGGCCTGGATGGAAACTGTTGTTGCTGAGGTGGGCGTTAAACCTGCCCACCCCCACTATACTTCACTCTATTTGGGCATATATTTGGAACGTTCTCACGGATTCAACAAATGAAGAACCTCGGTCCTGGTCCTGTGAGGAATGGCCTAGGACTACGAGATTGAAACTAGAACTACTGGGGCCTACTCCCCACTGGTTAAAACCTCTAAGGCCCTGATGCTGGAGGTCTGCTGCTGATGTCCTTCCCCTTTTATGAGCCCAACTAGATTCCCTATCGCAACACACCTCCCATCATGTGCATCACCACTTCAGCCTTCTTTTGTACCTCCAAGTATGTCGGTAGGGTGAATGGAGTAACAGCATACTGAAGAGAAGGTCAGAGTGCCTCCTTTAAATGTCTCGCCCAGGAATCATCATCCGGAAAACGTTCTGGAGAAAAATTAAGGAGATCCTTGAACTTGATTCACAACTCCCTCACTGACAATATCCCCTGCTGAAGGGAGATTAGCTCCTACCTCTTCTCCACCTTCATTGTGGAAGAGAGGAATTCTGCCCAGAATTCTCTCTCGCAGTTAGTCCACTAAACTTTAGCATCCTTCTTCTCCTCAAGAGAGAGATTACACCATTGACATGCCGCTCCCTGTATCTGGCCTATAGCCAGAGGAACCCAATACTCCATCGAATCCTGGATCAAGCTTAAATCTATCACCAGCTCCTTGAGCCAGCTCTCTTTCTTCATGTTTGAGACGCTGCCCTCATACTTCCTGAGGGTATGCTACTGAAAGTCACGAAGCATACTCTTCCACTGGTCATCATCCTCCTCTTGATCATACCTCTACTAATCATCCAAATCATCCCCCTGGGTCTCGATCTCCCGCACTACTTGTGGTCATCGTCCAGGTGTCATAGCTTCAAGGTAAACAAGGAAAACCTAAGCCCGAGTAGTGTAGAAGATTGCTTTTAAATTTTGATTAAACTTTTTATTTATTTAAAATTCCCAGAACACCCAGAACACACAAGAAAACAATTCATTATGATGCCTGTACCTTTCCTATGGTCTCTACCCTGCAATCAGTGTAGCCTCAATTGGTTATTTGGTAGGTCCTGAGTCCTTGCATCGGATCATGGGGGCTTAAAATCCTGTGTCCTAGCTGGTCTTCCCTGTCCTATTTCACGCACCAAGATTTCCTAACACTGTCTCCCTATGATCCCATGCAATCCTCACTGTGCGTAACCCCGAGCACCATCCTATCTCTCAACCCTGCCTTTGATACCATTCTATCACGACCTGCCTTCACCAAGATGAGAGAAGGGATAGCGGATTGCTAGACCCTTCCTTCCTCAAGTTGAAGGAGAGATAACTACCCCTAAAACCCACCTTCAATAGGTCCTGTAGTGGTGACTAGCACAAAGGTTATATAATTACACACAAAATGGAAGGAATTACCCTTTTTATTTAGTAGGATTGGGATATAAGATAGTAAATCCCAAAAAACACCAAAACTAGAGGTAAAATTAAAGCCAAAAAAAACCATTCCCATAGGCATGTTTCATAAGTAAGTGCTACAAATACAAGAAAACTCCAAAGGAAAGTACCAAAGAAAAGACAAATAGAAATAGAAACTGTCCAAAATCCCGAACTAGTATGGTCATGCACGATCCCCGAAGTCCTCCAAGAAACTTGAAAGCATTTTTATATATGTAGGGTGAGTATACAGATATACTCAGTAGGGAAAACAAAAAGCTCTCGTGCACAAGTGGGGAGGAATTCTAATGCCCCATGAGATAAGGAGATAACCAAAGAACCTAGCAAGGAAAATATCCATTCAACCTCATCAAGGCACACTCAACAAATAATGCAAGTCAACTAAAGTAATAGTAATATCACATCAATATTTGGGTACCCCGCACCACTTTCCCATTGGTTATTGAAGAAATCCTACGTGTCAAATATCTCCCTCCATTTTCACCACAGTCACACTGCCATCCCTCGCCCGCACACCCCTACGATACAAAAACCACACATCCCGCCCGTAAACACCAGGGCCACAACAACCACACGTAACCACACTCGCAAACACCTAGTCTAGAACAACTACCACCACGCTCGAAGACACCTAGGCCTCATCCCGAATGCACTTGGGAAACCATCTGCCCACACACACCTGGGCCAACCACCACAGTGTACTCCACCTGAAGAATCTTGGGCTATAATGGACTTCAGGACATCATAGCCTGCCCGAAGAATCTTGGGCTACTCAGTAAAGGGAGCAGAAAAGGAGCTAATAACCAGCCACTCATAGGAGTGTTGGGAAAAACACCCTCCCCCATGAAATGGGGGTGTTCAGCACGAAGTGATCAGCTTGGATGGGGCACAAATAAGAAACATAAAAAATAAATTATACATATAGGTAACAAGCACTCATCCTAGCATAGGGGTCCCAAAATCAGCCCATATACAAGTACCACAGACATAACCATGTCACAAATCATTAACGGGAACCAATTTCCCATTAGACCCATTATTGTTTTCATAATCAAGTGATTCCATTTAGATAATTCTTCATTATCAGGAAAATAATAGGCATAGCCACAAGCCAAGGAAGGAAAAATAGCCAAGCAGCATTTTAAGCATTCACACCCAGTTCTCTGTAATGTCACAACGACCAAAGGGATCTGTGAGATCCATTAAAGTACTAGAACCAAATCAAGACCCAACATATATCCCCACACAGTCTTAGGTCCACAAACCAACAACTGCACTACAATGGACCCCATCCCCATCAACATCACCTCACAAGCATCAACTGTAAACATCACCATAACAGAGCAAGGGAGTTTTCAAATTTAAATATGCCATTCATTTAGTTCCGTATTTCAGTCTGGTTAACAGGGGTGACCACACAAGGATAATTATTCATCGGGAATCCATTTAATCAATCGAGTTTTCATGATTAACTAGTTTCCATGTTACAAAAAATCAGTTACATAAACATCCAAAAAAAAGGTTCATTAGTGCACAATAAAGGACCACCGACGACCATGATTTTTAGTGGACATAATCCCATTCAATTAACAACATATAGGAAGAGATAAAAGAGTATAGCAGTATCATCAAACGCACCCCTTCATTATTTAAATACATTTATTATCTTCATTAAGGTCAGGTTTCATCCATCCCCATAGGAAACATTATCATACCCACCCCTCATGATACACAGTTAAGAGAGACAAATAAAAAACCCAACTTGGATGATCAATGATTGAAGTTTTTCTCTTGGCCCCAACAACCAGGGATACGCGACTTGTAGGGGAAGAACTTGGATGACTCCAAGAATGAGTAGGAATGGTTCTGGAACAGGTGCACCACTAGCCTCAAGAAAGGGTACTCCAAATGCACCAAGGAAATAATGAAACAAGCTAAGAATAAGAAAGAAGGAATTCTAGTGCGATAAAAAGGAGAGGTCCTGGAGTTACGACATATGAAAATATTAAACGGCTTTAAAGGAGGATCGTGGTTTCACCATGGGGTTGGACGGTTACACACAATTAAATTAATTATTATTTAATATTTCACATTGGAGGGGTGGTCATAATAGTTTTTTGTTAAGGGATTTCATTTAAAGAGAGAAAAACAGGCTCGTTGAGGGTCGACCCACTTCTAGGGGAAACCAATTTGTGAAACTGATCATGTGAAGCTGATCTCTGAAGCTGATCTGTGAAGCTGATCAGTGAAGCTGATCAGTGAAGCTGATCAGTGAAGCCAATCAGTGAAGCCGATCAGTGAAGTCGATCAGTGAAGCCGATCAGTGAAGCCGATCAGTGAAGCCGATCTGTGAAGCTGATCTGTGAAGCTGATCTGTGAAGATGATCAGTGAAGTTGATCTGTGAAACTGATTGGGTGAAACCAATTTGTGAAACTGATCACGTGAACCTGATCTGTGAAGCTGATCTGTGAAGCTGATCAGTGAAGCTGATCAGTGAAGTTGATCAGTGAAGCCGATTAGTGAAGCTGATCAGTGAAGCCGATCAGTGAAGCCGATCAGTGAAGCCGATCAGTGAAGCCGATCTGTGAAGCCGATCTGTGAAGCTAATCTCTGAAGCTGATCTCGGAAGCTGATCTGTGAAGATGATCAGGGAACCTGATCTATGAAGCTGATCAGTGAATCGGATCTGTGAGACAGATGGGTGGAACTGATCGGTGAGTCCAGGACACCCCAACACTTACAATTTGGCAAAGTAATGGACCAGGAGGGTCTGGGACACTACACCTTTTGTTATACTATTGGAATATATCTATTTTCGATTCATGTTTACATTATTTGGTTAAAAAATATTCATATTTAATAATAAATAAATAATAATAATAATTAATAAAATTATTGTCATTGTTTTAGAATAATATGCATAGTATTATCAAGTTACATCACTACTTTGCTACCTTTTATATATACAGTCACATTAAAAATTATATAGTCTATCAAATCCATTGTCTATACTAAAGAACCTCACTCCCTTTACATGTATATCCTATAGATCATTTCATACCAACATTTCACCTACTCCATAGTGAACCCTTTCCCTCTTCTGCTTTTATTTCCCTTACATCAATCCCAGCTACTCTTCCCCCATTCTCTTATCAAACCCTGGCATCTTTCTCCTTCTAAAATATTTGATCATCTTTAACCTCAAAACCAACCTCTACTCTATTTCATATCCTCCACCATCCTTCCAATATCTTCAATCATTTTTTACTTCTCCACGAACCTCTACTCTATTTCATCATCGCCACCATCCACTTCACTATTTCATCATTCCCAACTCCCCCCCCCCATACATGTTCTACATCTAGACCCTACCCTCTTATCTCAATATGGTACCAATTTAAATGATTAGTTCTAGCTTCCTATGCTCTATTTCACCACATTAGACTTCATCCCAAAGATTGATAAATCCCCTCATAGTCTCCTTTTGTTCGTCGAAATAAGTGAATTGACAAGTGACTCCTCCCCAGATATTGTCTCTTCCCCACCTTAAAAGGTATTATTTTTTTCATTTCCATTTTATTTTTCTATTCATAAATTATAGCCTTTGGTGGCATATATTAAACATATATTAAAAATATATTAAAAATTATATAAATTAAACATATATTAAAAATTAATGAAAAAATTGTATAAAAAATATTAAAAATGAATAAATTTACTATCAATTGTATATAAAAAATATTATATTAATTTTTTTATATTTAAATTATAACTTCCAAAAAAATTATAAATTACATATACATATATATCTATATATTATTAAAATGAATATATAAATATATATATATTTATGGATAAAATTTCATTAATTACATTTGAGTCACATAAATTATTAGTATTATAAATGATGACATATACATATAATAATATTAATAATAATATATTTAAATATTAAAAAATTCTATATAATTATTTTGTTATTATTACAGTTCAGTTTTTTTAATTCATTTAATTAAATTAAAGATATTACTTATGTTGAAGTATAAATTTATAATGATATATATTGGTTATTAGTGGTTCAATTACAACAAAGCACAAACACACCTCACACCCACAGGCCAGAAATATATATATATATATATATATATATATATTATCTCAGCCCAAATTTGTGTGATTATCTATATATATATACAACAATGAGATGTGATATTGAAAAACCAAATGACTTTTCCAGCTATATAATGATATATTCACATACATACACATGCATGCATACATACAAATACACATACATGCACATACATGCATACATAAACATACATACACATACATAGACATAAAAATACTTATACATTCATATATACATATACATACATGAACATAAATTCACATACACATATATACACATACACATACACATACATGAATATGCATACACATACATACATATACATGCGCAAACACATACATACTTGTATATTCACACACACCTATCCATACACGTACTCACACACACACACTATTACATACACATGCATACACATACATAGAAATATGTGTATCCATATATACAATGAATATAATATTAATTTTATTGTACTTTCTATAAATAAACTAAAATTAATTACTAATATATAAAATTTCTTATATTAACTATTATATAAATATTAATAATTACTAATTATATAAATTTACGTAATATTAGTACTATTATACACAAAAAATATTAATAAATTAAAATTTTATTTAAATATTATTAGTTATCTTTTCTAAAATGTTATTAATTATAAAAATGAACAAATATTCTACACTAAATAAAAACATATTGACATATTTATAAATATTATAGTTATACTATATTTAAATTCCAAATATTTTCAATACATTTTATTAATTTAAATAAATATTAAATTTACCTATTAATTGAATTTAAAAAAATAATAATTTTTTATATTTAAATTAAAAGTTTAAAAAAAGTATAAATTACATAAATACATACATACATACATACATACATATATTATTAAAATACATATATATATACATTTCTATAGAAAATTGCATTAATTAAATTTGAATGAAATTTCTTATTCGTATTATAAATGGTGACATATATAATAAAATCATGTCTAAATATGAAAGAAAACTATATAATTAATTTTTTATAACTAGAGTTCAATTTTAAAAATTTTAATTAAATTAAAGGTAATATTTTATTTATAAAATAAATTTATATTGATAATTATATTTATTTCAACCATAAAATATATATAATACAAATATTATTATCTAGACTCAAATGTGTGTGATTGTGTGTATGTAGATGGTGCCACACTCATCGGGTTTGTCAACCTCCTGGTGTATTCGTCTTCTTCTTCCCATATACTAGGGTTTTAATTTTCTCCCTCCCACCATTGATGAATCTCCCATGCCTTTTTCAGCCTCTGTCTTTTCTCTCCCTTCTTCCATGAATGTGTGGTCAACAACTTTAAGTGGTGATGGGTACAATTTTCTCTCCTCACACTAATCTGCCACATCCTGGTATTCTTGGCCAGATCTAAGCTCATTTATAAAAATATTCTTGGCATTGAGCTTTCATACATCATTGGGTGACTAGATCAGTGGTGGTGGTGGTGGCATGACATTGGTTGTTCTGCATCAGGGAGAATGAGGTGGCTCCGTCCGATCAGTTTGGTCAGGAATTAGGTGGGTCATTCGTACATGTGGATTCTGTTTGCAGCGGCGGTGCATTATCTGTGTTAGAGGGAATCATGAAGGTGGGTGGTAGATTCATGTGTTTTTTGTGAAGATCTCTGGTGTTTTAGGTGATGACATAATGCAAGATTAATGGTGGGTTGGAGTCAGCCTTCGTGTCGGCATTGCCGGATTTTCATTTTCATATGAGGGAGACATGTTTCACATTAGTGGCTTCTGGGATGGGTGACGTCGATGTTTTATTCAACGACTAGAGAATTGTTTCTACTTTTCTGGTTGACATTTGTTTTTGGGAATATTTGTTCGATTGGGTAGTTGATGTCTTTGTGAGATGTAGATTTGGTATTGTATCATTTTAATATCAGTGAATATTTTTGCAGGTATCATTTGGTGGGTGGTACTGAAATAGGGATGAGTGTGATGAAACCCATCACCTAGCCATTTTTTCTCTTTCTATTTGATGGATGGGTGCCCTACCATTGATTTTTCATGGTGAATTCTCTCTGGTTTTGTGTTGCATCAGGTTGACAGTGCAGTGAGTCTCTCACAAGCATTATCTAGTGGTCAGATCAAAAGATAGATTGGTGTGCAGACACTTATCATCAGGTCCTCCCTCTGCATGTTCATGTGGATGAGAGGGGTTCTCTTCCTCACTGTGTCTCCACCATAGCACTACTTCTTAGTAGGGGGAGACAAATCATTTGTTAGGGAATTAACTATTTCATTATGTAGAAGGGGGGAATGATACCTCTTTTATTTCTTTTATTTATTTTCTCCACCCATTGGACACTTGGGTCTTTTTTCCCATCGGGTATTGATTTTCTTAAGTCATTTTCCTCTAAGTCTATAATTATTTCACTCATATCCCAGTTGTCAAAAGATTCATCCCATTTTTATGTTCAATAAAAGGGGATTTACCCTTAACCTATTAAAAAAATATTGTGTGTATCTATATGTTTTCATATATATATACACAATCAATGTGATGTGAAATTGAAAACCAAATGTGTGTGTGTAACATATATAGATATATCATATATACTCTTTAATTTACTATATTATAAGATAAATATTCTATCATTTCTAGGATTGGTGTGGAATATTGGTGGTGATGGAGCATGGTATGCGTCAGAGGATCATGGTGTGGGGGTTGGGGATGAGTAATGACGATTCTTGGCAGTAGAGACGTGCCATTTTTAAAAAAAAATGTCATTTTTTATGGTTTTGGAACCTTAGATAGTTAGTGTATTTAAAAAAACAATTATCTTCATAAAATACAGTTATTATCCTTTCTTTTTGAAAAACATATACATCTAATTTTTGATAAAAATATAAAAATTAAATAAGTTATATCCACTGCTAATTTCCATAGAGTCTTTTACCGGGTTGACTCTATAGAATGATAGTGAGGCATAATGGTAGAGCACTCTGTCTTTATCTCTATTTTCATCATAAATGAAGAATGATTTAATGGGAAACCAAAAAAAGGAGTGAGGAACATGATTCCCGAATGCATCAATAATATAATAGGGATTGAGGCAATGATGTAACATCTCATGGGAAAGGAAAAAATAGTGGATGACTATGATCAAGACAGTCATAACTTCATTTTTTTATGGCCATTCTAAAGGGATACATAGAGGACACTAAAAGTATAAGCGGTAGAGGAATAAATTGATCCGACGAAGAAACACAGAGTTTTTATATGCATGGTTATCAATAACTCAAAATTAAAAATTATAAGAAGTTATAACCACCACTATGATAACCGCTTCTAATTGCGATGGTGAATGGTGGACCACTCTGTCTTTATCTCTTTCACTAGGGTACATGAATCATCACTATAACAATAATGGCACAGGGATTGAAGTATTTCAAGGCCCATCACATGACCCCATGGAAACAATTCAACCCAAATAAAACAAGATCACTCGGAACATATCCTTTGACCATAATTAAATAAATGAGTCAATATTGCATTAAACAATTATAATAGGGGAACTGAATTCATAGACTAACCAAGTTAGTTTTAGATTATAAATAAAATAACTAAGCATGTAAATTATCATATAGACCCCATTTAGTATGACATGAGGGGACACTGAAAAACTAAAACAGAAACAAAAATATAGTTTTTGTGTGTTTGGTACAAAGGAATCAGTTTCAATTAGAATATTAATTTCAATCATATAAATGAATTTGGTTTCCTTTTTGAAAACCAGTGTAATCATTAAATATATTGGGAATTCATCTCCTTGGATAGAAATACGTTGACCTGCTCGGTCCCTTCTCTTAACTTGTAACTATTGGAGATGATCGGGGATGGGGAACATTGAGGGAGATCATGGTAGGGGCCTGATGGATTTCAAGAGATGATAATGGGATGATTTCATCACTGAGGCCACATAGGGATGTGGAGGGAGATTCCAATTCTATAGAAAAGTCTTATAACAGCACTAGAAAAATCCATCAATAGCGTCAAAAAAGTGCTATTGATCTAAGCATCATTAAAAGGGGTCCTCTTTTATCAGTTCTAGAAAAGTGGTGATAAAGGCCACGTTATAGTAGTGTGATATTAAAATTATAGCACACTACAACACCAAATACAGACAACAGCAAAAAATAAAAAATATGGAAAATTAAAAATTTAATTGAAATAAAAAATAAAAATCAAAAATACAAAAAAAAATACTATATTATAGACATTTAAAACATTGTTTTGTACAATTACATTTGTAAGTACAATTTATCACAAACATTCAAAAACAGCAATGGTTTCATTGTATTTTTCTCCTGACCCCCTCTTAAAAATATCAATTATGGTATCAGTTTCTGAATAAACCATCCCAACTTGATCAGAAAAATCCACCTATATAAGAAAAAAAATTATTAGGTCAATGATACTAAAAATAAATTAATTAAACATAAATATGAAACAATACATTAATAAAATGTAAATTTTAAACTGATAACGGATATTTTGGGTTATACCAGTCACGTTGTGTGTTAGATTGAGGTGTAGATGATTCCAACATGTCATAAAAGATTTATGGATAATTTTCCAAAAGTATCAAAACAATCCAAAAGCATTTTCTTAGTTTCGAGTAGCTCACCTTTTTTCACTAAAATGTCATTTTAAACTAAAAACACGCAATTTGATTCATATTGGTCATATAATTTGTTGGTTTGAGCTGAGACTCATTCCTACATGTCACAAATGACTTATTAATAGTTTTCCTAAATCATCAAGTGAATCCAAGCATGTTTTCTTGGTTTTTAGTGAGTGACACATGTTTTGAACTAAAATGTCAATTTTAGAAAGATGACAGATAGTTTGAGTCATACCGGTCACACCGTGCATCATATTGATATGTGGATGACTTCTACACATTACAAATATCTTATGGATTTTTTTCCTAAAATGTAAAGCTATCTAAATGTGTTTTATTAGTTTTGAGTTTGAAACTTACCTTTTTTACTAAAATGTAAATTTTAATTAAAAATACACACTTTGAATCATACTGGTCACACCAAGCATCAGATTGAGGTGCGGCTGATTCCTACACATCAATAATTTCTTATAAAGCATTTTATTGAAGTTTTAAAACAATCTGAATTCATTTTCTCAGTTTTGGGTATGTTAGTTGTGTTTTTTACTAAAATTTCATTTTAAACATAAAACACACACTTTGATTCATACTGGTCACATCATGTGTTGATTTTATGTTGCACTAATTCCTAGAGGTCACAAATCCCTTATGTATCTTTTTTAGAAATTATCAAGATAATTTCAGTGTCTTTTCTCAATTTATAGTGAGTGACACATGTTTTGAACTAAATTGTCAATTTTAAATTGAAATGAACACTTTGAATTATACCAGGAACACCATTAATTATATTGATGCGTGGTTGATTCCTACATGTAAAAAATAACATATGGATTATTTTCCTAAAGTATCGAAACAATATGAATGTATTTTCTTGTTTTTGAGTATGTGACGTCTGTTTTCAACTAAAATGTCAATTTTAAACTGAAAACAAACACTTTGAGTCATATCGGACATATTGTGCATCGTATTAATGTGAGAATGATTCCTACACATAAAAAATGACTTATGGATCATTGTTATAAATTATCAAAACAATCCTCATTAATTTTAATAGTTTTGAGTATGTCACCTTTCTCTTTTACTAAAATGTCAATTTTAAATAAAAAGACACACTTAGAATCGTACCGATCACGCCATGCATCGAATTGAGATAAAGATGATTACTACGTGTCATAAATTAATTATGAACCATTTTACTAAATTATCAAAATAACATGAATGTGTTCGATTATTTTTGAGCATGTTGGTTTTTTTACTAAAATGTCATTCTAAACTAAAAACGCGCACTTTGAGCCATATCAGTCACACAATGTGTCGTTTGGAAGTGATATTGACTCCTACACATCAAAAATGACTTATGAATAATTTTCCTAAATTATAAAGAAAATAAAAGTATGATTTCTATATATTCAGGGACTGACACATGATTTGAACTAAATTGACAATTTTAATATCATAACAGGAAATTTCAGTTATACCGGGCACACAATGTATCAGATTAAGTTGATGTTAATCCCTACATATCCAAAATGACTTGTGGATCATTTTTCTAATGTATCAAAACAAATTTAATGTTTTTTCTTTGTTTTTAGTATGTGACATGTGTTTTCAAAGAAAATGTCAATTTTAAAATGAAAAGATGAACTCTGAGTCATATCGGACACACCGTGTGTCAGATTTAAGGGTGGATGATTCCTACAAATCAAAAGTGACTTTTGGAAAGTTTTCCTGAAGTAACAAAATGATCATAATGTGTTTGATTAATTTTGAATATGTCACTTGTCTTTTTTACTAAAATGTTAATTTTAAATAAAATGACACACTTGGACTAATACTAGTCATACGGTACAGAATATTTAGGTGAGGCTAATTCCTACATGTCAAAAATTACTTATGGATTATTTTAATAAAGTATCAAAACAATCTGAATGTGTTTCATCAGTTTTGGTTATGTCACTTTTTTTATTAAAATGACATTTTAAACTAAAAATATACACTTTGTGTCATATTAGTCACATCGTGTGTCGGTTTGATGTGATATTGATTCCTACATATAAAAAATGAATTATAAATCATTTTACTAAATTATCAAGTCAATAGGAGCATGTTTTCTCAGTTTTAAGTGAGTAACACACTTTTTGATATAAAATTTAAATTTTGATATGATAACATACACTTTGAGTCGTACTGAGCACACTATGTATTGGATTGAGGTGTGAATGATTTCTACACCTAAAAAATGACATGAATAAATTTCATAAAGTTTTATAAAAACCAAATTTGTTTTCTATGTTTTTATTATGTCACTTCTCTTTTTTACTAAAATGTCAATTTTAAATAAAAAGACACAATTGGATTCATACTAGTCACATTATGCATCGTATTTAAGTGAAAATAATTCCAACACATCATAAATGACTTATGGATAATTTTCCTACAATATAAAAACAATAAAAAAAAATTTTCTCAGTTTTGAGTATGTCACTTGTGTTTTTTACTAAAATGACATTTTAAACTGAAAAAATGCACTTTGAGTCATACCAGTTACATTGTGTTTAGGTTTGCTACAGTACTAATTCTTACATTTCAAAAATGGATTATGAAAAATTTTCTGAAATTATTAAGATATTATGAGTTTGTTTTATTAGTTTTTAGTTAGTGACACACATTTTGAACTAAATTGTCAATTTTAAACAGATATCGGATACTTTGAGTCATACATGAAACATCGTGTATCGGATTAAGGTGAGGATGATTCCTACACACAAAAAATGACTTATGGATAATTTTCCAAGAATTGAAAAAAATTTAATTCATTTTCTTATTTTTGAGTACATCAATTGTATTTTTTACAAAAAAGTCAATTTTACATAAAAATACACACTTGGAGTTCTAGTGGTCACATCGTGCATCAGATTGAAGTGCAGGTGATTCCTACTTGTCATAAATTACTTATGGATATTTTTTATAAAGTATAAAAAAAATCCAAATGTGTTTGATCATTTTTGAGTATGTCACTTGTCTTTTTTACTGTAATGTCATTTTAAACTAAAAATATACACCTTAAGTCATACTGGTCACATCATTTTTTGGTTAGATGTGAGACTGATTCCTACATGTCAAAAATGACCTATGAATAAATTTCCTAAGTTAACAAGACAATCCAATCATGTTTTCTTAGTTTTCATTTAGTGACACGTGTATTGAACTAAAATGTCAATTTTAGCCTGACAACTGACACTTGGAGTCATACTAGCCACATCTTGTATTAGATTGAGTTATGGATGATTACTATATTTCATAAATGACAAATGGATAATTTTTCTAAAGTATCAAAACAATATGAATTAATTTTCTCAATTTTGAGCATGTGATATGTGTTTTCAATTAAAATGTTTATTTTAAATCAAAAACACACACTTTGAGTTATACCAGACACATTGTCTATCAGATTGAGGTGAGATTTATCCCTAAATGTCACAAATGACTTTTGGATCATTTTTCTAAAATACCATATAAAAATGATGAGGAAATTAACTAAAAAATTAGATAAAATGATGATAAAATAAACTAAATAAGTACTTGGTTGTAACCTTTTCATGATATTTATATACATTTTGACACCAAGTATACTTCCTATTCATTTATAAACAAATCTATTTACTCTTTTGAATATGAGAACCCTTGGCAGTCTCGGTAGTACTGAAAATATATAAATAAACAAAGTACTAACAAATATTTTAAATGAAAATGTAATTATATTCCAAAATACCTCTTTAAGGATGTTAGTTTGTTGATGGAATATGATATCTTTCAAATTTTGAAAACAAAATAACCACAATATGTTCAATTGGATTTTTTAGAAACTAAAAAAACATTTATAAAAATAAGTAATTTGTTTTGAAATATGTTTTGATAATTAAATATTGTTATATATACTCTAATACTAATCCACTTATAGAAGTTTATAGGATCCTTGTATTAATGGACTTTCCTCATTCCATGATTTTGATGATACTTAAACACCATCCTATCATAAAATAATTTTCATTAAAACATAATATAAAATGTATAACTTGAAGTTTAGTTGTAAAACATTTCACACAATGTATTAAAAAATGATAAATGTTATCACATGTGGTTAGTGTTTTGGGTATCCATTCATTGAATCCAGAAAATAGATCTTTGAAGTATCCAAATTGACTACAATGAGTAGTCAATATTGCCTAAAAAAAGTAATAAGTAATGAAATGAATGAAAATATATTTGATATGATTAAATTTTAGAGTTTTATCCCTACATCATGGGTATTAAGAAGATTCTATCTCTGGTAAGTTTTCTTTCTAACATTGAGGCCACTTTGTCCCCTATTACTTGATTTTCTTTGGTTTCAGTTTGTATTATTTTGTAGAAGTTATGTGAGTAATAATGAGTCCAAATTTTTGTTCACGCGATTTTACTTTCAAATAGTATTCATATATACTCCTGCAAAAAATATGAATAGTATTCATTCATAATTAACACAATAGATCATCTATTGGACTAAAAATGATAAAAAAACACCTCATGTGTACATTTATAGCAGATAAACCTAGCAATTCATGTGTGATGATTTCATTTACATTCTTAGGTATAATATAGTATGTAATGGACCTTCCATACATCAATTATTCACAATCAATTGTGGTCAAAGCATCATTTTCTAATATTTTATCCACACGAACCTTTAATGTTATCAAATGTGAAAGTTGAATGGGTGGGGTAAATGTACTTTTTAAAGATATTTTTGATGGGTTGGTTGATCCTTTAGATCATTTTGATTCACCCTTACATTTCACCCATTCCTTTCATCTATCTATAATAACATTCATCAGTTCAGATTTTTTCATTAATTATTAAAGGTTTTGCATGAAAAATTAATTGTGAATTAATACCTCCTTATTGAATTGTTTTTTTTTTGTTTGAAGATATAATGTACTTGCTATGAATGTTTCAATAGATTTATCAACCGTATGAATATCTACATCATCAAGTATAAAAGGTATCTTAGTGCTTGTCTCTTGATCTATTTTAGTCACCACTCTCACATGACCAATTAGAATTTGTCTACTATGTAGAATATCTCCTTGGATATTATACACGTACCCCTTTCAACAAGGTCATGGGTGGGTGTTGATGTAGCACCCCAAACATTTTATGGTACGTTTCTCTTAATACACTATATTCATTAGATAGCCTATATTTCATGAATCCCTGAGCCTCTAGGGAACAAAAATTGGTTATTTATATGATATAGTCATAACCTAGCCATTAAAATTAAATTTTCCAGTTCTGTTATTTGAATTCTGAAAATCTAACATACACGGTTGTGCTCAGGATGATATTTAGAGTCTGATAGAATTAACTTAATTTTTAGTGAATAGTAACATACACTTATGAATAGTAACCTACCCTTATGAATAGTAAATTACCCTTATGAATAGTAATATGAATATTATGAATGGTATTCATACCCTTGATTGTATAAATAAATTTAGGCACCTTAAAAATGAAGATGAATATTTAAGTGTTTGTACTTTTCGATTAAATAATTTTTTTAATTAAAAATTTAATTTAACATATTTAGAAAATTATTTTTAAAAAATAAAGTATATTTTTGGATTATACACATCAAAAAATTATTAGGGTGAATTTTTGGGAATTTTCTGAAATACATGAATTTTTTATGAATAGTAAAATACGATAAATCACGATAAATGCTAAATATTTGATTTACTGCATCATAGATGTTTCAAGGCTGATGTAAGCCCACATGGTTAGATCTAACATGCCATTATTACTATATGGGATTACATAAATCAAAACTATTCAAAGTCTTGAGCAAAATTATTAAAATAATATTTAAAATAATGTAAAATCCCTCTTCCCCTCCACTATATAAACCACCCCTCACCCCCTCTTCCTCCTCCACCACTCAAGCTTCAATACTTGCCTAAATTCTACTAAAATATCTCCCTAACCTCATACCCCACTTCCAAGACCTTCTAGTATTACCAAAAGTCCAAAAAAATGTCTTTAGGAGTTTATCATGGAGGAGTACTCAAAAGGTAAACATCTCTTCTCTTTTATTTCAATTTCTTTTACAAGTTCCATTATTTTGATGCCCTCTCCTCCCATCCCCTCATCCAAATCAAATTATAATTACATTACCTTAAATGTACTATATTTTCATTATGATAATGTAATATTTCATCATAATCTCTCTTTTTCCCTTCCTTTTATACTATAGATGCAAACACCATCTAAGATGTGTTAATTTATCACACTCAAGGAAGACGGGTTTTCAGTTTGCATTACCATCTTCAATAATGGTCATTAAACATTTTCAATGGTTTAAACAGATCAAAATATATGAATTTTATCTTGTTTAATGTTATGTAATCCTTACACACTCATAATATGGAATAATAATAATAAACAAGTTCATTATGTACAAAACCGCCAAGCCAAATCCAAGTGTCTATCATTAACTCATCGAATGAGTCATCCTCATGGTATATAACCAGAATCATTATAAGATCATTAATATATATATTTAATGTCACTAGTGTTATATATTAACAATTATGGATGTTTAAACACATTTCCAATGAACTTCCATTCATGAATACAAGTAAACGGATCATAAAAACCAAGGAAGAAAATTCTTCCAAAACAATAAAATTGAACATCTTAAACCCATCAAAAAGGCCATTAGTGAACCTAATAAGGTTATACCATATAAATTAAATGTTTATTATTTTCTATAATTATTAATTAAATAATATTAATTTGATTATTTAGGTCATTAATAACAATCAAGAAAACCTTAGAGCATAAGGTAAGGGCTATCTTAACTCAATTTCCATTCATCGAGTTAAACATCAATGTCATTGGTTTTGTATTTTACCAAAATATGTGTGAATAATCTATGATTGTTTTATTATGTATATCCACTTTTATTATGTGGGTTTATGTTTGTCACACATAATTATTTCATTGATTTGTCCTAAATCTAATGATACATTCTTGGTAAGGGATCCTCTCTCTCACTTTTTTTTATGAATCCCCCCTATGTTGTGTCCTTTTATTTTAAATTCCTAAATGATGGGGTATATTTTATCACCTATCCCATACTGACCTTATTATATATAAATTATGGTATTTCCCTTTACCTCTCATTAATCCATCACAAGAACACATGTTACCATGCTGAAATTTTTGTAAGGGGTTTTTTCATCTCACTTTCAACTCTGTGGGATTTCAATTGTTCACCTCTTATTTCTTATATGTGGTAATGTGTAATATAATTCAATATATAATATCATGATTATATTAATGTTCAAGGCATTAAAATATTCATTTTATGATTATTAAATCTTGGTCACACAAAATGATTGATTACAATGTGGTAACGAGCTCTGTCTCAGTTTTCCTTTTCATTGTGAATTACTTTGTGTTGTGCACCTAATAATTCTTATGTGGTGTACCTACTACCCATTTTAGATAACTTTTCATTTGAAATTATATTTCTATTAAATATACATATTCTCATATCATGTATATGTTTATTATATAAACTGTATACCATTTTGCGTACGGTGTTTATTTGGAATATTGTTTTAACTATGGAAATATTGATGAATCTGTATCCTCAACTCTATACGGATATTGAAAAGGCATATATATTTTGTATTAAATCAATGAATAAAGAATTATTTGGACATTAAATTGTGGGTGGGGTCTTCTATAGACCCTTGATTCATCAACAAGTCTGTCAAAAATCCTAGAGGATGTATCATTGCAACAAAGGAATGTCGATTAGTCCCTCTCAGGACACATAAATGTGCTTTAGTTTCTAACCTTATCATCATACCAATGATTTACTTTGATATAATTCTTGGTATGAATTGGATTTCAAATTATTATGCGAATATTTATTTCAAGAATAAGGAAGTTAAAATTATTGAAAATGGTATAGAATACCTTATCATTAGAGCAGAAACATCTTCATCTGATTCTTATCAAGATCCACCCCCAGTAGCCCTACTGAATGAAATTCATGGAGAGGAATAAAATCCAATACCTATGGGTGGGGAAATAAATTTTCAAAATGAATATGTACATATATTTCAAGAGTATATTGATGTATTTCTAGAGGATTTACCTAAAAATACTTCAGAATGGGAAGTTGAGAACTCTATAGATTTAATTTCTGTTGAGATACCTATATCAAAGACTACCTATAGAATGGCCATTGTGGATTTAGTGGATCTAAAGAAACAACTAGAGGAATTGAGTGAAAAATTATTTATTTGACCGAGTGTTTCTCTATGAGTATCCCCTTTCCTATTTGTCAAGAAGAAAGATGAATCCATGAGTCTATGCATTGATTATAGGGAAATCAATGTTATTACAATAAATAACATATATCATATTCCACAAATTGATGATTTATTTGATCAGCTTCATAGAGCACAATACTTTTCAAAGATTGACCTTCGATTTGGATATCATTATCTACGTGTGAGGAAGGAAGATATTCCAAAGACAAAATTTTGAACCAGGTACGGGCATTACAAGTTTACATTGATGCCTTTTGGATTGACTAATGCACCATCTGTTTTCATGGATTTAATGAATAGATTTTTTCAAGGAATATCTTTAACACTTTGTTGTGGTATTCATCGATCACATCCTGGTATAATCCAAAATCTATGAAGACCATGAGAATCACTTGTATATTATTATAAAAAACCTTAGAAGAAATGAATTATATGGGAAGTTTCAAAAGTTTGAATTATGGCTTCAATCAATTTCTTTTCTACGCCATATTTTCTATAAGGATGGAATCCAAGTTGATCCTATGAAGACAAAGGCAATCCAATAATGGACCAAGCCAAAAAAACATAACCAAGATACGCATTTTTACTAGCTTAGTAGGTTAATATTGGCATTTTGTTTTGACCAACTGAAAAACCCGCTAACCAAGATCACACGCAAAGGGGTTAAGTTTGTATGCATGAAAGAATGTATATAATGCTTTGAATAATTGAAAATAATATTGGTCAATGCTCTAGTTTTGACTCTTCCATCTAGATGTGATGGATTTTTAATATACAATGATGTATCAAAGAATGGGCTAGGTTGTATCCTTATGAAAATGATGAATTTATTGCTTATTCATCAAGGAAGTTGAATACTCACGAGAAAAATTATCCAACTCATGATCTTGAGTTAGTAGTTGTAATCTTTGCTCTGAAAATAAGGAGGCATTATCTTTATAGTAAAAAATGTGTGATATAAACAGACCACAAGAGTTTGAAATAAATTTTCACACAAAAAGAACTCAACATGAGGCAAAGGAGATGGCTCAAGTTACTCAAAGATTATGATTGTTCAATACACTACCACCCAAGAAAGTAAAATAAGGTGGAAGATGCATTACAAAATAAATATCATGGACTCCTGACCCAAATGAGGATTGAAAGAGATCCTATATTCATAGATCTAATGAATATGGATATGGGAATTATTAAGGGGAAACATATTTCCTCTTTCAAATAATTTCTACACCATATTTACTAGAAAAGATAAAAATGTCTCAATCTGATGATGAAAATCTGCACAAAAAAATTAATGTTGTTAGAGATGGGAGATTGGAAGACTTCATGTATGGAGAAGGAGTTCTGAAATTTGGGAAGAGGTTATGTGTTCCATTGGTACCTGAGCTAAAAAGGTAACTATTAGACGATGCTCATAGCTAAAATTTCTCTATACACCCGAGTAGAAAAGAGATGTCTAGAGATCTGAAGTAATATTTTTGGTGGGATAATATGAAGCGATAGATTGATAACTACGTGTCAAGGTGCCTAGTTTTTCAACAAGTGAAGGAAGAGAGACAATATCCTAGAGGGGTTATGCAACCTATTCTTATTCCTTTGTGGAAGTGAGATTAAATTATGATGGATTTTTTCACCGGAATACCAAGGATGCCCAGAAGAAATGATGCAATATGGGTAATTGTGGATCATCTCACAAAATCTGCACATTTCATCATAATAAGGGAGGGTTTACCACTTGAGAACCTTGAAAAATATTATATTAATGAAGTTTTAAGACTTCATGGTGAACCGCTATCGATTGTGTCCAATTGAGACCCCCGGTTTACATCAAAATTATGGAAATTCTCTAGAAGGCTTTGAATACTGAGCTTTGTAGGAGTACTTCTTATCACCCCCAAACTAACGGACAGTCTGAAAGGACTATTAAAACACTAGAAGACATGTTGAGATCATGATCTCTTGAAATTAAAGGTATGTGGGTTCAATACTTTCCTTTGGTTGAATTTTCCAACAACAATAGCTTCCATTCTAGTATTCAAATAGCCCCATATGAAGCATTATATGGAAAGAGATGTTGAACTCCAACTTGTTGGGACGAAGTTGGTGAGAGGAAACTTATAGGCCTAGAACTTAATTAAGAGACAACAACAAAGGTAAATACAATTCAAGACCATATTAAATCATCCCAAAGTAGGAAGAAGAGTTTTGTTGAAAACCAGATAAAGGGTTTGGAATTCCAAGTGGGAGATCATGTCTTTCTGAAAGTATCTCCATGGAAGGGTGTATTTAGGTTTGTTAAGAAAGGGAAACTGAGTCCCAGGTACATTAGACCATTTGAAATTCTAGAAAGAATCGGAGTTGTAGCTTACCATTTAGTAATGCCTCTAAGTCTCTCCAAAGTTCATGATGAGTTCCATGTGTCACTGTTAAATAAATACATGTCAGACCCAATGCATGTTCTCACCTATGAAGAAATAGAGTTGGAACCTGATTTTTCATACTGTGAAGAGTCTATCAGGATACTTGACACAAGGGAGAAGGTGTTGAGAAATTGGAAAAATCATATAGTAAAGGTTATTTACAGAAACCATAATATGGAGGAAGAAACGTGGGAACCTGAGGTAGTTATGAAGAAGAATCACCCACATCTTTTTGAAGGTCTTTAAAAATTAAAAATTTCGAGGACAAAATTTCTGAAGGAGGGAATAATGTAGCACCCCGTAAAATTTATGGTATGTTTCTCTTAATACACTGTATTAATTAGGTATCCTATATTTCATGAATCATTGAGACTCTATGCAACAAAACATGGTTATTTATATGAGATAGTCATAACCTAGCCATTAAACTTAAATTTTCCAGTTTTGTGATTTGAATTTTGAAAATATGACATACACGGTTGTGTTCAGGATGATATTTAGAGTCTGATACAATTAACTTAATTTTCAGTGAATAGTAACCGACCCTTATAAATAGTAACTTACCCTTATGAATAGTAATATGACTTTTATTAATGGTATCCATACCCTTGAATGTATAAATAAATTTAGGCACCTTAAAATGAATATTAATATCTTAAGTGTTTGTACTTTTCGATTAAATAATGTTTTTAATTAAAAAATTAATTTATCATATTTAAAAAATTATTTTTGAAAAATGGAGTTCATTTTTGGATTCTACACATTGAAAAATGGTTAGGATGAATTTTTGGGATTTTTCTGAAATACTTGAATGTTTTATGAAAAGTAAAATATGATAAATCACGATAAATGAAAAATATTTGATTTATTGTATCATAGGTGATTCCAGGATGATATAATATAACTTTTTTCAAACTCAAATTCCATTATTACTATTAGGGATCACATGAATCAGGACTTTTCAAAGTCTTGAGCAAAAATATTAAAATAATAATTAAAATAATGTAAAATCCCTCCTCCCCTCTACTATATAAACCACCCCTCACCCCCTCTTCCCCCTGCACCACTCAAGCTTCAATACTTACTTAAATTATGCTCAAATAGATCCCTAACTTCCTCCCCCATGTTCAAGACCTTCTGGTTTTACCAAAGGTCTAAAAACAAAGGCCTTAAGGAGTTTCTCAAGGAAGAGTACTCAAAAGGTGAACTTCTCGTGTCTTTTCTTTCAATTTCTTTTACAAGTTCCATTATTTTGGTGGTCTCTCCTCACCTCCCCTCATCCAAATTACATGATAATTGTATTACCTTACATGTACTGGATTTTCATTATTGTAATGAAATATTTCATCATAATCTCTCTTTTTCCCTTATTTTTATACTACAAATGCAAACACCGTCTAAGATGTGTTAATTTATCACACTCAAGGAAGACGGGTTTTAAATTTGCATTACTATCTTCAAAACTGGTCATAAAACCTTTTCAATGGTCGAACCAGATCAAAATATATGTATTTTATCTTTTTTAAGGTTTTGGAATCCTTACACACTCATAATATGGAATAATAATATAAAACAAGTGCATTTTGCACAAAATCGCCAAGCCAAATCCAAGCGTTTATCATTAACTCATCGAATGAGTCATCCTCATGGTGTATATCCAGAATCAATATAAGATCATTCATATCTATTTAATGTCAATAATTTTATATATTAAAAATTCTAGATGTTTAACCATATTTCCAATGAACTTCCACTCATGAATACAAGTAAACAGATCATGAAAACCAAGGAAGAAAATTCTTCAAAAACAATAAAATTGAACATCTTAAACCCATAAAAAAGGCCATTAATGAACCTAATAAGGTTATAACATATCAATTACATTCTTATGATGTTTTGAAATTATTAATTAATAAATATTAATTTGATTATTTAGGTCATTAAGAACAATCAAGAAAACCTTCGAGCATAAGGTAAGGGGTATCTTAACTCAATTTCCATTCATCGAGTTAAACATCAATGTCATTGATTTTTTATTTTACCATAATATGTGTGAATGACCTATTACTGTTTTATCCTATATATACACTTTTCTTGTGTGGGTTTATGTTTGTCACACATAATTATTTCATTGATTTTTCCTCAATCTAATGATACATTCTTTGTAAGGGATCCTCTCTCTCACTTTTTTTTAAGAATTCCCCCTATGTTGTGTCCTTTTATTTTAAATTCATAAATGATGGGGTATATTTTTACACCTCTCCCATACTGAACTTATGATATATAAATTATGGGATTTCCATTTACCTCTCATTAATCCCTCACAAGAACACTTATTACCATGCCGAAATATTTCTAAGGGGTTTTCTCATCTCCCTTTCAACTTCGTGGGATTTAAATTGTTTGCCTATTATTTCTTATATGTGGTAATGTGTACTATTATTAAATAAATATTATCGTGATTATTTTTATGTTCATGGTATTCATATATTTAGTTTATGATTATTATATCTTGGTCACACGAAATGATTGATTACAATGTCGTAAGAGACTCTGTCTCAATTTTCCATTTCGTTGTGACTTACTTTGTATTGTGCACCTAATAATTATTTTGTGGTGTACCTAATGCCCATTTGAGATCACTTTTCATTTGAAATTATATTTCTATTAAATATCCATATTCTCATATCATGGATATGTTTATTATCTAAACCGTATACCATTTTTCATATGGTGTTTATTTGGGATGTTGCTTTTATTGTAGAAATATTGATGAATATGTATCCTATACTCTATATGGATATTGAAAAGTCATATTGGTTTTATATTAAATAAATATATAAATAATTATTTAGACATGCAGTAGAGTTTGGGGCCTACCATAGCCTCTCGATGCATTGATAGGTTTCATGAGACAAATCAGTTGGTGACAAACCCTTCGAGTTTGTTTCCAAAAATCAGACGAGTTTCTACCCACAGAGCTAAACTGTTTTAACAATATTATGGTATCATGTTCTAGATACATGACGTCCAATTAATAATAATTCTCTTTATTCATTATCATTTATTACTATCCCTGATGTTTTCACTATGATAAGATCTGTGGATATAGTTTCATTATCAGTTTGTTAATGGTGTGAGTATTTCATTTATTCGCTATACCATATTGATTATTTCAAATTGTTTATGACTCACATAATATTGAATTCATGAATCCACTATTTGTAACCCTTACTGATCATTTTAGCTTACCCGTTTCATTTTTTACCTTCAACGGGTTTTGAATAGGATATCATTTATTGAGTTTCTGGGGATGCAGTTTTTAGTTTTTGTTTTGTATTGTATTTTGTAACCTTTTCCAATGTAATTTGAGTTACATCTATTTATCTAGTTTATTCAAGACTAATAAACTAATAATTCCTTATGTATTTCATTTATTATAACCATTTCAATGTAAAAATTAATGCATAGGATCTAATCTAGAGGGTTTGGGGTGTTACAGTTGATAGATATAAATCACAATCATTTTTACCCTATATAATATCAATACAAAAAATGTATAAGTGTTTTCCTGATTCACATTTCATAGAAATAATTATGAAAATATTTATTACCACTTATTAGATGTCTCTTTGAAAGTAATGGATAACCTAAAATTTGGTTGGGGTGGGGGGATCTTCACATAATGGTTTTTCTTGTGTTATTTCTTCTCTTTTATTCTTTTTCATAACATTTTCTAGAAACTTTGACTACCAATTAAATTTTTCTTCAAGAGAATATAATTATTCCATAAAATCTTCCATTTATTATCTTTATACCCCAATTCTTTTCTTTTCTCAAAATAGGATTGGGGTGACACACCGAAACCTGTACCTCTTATTCAGCCATAATATTTTGGCCACTTCAAGGACACTAATAATAGTTGTTCATTGGGTACAACTGATGATGATTCTTGTGTCTATGTTAGATAAAAATATAGGAAAATAAGTAATAATTATTATATAATATTGATTTAAATTAAAAAAATTATTATGTCATAATTACATATGTTTCTCACACTTTTTGTGTGTTTTCATCAATTGGTATACCTTCTTTATTTATACGTGTTTCCTTCCATAGCACATGAAATGGGAATAAAGTTGTTCAGGATTTAGATTCATAAATTTTCATATAAATAGAGGAACATAATTTTGTTATTGTTTCATGTCACATAAAATTATTTCCGTAGATTTAAAATATATACTAATTTTTTTCATATGAAGCACACCCCATCCTTGCTTCATGGCAGAGGTATGTTGGTTTTGCTTCACGTTGCTTATCTATAGCACTATGTTGTTGTATCATAAATTAAAAATTCTTAATAAATATGATTAATACACATATTTTCAGGCAATGTATTAACAATAACAATGTACCTAAAAATATTCCTCCTCACGATGACCAATAAACGCATCCCACACATATTGGTTTATAGGTGTGCATACATTTGTGGTGTGTGTGGTTTTATTTTCCATTCAGTATATTTTAGATGAAACATCATAAGAATTGTGTGAAAACATCTATGAGCCTTTATATTGAGCGTCAATACAAATTTTATTTGGTATTCGTCTACTATAAATGCACTCTGGAAGTGAGAAGGAAGAGTATATCAATGTTTCATTATTATTTTAGTAAAATAAATAAATTATATCATAATGTTACCCTAATATATTCACAAATCAGTGTATTAAGCATAGAAACAACATTGTGCCATGAATCTACATCAATCATCATGCATATACAAGTGGTGAGTCTAATGTAACTACTGAATATGGCCTTGTTGGCTTTAACAGGATGGATGTGTGCATTCTATCCCACCTCAAATTTGATGCCTTTAGTTCTCCCATTAATAATTTTTTCTAACACCATCACGCAATAATGCACCTATTTTTTACACTGTTTTTTCACCATATTCTATTTATTTGGATTCAACATCATCAATATTTTATTCCTTTGGATTGGTATCATCTTCATGTGTAGAATTTTTTTGTTCCTATTCATTGGGAGGACCAACATTTTGAGAAACCTTTTAATACTAACTTGAATGGCTTGATGGCCTTCACTTTTTATTCATTTTTTATAATCCCACTTTCAAGAGTTGAGGGGGAACCCTTACATAGCCTATTATTCCTTAGTATTAGGAGAATTAGCATTTAAAGAAAATATTGTCTAAAGAAGTGGTTAAACATTTAATTTAGATTATATAAATTCAAAAGCTGAACATATAATAATATGATGCAATGTAATGTTTATTACAAAAAATATATTACTTGATTATTGAGATATCTATTTTTAAAGGTTAAAGGTATTTCATCCCTCTATCAAGTATCCAAATACCTTCATTATGCTATCATATGAAATAAAATACCCCATCTACATTGGGATTTCTACGAAATTATTTCCACATACCAATGAAAGGAACATCCTCGGTTGAATCAACATCAAAAACTTCATTGGTTTTGGTCGATAATAGAATAATTCACCACTTTTAGTTTATGAGATCTAGAACATAAAATACTTGTACTACCTGTGATTTCATTATAAAAAGCTCATCATTGTTCCCTTATTGAAATTCACTTTCATGAATCTCAATTCATCTATTTTAATAGCATGCCTATTATAAACCCACCTGAAATGAAAAATCATCACTTAGAATATTGTATAATCCAACTCCCATATTTTTTTGATGATACCAAAGTATGACATATTCTCATAAATTGGATTTTTTTCATTGGTACAAGATATATGTATCGCTTTAGCCATAGTTTTAACTCCCCTATTTTTCATTGTACTACTCCCATAATTTTTATTTCTATAGAATCTATAACCATTACTTATATAACCATTATAAGATAATACATGCACACTTGCTCCTCTATTTATCCATCAAAGTTGTTCTGAATTTGAATCTATATTTTCAGATGAGTCCTTAAAAATATGGTCTCAAAACCATCCTATGAACTATTTATTATGTGTATTTGATGTCCAGCCTTCATCCCCTGATGGATTCAAAATCCTAACAATTTCTTTATGGGTTTCAATATATGGGGATACCTCTAAACTATTATATACAACATAAAGGTGGGTCTTCTCTTGATTTGTAATAGTAATTGTGACAAAATCTATTCCGTAAATTCCTTCACCCATAACCCACCCAGTGTGATGATATTTAAATATACCAATGCATTCCACACTAGATAGGAAGTCATTGCAGAATTAAACATCTTCCTCAACAACATATTTCTCCATAATAAAAACCTTATAGACGAATTCAATTTTTTATATACCATTTCAAAAGCCTCATATACCGTTCAATGGGGTACATCCATCTATAGTGTATAGGACCACATAGTCAAATCACTCTTACCAAGTGAACCAATAAGTGAACCATCATATCAAAGAATTTTGGTGGGAAAGACATATCCAATTCATATAATATGAAAACAATTTCCTTTTCCATACATGGAAATTTCACCGAGTCTACAACTTTGCTACATATATATTTTAAAAAGAAACAAATTTTGGTTAATTTATGATGAATATTCTTGGAAAAAATGCAATGCAAAGAAACAGTAATTAGACCATGCATCAAAACATGAAAGTCATGTAATTTTAGACCCTTTAAACTTTAAATCAATATTTTAAAGAATATTCTTAATATTTTATAAATACCCCTTTGGAACCTTTACATTATTCAAGAAGTTGAAAAACTAATTTTTCTCCTGTCTAGAAATAGTTTAAGTAGTTGGAGGAAAAAAAGTAAAATTTTCACCATTTTGTAGAGTTAAATTTTTACATATTCTCATTTTAATTATGTCCAAACTAGGCACAATTCCATCCTTAATTTATCTAGGTGAATTTAGTAATGTGTCAATGAAACTATCACAAACATGTTTTCCATGTGTATGACATCAATAAAATTCCAAATGTATAAACAATTTCAATATGGTAATTCAAAAAAACTGATCTCTTTTTCTAACTGGTATTTGTAATGTTTTTTTAAAAAGGTTTACCAAAATCAATGTCCATATATTTAACTTTCTCAAAAAGTTTATCACTTGTTATTGGATAGAGTATTGTACTTTCTTCTAAACTCCCATATAATGACTGAACATTATTATTTTTATTACTTAAAAGTACATAAAAAAGGAGACAAACATCAAGGAAGTTGGAAATAGTGAATCCCCAAAGCATCATTGATAACAAAGTTAATGCCTTCTCAAGGAAAGGATCCTAAATTAAGGAAGAAGGAAACATTTTGGCTTGAGGTATCCTAGGATGCCAAGAATTTTGTAACTTTATTCCCCTCACTCCAAGTGTGAGAGATCCCCATATGGCCACCCATGATCAATCATCTAATGATTTAATTCAATATCGATACTTATGTCATCGGGGTAGAAATCTACAATGTCTTAGAAATATATTCTTCGATGAATTTTTTAACCTAATTGACTATGTACCTTGTCCACAAATGGGACATCATTGAATTCCTTTAATGTTATATCCAAAAAAATCCATAATCAGAAAATTAATTTATCATCCCAAACTACATGGCCCTCAACATGAAATATTCATTCCTATAAGCATCATACAAATTAAACCCTGGATCCCAAAAGTAATTTCAAATATTTAATCAATGGAGCCCAATAAACATCAATATCATTACCCAATTATTTTGGTCCTGATATAAGAAGAGATCATGTTATGTATTTTTGTTTCATATATAACTACAATGTAAAGTTATAATTTTCCGACATAACTAGCCATATACTATGATTGTTACTTTGAAAAATAAAAGGATTCACTCCATCTGTAGATAGTGCAAGACGAAGGTTTATTAGATCATTTACAAATTCAGGATACTAATGATCAATTCTCTTCTACTGAGGATAGTTTGTTGAGTAATGAAGTATCCCATATTTATTTATTATATCTATGTGCCATGTCAATTTTCTTGCAATATCCTCACTTCCATATAGGGGCCTAAATCTTGGAATGATTAGTAATTACCATAAAAATTTCATACGACCCGATTCATCATTCTTATATTGAGAATCACCACACTTTTTAAGTTATTTATAGTCCTTGAGAAATAGTATACAGTTATTTGTATAGGAATGTATTCTTTCAGAGATCATACTCATTGAACATATCATTTGTTTAGAATTATATTATTATTAAGGAAGATCATTATCTTCAGAGATCAAATAATTCAAGAGAGTAAGTAGTTTAGTAAAACTGGCCTCAATCCATCTATTTCTAGCTTTTAAATTATACAGCTTTATTATGGTTGACAATGCTATATATTTAGTACAACTAGTATAAAATGGTGTCTTTTCAAAAATGTTTAACATCTAAAACAATTTTGGATAATCATGAAGTTAATATTAAACTATCATTTACTCAATATAATATTCATCATCGTTCACACCTATAATCACTTCCTCAATACGGTCTTCATTATTTTCCACAATTGTAATCATATCAAATGAAACAAAAAAACACAGTCTTATCCCAGTCACAAGCTACATTTTGTTTTTACCGATGTTTAGTTTAACATTTATGACTTCTATGTAACCGATATAGTCATTTTATGTTCATATTATTAAAAAAGTACAATGGTTTTGAAATAATTTCTAATCTAAATACCCTTAAATTTCAGTGTTTTATTCAAAGATGGTTAATTTGGAATAAGGAACAAAAATGGTGTTAAAATATTAAAAGAAGTATCATTTTGAATTTGAAATTTCACATATGAATTTTTTATTATATTTTATTAAGTGAGTTAAATTTTCTTACTTTTGAATAGGTGTTTACTAAAAAAATGTATGCCTACTCAAGTATCCCTCAAATCTAAGGACCAAGACACCTAGCCATCTCATGAAGATCTAGTCGACCACGACCCAAGGAGGAAGGCCGCAAGATCCAATAGGGGAACAGGTGATGAAGCCCTGTATGGGTGGCCCATAGGGGGTGAACCCCATAGGTAGCATAGTGAGCACAAGGGCTTGTGTGGGCCACATGTATTTATTTACAACATCTATTTTGTGTGAAAGAGAACTCGAGAGGCCATCCCCAGAGTAGATTTCTGATCAATGACTCCTGCACCTTGTATTATAAGGGAGCACCCATCATACCCGTGATATAATGTGGGGTGGGATTTTAACTGGTTACTCTTCACATCTGCTCATATTTTCTTCTCTTCATCATGCTCTACCACTCCATCTTCATTTTCATTCACTGGCTACTATAGCTCCTCTTTGGAAGATGCCATCGAAGACCCTTCTGAAGCTCAGGTTGGTCTCGTTCTTTATTGAAAAGAACAAGATCTCTTGAATCATGTTCTCACCCTCATATGACTCCTATAAAGGCTCATCTGGCCACTATTAAGGCCATATGATATGGAGGCTACTCCAACACTCATGTTTCTATAGCTTCGCTGCTTGACATCACCATACACCACTTCCTCTACACCAAACCACCAAGGATGCCTTCAAAGACCTCAAACAACCACCCAGACACCATCTCAAGCTTCATCAATCCGCTATAAAGATCAGATGAAGGAGGTTCTCAGAGGATCTCCCCACTTCCACACTTCACTTTCTACTACCCCATCTACATGGAACCACTACCACATTGATTCCATCATGCACCCATTCAAGTCCTTAGAAAGGCCAAAGAAGTCGTTGCCCCCCATGGATTTCACTCCATGTGCAAATATTTTGAACACTCGAACAATTTTGGTGTATCCCTTTTCGATTACAGTGGGTCTCAAGGGGTTTAAATATTTTAATATATATATATCCCAAGTTCTTGTGGGTTATTTGAAGGAATTGGGTGGTTGGGGATCCACCCTCACTGCATATAAAAAGATGTATCCATTACCTCTTGAGGAGTGTGGTGATAAGTGAGGCTAATTCCTCTTGGAGGCCAAGACATGATACTGTTTCTTTTTTTATTTTATTTTTCTTATGTTTATTTTATTTTTATTTTTTAATTATTATTTTCTTTTAATAAAATAGATTGTTCATTTTAATTCAATTGTTTCCACCATCCTTCGTCTTGTTCTCTTCTTCTTCAACTTCTTTTTCTTCTTATTCTTCTTCTTATTCTTATTTTAATTCTTATTATTCTTTTATTATTATTATTATTATAACATTATTATTTTTATTTTATTTATTTCTTTTCTTAATTTATTCGTCTTATTCTATTTTATTTAATTTCTCTTTCCCTCTCATCCCAATTATTTTTATTTTATTCTTTTAATTTTCTCATCCTAATACTTTTTTTCTTCTTTTTTATTTTATTTTATTATTATCTTCTTCTCTTATACCACCAAAGTGATCTATTACTCCTAATAATGGGAGTCCAACCCAATTATTAGCCAGGGGAGTTCAAGGTGTTCTTGAATTTTTCTTAAATTTTTTTTTGTAGATATGAGTAGCATGCATGGGTGTGATGAATGTCCCAAGTGCGGTGATTATACCCCAAAATATGCAACTCAAAATATTTCTATTATTTTATTTAATATATTTTCCCTTTATCCATTAGTTATCTATTCACATAATGGATTTGATCTAATCAATCAATGAAACGACATCGATGGAACTGGGTCTAGAAAGACGGCACACCCTCCACCAAGGTGTGTCATCAACCTTGATTTGAGTATGAGGTGGAATTGAGAGTCCTTAAAAAATTAGAGATTTCCCAATTTATAAATAAAAATAATAGAAATTCATCATGAGATTTCATGTTTTTATTATCAAACTAAAATCAAAAAAAAATGAAGGAGAATAATGATTGAACCCAAAACCTAACCAAAAACCATGTTTTTTCTTCCTTAACTCATTTTTTTTAATATTTCATGTTAGTTTAGATTAAATTATCATATTTAATGCCATTTCATTGCTTTAGAAAGTAATCAGAAACCCAAAAATATTTATCATTTCTTTCATAAAATAATAAAAACAAAAAATATTATTTCAGTTGATATAGATATAGTAGGTTAACAAACTCAGAGTCTCCTCAAGTGAGATGACTCTAGTCATACACTATATTGCAAAGGGAAAATAATTCGTTTCTTTCACACCCCATGAAAGGTGTTCTATCAAAACTAGCCCCATTTCTAGAGAGCTAATCATTCCATTAATTTAATTTTTCAATTTTTACATTTTAGGTAGTTTTCATTATTTACAAAATTAAAAAATCAATAAAAAAATCACGATAATTTCAAATGACCATTTTTTTTAATTCATGGAACAATTACTCTTAGGTGAAAGAACCTATATTACAAAATTTTGAAGAGGTTGATATCCTATAAAATATATATGAACTCACTAACCTGGAAAAGATTATTATAAATGGGAATAACATTGGAATTTCATTTCATGAACTGGAAGATATGGTTGATGAAGTCAATGTTTAGTATCAAAGAGTGAAAAAAAGAAGGAAGTTCCACCATAGCTTCCCAATTTTAATGAAAACATCAAAGATGTTGAGGACCAGTTTGAGAAATATACATAACCCAACCATTTTAAGATACAAATCCCAAAAAAACCATAATGATCTAGAGTGGATTCATGATGACTAAAAAATGGATTTTGAGCTAACTATGGGTGATCAAAAAGATTTGGATGACTTCTAGAATGAATATGAGGTAAAACTTAATCTCCCTAGTCCCTACAAAGTATAATATCCATTAACATTACATTTCATTCTAGCCATGGAATAAGAGGAAGCTACAGAAGTAATGGAATTTGAAGAAAGTATGGAGGATCCCGACTACATGCCTCCATCCATTGAGATCCAACCTCAAGAGGCACCTACCAATGTGGTAGTGATTCAACCAAAAACAACTTAAAGGGATGATCTTTATTTGAACTCTTTATTTTATGACTTCATTCCATAAAATTTTAGAATCACTCCTTAATATTTTGAATCATAGTATTTGGTTAATTATTACCTTGCCTTACCGGAATATGAAGAAAATAGACATGCACCAGTTGAGGAACACATGAAGCTCTCAGTTTTTGGATGAAAATACTTTTGAGGAGCCTCATAAGAAAATCCAAGTAGTTGAGCCTGAAAAAATCAAGACAGAGGCTACTCAAATTTAAAGGGAGAAATTACTTATTAAAAATTAAAATTCAAATTTAATTCAAGTAAAAATACCAGCTTATTATCCAATTTATCATTCAATTCTTACAGCCTATATAAAGCCATCACTAGACAAAGAAGAAGGTGTTTCACAAGTATTAACTAATAAGAATGATGATCCATACTTCATCATACCCAAACCATGCAATCTATACCTAGTTGTGAAGGGGGGATCTTGTATACTCTATCCATAGATCATGCTTTACTAAAAATGAAGATGTGCAAGCTGGGAAAATCCACATGTGGTGGTTCAAAACCAAGAAGCTTCATCCACCGTCAGACTTTGGATAAAAGATGGTACTTCCCTCTAGAGGTAGTAAAAATTCAGGGCCCACTTAGGGGATCATACCAAGATTTATCTTTACTTTCATTCGAAGATTTCAATTTTACTTTTTGGAATTATTTCAGCAACGCGGTCCAACAACTAGTAAAAGAGAAGGACCAAGCTTCATGGGAAAGGGATTTAAATTCTATATTTATATTTTAAACTCTCTAAGTTTTTTTCCAAAAAACTTGTTTTGATCTTTGAAGTTAAAATTTCATTCCCAAGATTCAATTAATCTTAACTTGACTTATCTTGGAGACAAGAGTTTCTTAGGAATCTCATGATGCCATGTTTTAGAATAAAATTTTAATGATATTGAATGAGTAAAATTAATAATTAGTTGATTAAAGTGAATCATGGATATTAAAATGAGGGATCATGATTTTAGAGTATTAATATTCATGTAAATGAAATTTATCAACCATTTTTCATGCATTGAATTTCTAAAATTCATGTGAATTGATTTGTTATTGTTAATCATGTCTTGAGTCATTTTCTCAGGTCATGTGTTCTATTCCCAAGAGGATTTTGTGGCCAAGTATTTTCTTTATATTCTTTAGAATATTTCTGGATTGATCTTGGGACATGTCACTAAATATAACTTTCATCCTAAATTATCAAATATATGACTGTAAAAGAACATATTTAAAATTATTGATACATACTTTGAAAATATATTATCATAAAAATATCACTTTTCATCAATCCTTTTTTATCCCAAGAAACCATGAATGACCTTGTATCAATAAGCCATATTTTAAGCTATTTTTATCCATTCTTACCCTTCTCTCATTATTTTCATGTTATTTCAAATTTGTAGTGCGGGGGTGAATAGAATCATGGTGGAAGGTATGATTTACATTGTAAATAATAATTTTGGGTGATTATTATGGGAATAAATTAAGGTTTTTGATTCATTCAAGATACTTCATTGCTTTCCCCTCTTAAATTTGAAAAATAAAAATGAAAAAAAGAACAAAAAAAGAGAAAAATGAGTTGTGATTTGGGAAAACCAATAATAACCTTTACTAGACCTATGATTTTTATCATGTGTGATTAGGTGGTGGATGTGAGGTTTATTCTAAGAATAACATTCAAAAAAATAGAAAAAAGGTTCTTTGAAAATGGGAAAATGTATAAAATTATATAAAGTTTTAATAGGGTACACAAAACATTCATTATGCTTAATTTGATCATGATCTTTACATTGAGTTTTGGGGAAGTTGAGAGGTATTACAATTTTAAGGGGTGAATTTCATGATACTTTTTCTTTTAATATCATGATTTATTATTTAATATAGAAACTTATTACTTGATCCTCAATTTTTAAATAACAATACCTACTAAAATAAATCCTCACAGTCATTTGATACTTTAATGCAAGCCCTCATGATTTTATGTGCATTTTTTCTTTAAAAGGTGTAGAAATTGGTTAATTTAAAATACTATGGAAAAAGATAATTTTCTTATGATATGACCATAACTATACTTGAATTAATATCATGAGTGATTAGTGAAAAGATTCAAAAGTGAGGTAAATAATTATTTGGAATGTTTAATAATAATGAATTGAGGAACTTGAATAAATGAGCAGAGAAGCTCCATCATTTTCAAAATAGGTAAAAGTAAAATGCTTGATTTAATTGTTTCTTTGAAAATTAAGAATTTTAATTGATATTTTATGTGGATTTTTAAAATTTTACTTAACATTGATAATTTTTTGGTTTTAATACTTTGAAATTTTAATATTGATAGAATTAGTTTCCTCTTTACTTCCTTGTTGAAATTTTATACTTGATGAAAATCATAGTTTAAGTGTAGGGGTATTTGACAAAGTCAATTTATGTGCATATTTTTAAACAAATTATAGTGGGTTTGAAAGAATTTATAATCTAAATACCATTAAATTTCAATGTTTTATTCAAATATGGGTAATTTTAAATCAGGAATGAGAATGGTGTTAAAGGATTAAAAGAGGGATCATTTTGAATTTGAAATTTTACATATGAATTTTTTATAATATTTTTAAGTGAGTTAAATTTTCTTACTTTTGAATAGGTGTTTAATAAAAAATATATGCTAATTCAGGAATCCCACAACTCTAAAGACCAATCCACCTAGACAGCTCATAAATATCCAACCAACCAGGAAGGATGCAAGAGCCAGTGGGTTAATGAGTGATGGATCCCTGTGTGGGTGGCCCATGTGTGGTGAACCTTGCGGGTATCATAGTGAGCCTAAGGGCTTGCAAGGGTAGCATATATGTGTTGCATATATCTGTGGGGTGTGAAAGTGAAACTAGGAGTCCATCCCTAGAGCATTCGTCTAATACCTACCATTTGCACCTTGTATTATAAGGAATCACCCTCCTCGCTCTCATTTCAATGTGGGATAGTATTTGTATTGGATAATGTTCATGCCCACTCAGCTCCACCGCTCTTCATCATGCTCCATCATTCTGCCTTCATTTTCACTCACCGAATATCACATCTCCTCACTAGAAGACACCATTGAAGCCCCTCCTGAAGCTCAGGTCGATCTCATTCTTCATTGAAAAGTATAGGATCACCTTGGGATCACCTTTTTCCCCTCAGCCAACTCCTATGAAGGCTCATATGAACACTATTAAGGCTGGATGAGATGAAGGATTCTCCAACGCTTGCATTGTCGTGACGTCACCACTTGATGTCATTGACCACTACTGCATCCACACAAAACCACCAAGTATTTCTTCGAAGGCCTCAAACAACCACATAATCACCATCTCATGCTTCATCTGGCCACCATGAAGGCTGGATAAAGGAGGATATCAGAATATATTTCTACTACCACACTTCATTCACCACTACCCCATCCAAGTGAAACCACTACCACATCAATCCCTATATAAATCCTATGAAAGGATTTATAAAGGCCTAAGAAGAAACTAACCCCATGGATTTCACACCACTTGAAATTATCTTGAATGCTCGAACAATTTAGTTGTATCCATTTTCAACTAATGTGGGTCTCAGGGGGATTAAATTATTGAATACACAAATATATCTAAGTCACATGGGATCTTTGAAGGAAGTGGGAGGCTTAGGATCCACCCTCACTACCTATAAAAAGAGGCAGTCATTTCCTCTAGAGGAGTATAGAGACCATTGAGTAGAATTCCCCAAGGGGTGAGGTGGAACACTTACAAGGCTCAAAGGCTTAGAGATAATTACATGACCCGAAGGACTTAGAGAAAATCACCCAGACAAGACAACTTGGAACTACTCCTCCCCAGCACATGTCTTGATATCAGCACTCCCCCTTCGCAAGGCTGGTCGGCTAGCTGTCCTATGCAGAGTTGCACAGGACCGGTATCGATGGCAATGTCATACACTCTTATTATTCCAATTCTGGTTAGCTCTTCTTTGGTGAATGTGTCTGCTTTGATCCTCATCTGGAGCCCTGTCACTTGTAGTCTGACTAGTACATCTACATCTTCATGTGGCCCGAAGGCCTTGGGGTGGCCCAAAGGCCTTAAGGTGACCTGAAGGCCTTAAGAGACAACTGGCCCGAAGACCTTGGGTGGCCTGAAAGCCTTGTTGGAACCGAGGACCAAATCGGTGGCCCAAAGGCCCAGATTGATGAGTAGTTCCAACTACTACAGTACTACTACAGTGCCCCGGAAATTTGTCTCCACCCGGATTTGGTCCCGAGTCTCTTGGATGCACTTGATGAGTCCTCACCAACTGAGCTGATGCTCTTGTAAAAAATGTGGGTTGATAACACCGACTCCCAGCGGGGGGGGCTCGACCAAGCCCAGGTTCACTCCACACTCCCCAACTAAGCAATGGCTTTGAATCGCCCTGTGCATAATATGAAAAGTGTCTGAGTCTGGTGGGACTTAAGCCTGTGCCAGTTCCCACAGAGAGTGAGGGGTACAACCAGTGGGTACCACTCGGCTAACACCTCATGGAAAAAATGTGGGTTTCTAACACTGACTCCCAGCTGGGGGCCTGACCAAGCCGAGGTGCGCTCCACACTCCCCGGCTAAGCAATGGCTTTGAATCGCCCTGTTCATAATACGCACAGTGTCCGAGTCTGGCAGGACTTGAGCATATGCCATTTCCCATGGAGAGCGAGGGGTACAACCAGCAGGTACCACTTGGCTAACACCCAATGGGAAAAATGTGGGTTTCTAACACCGACTCCCAGTAGGGGGTGCCTACCAAGCCCAGGTGCGCTCCACACTCCCCAGCTAAGAAATGGTTTTGAATTGCCCTGTGCATAATACGCACAGTGTATGAGTCTGGCGGGACTCGAGCCTGTGCCAATTCCCACAGAGAGCGAGGGGTACAACCAGCGGGTACCACTCGGCTAACACTCCATGAGAAAAATGTGGGTTTCTAACACCAACTCCCAGTGGGTGGCCCCGACCAAGCTCAGGTGTGCTCCACACTCCCCATCTAAGCAATGGATTTGAATTTCTCTATGCATAATACGCACAGTGTTCGAGTCTGGCAGGACTCGAGCATGCGCCAGTTCCCACAGAGAACGTGGGGTACAACCAGCAGGTACCACTCAACTAACACCCCATGGTTCAAATGTGGGTTTCTAACACCGACTCACAGTGGGGGGATCCAACCAATATCAGGTGCACTCCACACTCCCCAGATAATCAATGGCTTTGAATCGCCCTGTGCATAATACGCACAGTGTCTGAGTCTAGTAGGACTCGAGCCTACGCCAGTTCCCAGGGAGAGAGAGGGGTACAATACGTGGGTACCACTTGGATAACACCCCATGGGCTTTACAACTCCCTTATTATAAGAGATTGAACATTGTTTTGAAAGGATCCTTTTTTTGATAGACAATTTCATTTTAATTTTTTTACATATTCCATGGGTACTTATTCCATTTCTACTATACCTATGATATACATTGCACACTACTTTAGAATGCATTTCATAGCTTGGTTTTTTTATAGAAACTATTGGTGGTGGCATACTAAGTCTTATCTCACACCATGTCTCAGGATGTCATTGCATACCCGGATAGACTATATGGATGCAGGTAGGGACCAAGTCAAGTTCCCATAGAACGATGCTTGACTTGTGCCATGCTTAGGAGTAGGGGAGGATAGGATGGAGCTGAGGCACATGATTCTAGTTGGGATACTATTTTTGTTATTTTTTTGGTTTTTGATACTTCTATTGTACTACTACCTGTGTAACTGTTTTCTAACCTTTTTAGAGACAAGACGTTATCATCATATGTTTATGAAATTACATCTAGCATTGTTTATTTATACAAGTCTTGGATGTCTATCTTCATTTTGTATGATTTACTCCTTCTGTTATTTCCTGTTATTAAATTTCATCTTTGTTACACTCTAATTAGAGGGAATAATCTCACCACAGGCATAACCAAGTCCCTCACTACTAATTGGTAGACTCTTGCATTTAGAATATGCGCTTGAGGCCATGTGACCCACTAACTCGAAGCACTGGATAGTGGAATCTGAGTCAGTACGTTACATCATAAAAGTATTATTTTGGCTAAATAGGATTTTAAAAGGTATATTATAACCTATTTCATTTCCTATAACTAATATATAGACAAAATATTAAATAAAACAAAACTAGTTAATGATGGTTGGAAAAACTTCCAAATTAAACTAAACATTTATTATTAACATTTTATAAAATGAATCATCATCATGTTAGAAATTAAAATGATATATGGGAATATTTAAACTAATTTAAGTACATTAATACCATTTCATTTTACTTCTAGTTTTTTATTTCCATTTTACAAGAAAATCCATAACTATACATAAACGAATCATTCATGAAATCCTGAAACGAACGCACCTAAAACAATGAAAATAATGAAATTTTATTAATGAGTGGGTCGTAAGATGTTATAAAAGTGTCATATTAGGCATTATAAATATGATTATAGTTCTAGAATTAATTAATGTAATTCTTTAAAACTTTATATAGGAGGTTAAAGTACACAAAACTAAAGGAAATCGTGAGGTAAGGGTTTCGCATCTCACTTTGACTTCTGTGAGATACGTGTCTTTTTCACCACTTATTTTTTTATGGAGTATATAATTAACTTTGATATATTATATCATTAATATCATTATATTCATTATATTTAATGTTTTTTTCAATAATTATTAATTTTTTGGGGTATACTATTAGACTGATTACAAATTGGTAAGTGATTTCTTAACTCAATTTCCATTCATTGGGTTAAACTACTACTTTATTGGTTATATCATGATAAGATTATGTGTGAAATGAATTTTGATTATATAATTTTGTATTTACACTTGTTTTATGTATATTTATAACTGATACACATAATAGATCAATTTTATTAATTCTCACATCAATGAAATGATATTTATTAGGGACTTTATTTTAAAAATTGTCTTTCTAACTTTTACCTTAAAACTCCCTTTTTCTTCCATGTACATGTTTTATAAAATTGTTTTTGAAGATTTTTTCACTATTCTATTATGATTTTTTAAAGTAATTTTGACTCAGGATTTACTTTTTACAAAATGGTTTGAAAGGGTTCTTTTTTTTTTGTTTTCAAAACGAGGTTTTTTGTGACTTTTCCAAAAAAAAATACAGAAGGAATATTTTTTAAAATTATATGACCTGAGAGGTTTTTTCTACCACCATGATTCTTTAGTTATTTGATTTTTTTTACATTATTACATGGTTATTTTAAAATAATTTTTTTCTTTCATAATTGTGCAGCTCTTTAAAAAATCATTTGAAAATAGAAATGTTATTTTTTTCAAGAATGATTTCAAGTAATATTTCAAAATTATTTTCCATATAAGTTAACATTATTCGATGTTACTTATGATTTACTAGGGATATTATTCATGGATAAAGTCCTTATTATCATTATGGTTGGTTTATGTTTATAATGGAATTATATTTCTGAAACTCATTTCTTTTTCATGAGATATGTTATGATGAAATGTGTATAAAACTAATTTCTTTACATGGTTTCTAATATGATGAACAACTTATGTTCTTATATAACACATATGTATGGTTTTCATTATGTAACAGTGGTTAAGTTATAACCAAGGATGGTGGTTACATATAACCAAGGACAGTGCTTAGGTTGTAACCAAGAAGGGTGGTTACATTATAACTAATGATGAGTGGGACCTATATCTCCCTCTAATGCATTATACAAATATTTATATCTCATGAGATAATAATGGAAATAAATTCAATGAGATTGATCTACTATGGAAAATTGGTGCGTATTGGCCCACTATGGGAAACAGGTGCATCCTAGTCAATTATATTAATGGACATGGTTTTCAACCTTGACATATGAAATGTTTTTATATATTTATGATGGTGCCGCACTTTTATGACATGATATTATTGATTATGATTGATTTATGGTGATTTATCACACTCACAGTCCATATTTTCTAAAATGATAATGTTTAATCCATTAATTATGTTTATGATCTATGATATGATGGGTATAAACTTTGTAAGTTACGATAATGATCACAAAACCTTATTCTTAACTTATATTTTTATATGATCATGTATAGATATCTCTAATGTTTATCGTTACTGAGAATTTGAGCTCATCGTTTCTTATTTTTTCTTCTCGAGATGATGAAGAAAAGTTTCGTTAGAATATGACTAAGAGTAGTATTAAGTGATAAGATCTTTGTGGGAGATGTTGAAGATATTTTATAAAATAAAAATATTGTGAATCTAATCTCTAAAGACTCTAAACCTTTACAGTTCCGGTGTGGTTAGTTTTGTTATGTAATGAATATTAATATATTTATATGTAATATCTCGGTATGAAGATCATGGGTTGTTATAGTTGGTATCAGAGTGGGGTTTAAAAATCATTGGAGATTAAGGTTAGGAAACTTGTTTGAAAACCCTGGGCATAGGACTAAGTAGAGGATAAAATCCTAATGTTTTTATAATGATCGTGAATGACATAGGATTAAACATAATGTGTCATAGATTGAAATTTATAAGAAATTTCTCTTGATTATGTAGTTTATAACAATGATTATATTTTCTCCCACTATTCTTTTATGGTTTTAGATAATGGTTGGAACTAGGAGGATTCATGTTAATAGTGAATGTGATGGACAATGGAATAATATTTCTCTTGAGAAACCAACTTAAATGGGAGTCATAAGGTGAAATTTTATTATTATACCTAATCAGAAATATCATAATATGATCAATAATATCAACTATGGTGAGTTTAATGACCCATATAAAAAGAAAAGGATGTATTTTCATGGTTAACACAAAGGAAAAAAAGATCAATTTTCCTCATGTAAATCTTGTGGGAAGAGGCATCCAAGAGAATGTTTCAAAGGAATAGGAAGATGATTTATGTGTGGAAAAGGACACAAAGTAAGTAATTTTAAAGGAAACGTGAAAGGTTATGTTAACGCAATGGATGGTAATAATGTTATTTCTAAGGAATCATTGATGGTTAAATGTTTTAAATGTGTAATGTATTTGTATTATGAAAATAAATGCCCTAGGTAGAAATATTGTAAAGGGAATCAACAAGGTTGTATGAGTAATGGTTATATTTCTGATGATAAATAGACTATGAATTACATATTATATGGAAGAATCGTTAAGTAATAAAATGAAAAATCTTGGTGATGGTTTAAAATGGAAGTGAAATGATAGAGTGTTAATATATTTGAATTCAAGAATAATTATGTGGAATTACTTTAATGGTATTATGGAATAACGAAACATATAAGGATTATTCCACATTAGTTTTTACTTAATTATTTGAAAGTATATGTTGAATGGTACTTGTAACCATGAAAAATTATTGAGGTGGTAAAAGAATATTTTTAGAGAACACATTATTAAGGGAAAGATAACCCATAGTATGTGAATGATGTTGGGATAATAATGAGATAAAGATACATTTGATTATAATAAAATGAATGGGATAGTACTGATAACCTTTGAATTGATTATTAATATGATGATAAGGTCGTTTATGGATTGATTTTATATAATTTTTGGATTTATTGAATTAGGAAAGAGTTTATTTTTTAAGGCATGTATTTTTTCACTAAGGTTTTAAGGTAATTAAGGTTATTACCATGTTTAAAGAGAATACCTGATAAATATATTCACATGTTTGGTGTGTAACAATTAATAGCTGCATAAAGTTATTTGGGGATTAACGATACATTGATTTTGAAAATTTATTGACCTTATTTGGAAAGTTTTAGATTTTAATCTTTTTTAAGGTTCATAGGGGTAGCTATTTATGAAATTTTTTACGTTAAACTTTGGATGAAGTTTTAGAGATTAATTTATTTATTAATCATATGAAGATTTATACGTATTGGAAAACATGTGCTATCTATTTTGTAATTATAACTATAGACAAAAGGAATGACTTGTTGTCCCATTATGGATCTTATGACCCACTAGTTCTTCCGACATTACAATTTCAACATCATTAAATGGAGTAAGAAATGAAGAGTAAAATGATCAAGGAACAACCAAAGAGTGATGTTGTACATGTGATATGAAATCAAGTGAGAATATATTCTAAAAGGATGAACTTTTTCAGACCAATTTGGTCTATGGTTCTGTGGTTATTGACCTTCTAAAGACCATGTTCTCTATCATTATCCAATATTACTTGATAGTTAAAATTCTCTTTCATGTCCATATTTACACTTTCTGTAAATATTCTCCTATCATAATCTTAGTTTTGTGGTGATCTTCAACATTTACTTTCCCTATTTTTAAGAGGGAGTTTTATTGACCCTTTTTACAATGTAGATTTCCCACAAAAGAATTTTCAAATATCTAACTTAAATTTTAGAAGTGAAATTTAATATTACAAGGATGCAATTTTTTTAAATTATTTATTTTGTCACAATGGTAGATTATCGATTAGTGTTGACACCAAATATCTCTCATGTTCATTATGTGTTCTATGTATCTCACTTGAGGAATTACAGACCTGATTCTTCACATGTACTAAAATCAAAGGTCGTTCCGCTGGAGTAAGATCTTTCTTTTGAAGAGTAACCAGTAGAGATTTTGGATCATAGAGATAAATCTCTATGAAACAATACTTCCCACCTGCTTAAAGTTTTGTAGAGAAACCATCAATTTGAGGAAGCTATGTGGGAACCTGAGGATGTGATGAGCGAGAGGTATCCTCATCTGCATGTATCCGAGTAACAAATTTTGAGGGAGATGTCCACTTTAAGGGGGGTTGAATGTAACGAACTGAGATTTTATGTTATGTATATTTTTAAATAGGTTTAATATTTTCGATAGATTACTTTTTTAAGAACATTAAACTTAAATAACTCCAAAATTTTATTATTTTAATATGACCATTACAAAATAGTCGTTAAATTTGAGGGAATGAATAGTATTAACCACATTAAAATATATATATAATTTTACAACTCATTGTTAATTTATTAATTAATTATTTTTTAATTTGCACATATTTTTTTGTAAAGCCAATTTATTCTTTAAATTTATGCTTTCTTCAAAAAAGTAATCTTTATTGCTTTATATGTGAAAATAATAATAATTAATTTTTAAAAGTTTTAGAAATTTCCTTTATTAAATGAACATAATTTTTGGATACATCATGTCTAAATTATATTTGGATTAATTTTTGAGAATTATCTAAAAAGTTTAATTTATCAGTGAATAATAAAAAATATCAATTGTTATAAAACCATCATTTTCTTTATATTTAAAAGTCATTTTATGATTATAAATTTATATCAAACTAACTAAAGTAATTTTAATTTATATATAATCTAATTAATTGAATTTAAAAATATTTATTCTTTATTTTTGAACAAGTACATTTTTGGGTTTAAAAACACATTTTTCCAAAAAAATTGTTTTTTGTTACGTTTTGACAGTATAATTTTAAATGTAATTTTGAGTCTTTTGCCTTTTGAATTTTAAATATTGTATTCCATATTTGTAATCATGAGGTATAAATTATGTTATATGTTTATTTTCATTTTTATTCCTAAAAATGTTGTCATAGTAAAAAAAAATTTACTACGGTGTGGATAAAATAATATAGTGGGTTAAATTTAAAAGGTAAAAGATTAAAATAAAAAAAAACTATAACACTAAATGGGTGTTTGATGTGTTTATAAAACTTAAAAAAATTTAAAACATTAATTATAATCAAAAAAAATTGGAATTAATTTCACCCGAAAGTGGTTGGCTTTAAATATAAAATAACCAGTATTTAATCACCTAAAACCACCCCTCTTAGAGTATAAATATCACTCCTCATCACCCCATTTATCCCCAAAACAATTAAAGAAATTTAAATTTGTACCAAAACATCTCCTCACAAATATCCCCATGTAAAATTTCTATTGTTCTCACGCAAAGACACATTTTAAGTTCCTTAAGGGGTCCTTCAAGGAGATGATATTCAAGAGGTCACTTTCTCAAACAACCTCTCTTAATTTCTTTTCTTTTCCTACCTTTTATTCACCTCTATATCTCATAAAATCATAATAACTATATTATAATGTATATACTTAAATTTTATAATTATAATGTAATATCTTCTATCCACCCCTTTTCTTATCTCCTCTTATTCAATGAAACGAAACTGATGTCTAAATTATGGCAGTTAACCGTCTCTGTGGATAATGTTTTTTTGTTTTCCATTACCATCTTCAAGGCCAGTCATAAAAGTATTATTTTGGTAAAATAAGATTTTAATAGGTATATTATAATCTATTTAATGTTATGGAACTAATATATAGACATAATATTAAATAAAACCAAAGTTTTTCCTAATAGTTGGAAAAACTGGAAAATTAAACAAAACATTTATCATTAACATTTTATCAAATGAATCATCCTGTTGTTAAAAATAAAAAAGATATATATGACTATATAAAATTTTGGAATTTGATAAATATAATTTATTTTCACTTCTATATTTTTATTTCCATTTTAAAATTAAATCTATAATTATAAAAAATGAAGTGATTACAAAACCATCAAATGAACGCACCTGAACCAATGAAAATAATGAAATATAATTAATGAGTGGGTGGTAATATGTAATAATAGTATCATATGAGGTATTATAAATATAATTATAGTTATTTAATTAATTAATAATTCTATTTAAACCTTAATACAGGAGGTTAAAGTATGAAAAACTAAAGGGAAGCATGAGGTAAGGGTTTCGCGTCTCACTTTTACTTCTGTGAGATATATGACTTATTCACCACTTATTTCTTTTGTGTGGTGTATATATTTCCCTTTGATATATAATATCATTAATCTCATTATCTTCATCATATTAAATTTTTTACATTATAATTATTACTTTTATGGGTCATATGATTCGACAGATTTTAAAGTGGTAAGGGATTTTTTAACTCAAATTCTATTCATAGGGTTAAACTTATACTTCATTAATTATGTCATGATAAGATTATTTGTGAAATTAATTTTGATTATCTAGTTTTATATTTCCAATTTTTTGGATTTATTCTTGATACACGTAATAAATTCATTTGATTAATTCTAAATTCAATGATATTATTTTTATAAGATAATTTTAAAAAAATATTCTTTTTAAAATTTCCCTTAAAACTCTATTTTTATTCCATATACAAGTATTCTAAAACAAAATACTGAAAATATTTTTAAAATTATCTTATTATTGTTTAAATTAATTTTTACTCATGTTTGAATTTATAAAAAATGGTTTGAAAGGATCCTTTTTTTCATTTTCAAAATGAGGTTCTTTATGAATTTTCTGACAAAAATATGGAAGGAATGTTATTTTTACTTGTATAGAATGAGAGGATTTTTTTACCGTTGCAATGATTTAATGATTTTATGTTTAATTTACAAGATTATAAGGTTATTTTAAAATAAAAATTTTTCTTTTATAATTGTTTGGGTTTTTAAAAAAATTATTGAAAATGGAAATGTTATTTTTTTAAGAATTGTTTCAAGTGATCTTTCAAAATTATTTTTCATCTAAAATAACATTATATGAAGTTAATTATTATTTAATAAGGATATTATTCAATGATACTATCCTTATTATCTTTAGGGATGGTTATGTTTATGTTGGTATAAAATTTATGAAAACCATTTATTTTCCATGAGTTATGTTATGATTAAATGTTTATAAAACTCATTTCATTACATGGGTTATGATATGATGAACAAATTATATTATTATGGAACACATATGAATGGTTTTAATTATATAATGGTGGTTACATTATAACCAAGGATTGTGGTTATGTTATAACCAAAGATGGTGGTTACGTTGTAACCAAGGATGATTGTTATGTTATAACCAATGATGGGTGGGACATATATATCCCTCCAATGCGTTGGGTAAAGCTTGATATCTCATTAGATAAAAATTAGAAACAAGTCCATGGGCTTGATCCACTATGGGAAACAAGTGTGCCCTGATCCACTATTGGAAACAGGTGTGTCCTGATCCACTATATTGACGGACTTGGTAGTTAACCTTGACGTATGAAATGTTTTTCTACATTTATGATGGTTTCACACATTTATAACATGATCTTAAGGATAAAGATTGATTTATAATGATTTATCACTCTTATAGTTCATGATTTTTGAAATTATAATATGTATTCCATGAATTGTGTTTATGATCAATAACAGGTTGGGTATGAACTTCATAAGTAATAATCACAATCACATAACCTTATTCTTATCTTATGATTCCATATGATCATGGATAGATATATCCTATTTTTATCCTTACTGATCATCTGAGCTCAACCTGAATTATGTTTCCTTCCCTAAGTGATGAAGAAAGGTTTAGGTAGGTTATTTTAAGAGGATTTCTATGTGAAAAGATATTTTCGGGATATGTTGAAGATATTTCATAAAATAATAAAATTTTGTATCTAATATCCAAATACTCTAAATATTTATGGTTCTCTCATGGATAGTATTTTTATGTAATGAATATTCATATATTTATATGTAACATATATGTATCAAAAATAATAAATTTTAATAGTTGGTATCAGAGTAGAGTTTAGACAATATTTGGAGATTAGGGTTAGAAAACATTTATTAAAAACCTAGGGATAAGACTAAGTATAGGATAAAATCCTAATATTTTGATAATGATCATGAATGGCCCAGGATTAAACCTAAGGTTTCATAGATTTAAATTTTATAATAAATTTACCTTAATTTTGTGGTTTCCCATTGTGATTATTGTTTCTCACACTATGATTTTGGGGTTTTAGAAAACGGATGGAACAGTGTGGATTCATGTTAGTGGTGAGTGTGATGGACAAAGGAATAATATTTATCAAGAGTATCCAAATGAAATAGGATTTGGAAACCAAAACCATGTTATTATTTATAATCATAAATATCATAATAATATCAATAATCTAAACATTGGTGAGTTTCTGACCCATATAATCAGAGAAAAATGGAGTTTCATGGTGACCGTAAAGGAAAAAAATTTCAATTTTCCTTATATAAAGAATGTGGGAAGAGGAAGCAAGGAGAATGATTCAAAGGAACTCCAAGATGCTTTGTGTTTAGAAAATAAGGACACAAATAAAGTATTTTTAAAGGAAAATTGAATGGTTTAGTTAACGTAATGGATGAGAATAATGGTATTCCTAAGTCATTATCAAGAGTTAAATGTTTAAAATATGGAATGTATGTGAATTATGAAAATAGATGCCCTAGGTGGAAAGCCTATAAATATAATTGGAAAGTTTTTATGAGTAATGGTCATATTTATGATGATGAAGAGACTATTAATGAATTATGATATGCAATAAGCTTCAAGTAATAATACGATGAAGCTTGGTTAATGGTTTAAGAAGGGAGTGGAATTATTGAGTGTTTATGTATTATAATTCAATAATAATTTTATAGAAGTACTTTTATGGTATAATGGAATAATTAAACATCTAATTATTATTCTAATATATTTCTTCCTTAATTATTCGAAAGTATATGTTGAATAGTACTCAAGACCATGAAAAATGATTGAGGTGGTAAAGAGATATTTTTATAGAAAACATGATTAAGGGTAAGATAACACTTAATATGTATATGACGTTGGAATAATAATGTAACATCCAAGGTAAATGAATAATAAGACATATTTTATATTTATTAATATTTTTGAATGAAATATTAATTTTAATTTAAAGGGGTTGCTATGTTCTATAGCATACCCGATACGCAACAACGGGTTTCTTTGAAATCTTACGTTGCACACTAATAATATAATATTATAATTTTAAATGGTTGTTGACTCCTAGCCTTTGTATTGGAGGTAATGAAAAAAACTAACTACAATATATTTATACATGTTTGTTAAATTTATTTACATTTATCCAATAAAAAGTTAGAGGCTTAAAATATGAATGAATCTAATTTTAAGCATAATTTACATTAAAAGGCTAATTTATCACCTTTTAATGGAAAATACTATTTAAATATAGTTTTGGTCACTTTAATATATTCTAATTGACCAAATAAAATCCTTCTTTAGAATGGGGACATCAAATTTTACTTTGGGTAATTTTTTGGTATTTTTTCTGATAAAGTTTATTTTTTAATGAATAGTGAAAAATATTGTATTTTAATTCAAAAGTTCCTTTTAATCTAATTAATTTATATTATTATATTATACTTTCAATTGGTTTTAAATTAAAATTAAAATATATTTTTACTATTTAATCCAATTTTGTTCATTGAAATTAATTTCACTTTGAAATTAGACATAAACAAGTATCAATCTTTTGATAGTTATTTTTTTTTTAAACACGCTATTTGTTTTGATAACGGGAATTAATTTTAAAATTAATTAATTCCACTTTATGTTCTGAACTTGTAAAAATGGACATCATTTTGGAATTCGCAACATCAAATATAGATTAGGTTGATTTTTTGGTATTTTTCTGAAAAACTTTAATTTTTGATGAATAGTGAAACCACATAGTGGTAGTTAAAAAAACTGAATTTTTCATTTAAATGAAATTTTACCACTTATGTGAATTTAATTTCAAAAATATGACATAAATGGTTGTTATATATAAGTAAAATTTGGTTTATTAAGTTGAAAATAATTTTTGGTGAATTGAAACTTTTGACTTTTATTTACCGCGGTTAAAGTTAAATAGGGTAATTCAAGGAAAAAAGAATATTATAATAATTCAAAATTACCTTAAAATGTGTCTAAACCTTATTTTTTGAGTCATTAACGACCCTGGGAATCCTTGGGTTGATTTTGGGACCCCATTGAGCCACTTAGGAGTGATAATGGCAATTTGGATTAATTAATTTAATGTAAAGACAAAATTGACATTAACAAAAATCTTTTGGTAATTAATTTTTATATGGTGTTATATAAGTTATATTTTAGACTATAAATATTAATTTTAAAGATAAAAATATTTCCTACATCATTGATTTTTGTTATAATTTTTATACATTAAATAGATTAAAATATTTATGACATAATAATGATGTAGTATTTACCTCAATAATAAATGATTTAAATAAATAAGATTATAATGATTAAAATACTATCCAAAACATGTCCAATTATGATTGGATGATTTTATTTAAAATATGAGTCATCTTATATTAAACCTTAATGATTTTTGGACCATTATAAATCGAGTATCATTATATAATAAAATAATATTTTCACACTTTCCTAAAGAGCCCCTCCTCCCCTTATAAAAGGAGACCACTTCTAACCAATTCCTCACACCTCTCAAGCCATTTGGATCGTCCAAACTCTGCCCAATTAAGATCCATACATCCCTCTATTCCTTCTATAAGCCGTAACTTAGTCATAAGTCACTTCAAGAATTCCTTTTGGTTCAAACCAAAGGATGTTACCCAAATTAAAGGTAACGGTTTCTCTTAAATTTTTTTCTTTTATTTTACTTCTCCAACCCCTAAACTCTTTTTATTCCTTTCTTTTGTAAAAAAACAGTATAATCAATATACTAGGATTTTTTTATGATAAATATTTGAACTACACTTACACACACCTCCATCTAATTGATGAAGAACATAATGTTTCTGTGGATGGAAAACTAACGCCTCACGAAACGATGATTGTTCGATTTTCTCCTACCGCCTCTCATAGTGGCCATTATAATTGAACTATATTTATATATGGTATATATTATGTTTATGATATCCTTATTCATCTATACTTCCCAATTATATCAAGTATTTATGGTTTCCATAGTGGGTAAATACGATAATCTCATTTGAGGAAGTGCGGACTACCGCCCCCTCAAAGTGATGTGATTCGTTAATGCCTTATGTGGGATGTATAAAGGATGGAGTTAATGATATTATATATTATATTATAATATAATTATAATATACCTATGTATAAATATGTTTTATTTCTATTAAAATAATAAATAGAAATGAAATTAGTGTTCATGCGTACGTACGGCTTACTGTCTCCATGAACGGTACATTTCATTTCTTACTCCAAATGTTATGTACTATTATAAATGCATGAATATAATGGATATATATGATATATATGATATCTAAATTATTAATATCATTCTGGATATAATGGACTATTGACCACATGGACAACTTGTAAATATAAGGTGTTCATTTTTTACTCAAGTACCAAATATCGACAAAATGAACGTTATTAACTTAAATGATTAAATAATGATTATGACATGGTAATAAGTGATATAAAAGGAATAATAAACTTGAAAAGGGTTCTTAAGAAAGTAAAAATTAAATTTAGTTTATTTTTTAGGATATTAAATAATGATCGAGTCAAGTCGGACACGAGGTAAGGGATTTCATCTCAATCTCATTTCATTAAGGCATATTTTATTTTCATACAAGACTTTCTTTATACGCTTTATAAATACCCTTGACTTTTCAAAGGGAATATTTTTCTATGAATCATTTTACTAAATGACAAAAAAGTATGTTTCTCTTTAACGTAAGTGGTGACAATGACCTTTTCCACTGCCGTGAGTATTATTTGATCTTTGGCTTCCTCAACAAGCCATAATGTTTTTAAAAGAAAACAAATACCTTATACTCTTTTATGTATTTTTGGTATTGAAAATGGTTTTGAAAATGGATTTTTTATGTCAATATATTTAAGTGATATATTTTTATTGAAATGTGGAAATATTTCCCTTCTTTTATATTTTTTGTATCTGATATGATTTTATATTGGTACTTGGACATTTGATGGGTGGTTACGTGATAAACCAAATGACGGGTGGTGCTGTGAATACCAGGACGGGTGGTTACGTTATATCCTCTAATGCATTGGGTATGGAAGTTGGCCGTATGGCTATTCCATTTAGTGATATGTGTGGAAGTCGACCGTATGATTATTCCATTTAAGTATGTTTATGCCCCAAGTTACCTTTATATGTTATGTGTTCTTTATATGGGTTTTATGGTAATAATTTGGTTACAAAATGGTAATTAATTATCTTTTATTCAGTGAAGAGTATTCACTACTTCATAAAGGTGAAAATTATTAATTATGTTAAAGTATTCATGGTTTACTTGTTGTTTTGAATAACTAACAGTTTTCCTTCTTTGTGTATCCCTTACTGAGATTTTTATGCTCATCCCAAGTTTTTGAAATTTTTTTCACATGACATAATGTGGAATAGAGTCAAGGATGGGATCAAGGAAAAGTCATGTTGTCTTAAACATGGAACTAGACATGACTCTTTTTTTCAAGAGTTCATGTTTTGTAAAAAAAATGGAAACTATGTAGAAGTGTCCACCTTGTAAATCTTTTGAGAAGTAATAGTTATGTCATAATTCTCTATAACTCTAAACCTGAAAAGATCCTCAATGTGAATTATTAATTTAATTCAATATTATGTAAGGTTTAAGGCCGGGTCCTTATAAATAATTTGATAAAGGGATGTTTGACTGTAAAAAAATAAATGGGATGGTATTTATAACCATGTAAATTATTATTAATATGATTAAAATGTTGTTTATGGATTGAGTTTAGATATGTTTTAGATTTATGGTATGAGTAAATAGTTAATCTTTGAATACATTTATGTTTTCACTAAGGTTTTATGGTAATTAAGGTTATTACCATGTTTCAAGAGAATACATATTAAAGATATTCACTTGTTCAATGTGTGAAAATAAAGAACTACATCGAAATTTTGGGAGATTATTGATAAGATGATTTTAAAAATTTGGTGACCTTCTTTATAAATTTTTGAATTTTAATATTTTGGAAGGTTCCTAAGGGTACAAATTTATGAAATTATTTACAATTTACATTGAAAAAGGTTTTAGAGATTAATTTATTTCTTAACCATATAAATATTTGTATGTATTGGATAACCTGTACTAACCATTGTGTTATGATATCTAGAGACTGATGGAATGACTTGTCGTCCCATTTTGGATCTTACGATCCACTAGTTTTTCAGGAATTACATTGTCAACGACATTTCTTGGAGTATGAAATGAATCGTAAATTGATAAAGTAAGAACCAAATAGTGATATTGTACTTATGTCGTAAAATCAATTAAGTATGTCTCCTTAAAAGATTTTGAAATAAAAATTTATTCTATTATCATCATTTTTTATGATATCAATGACTCTTTTCAGACCTATTTAGTCTATGGTTCTATGGTCATTAACCTTTTAATGGCCATGTTCTCTATAATTATCCATCAAAACTTTATAGTTATAATTCTATTCCATGTATGTATATTCACTTTCCACTAATATTCTCTTACTCAGAATCCTGGTTTTGAGGGGATCTTTACCTTTTACTTTCCCTCTTTTTAAGAGGAAGTTTTATTGATCCTTTTTACGATGCGGGTTTCCCAAAAAAGAGTTTTCAAATATCCACCTTTGATTTCAAAAGTAAAATTTAAAAATATAAGGATGAAAAAAAAATTAATTCTTTATTGTATTGGGACATTTGATTATCTATTGAAGCTTCCATAGAATCTATCTCAAGTTCATGATGTGTTCCATGTATCTCTCCTAATGAAATACATACATGATATTTCACATATACAAAACTCAAAGGTTATACCTCTAGAGAAAGATATCTATTATAGATAGAAACTAGTATAGATTATGGATCGTAAAGATAATTATCTAAGAGACAATACCACTCACTTATTTAAAGTTTTGTGGTGAAACCACCAATTTGAGTAAGCCACATGGGAACCTAAGGATGTGATGAGGGAGTGGTATCCACATCTATTTGTATCTGAGTAATGGATATCAAGGGAAAAATTAAATTTAAGGAGGGTATAATGTAACACCCCAAAATTTTATGGTATTTCTCTTTTAAAATAAATTTAATCTCTTTGATAGAATACTTTTCATATAACACCAAGCTTAAACAAACTCTAAAATATTATTATTTTAACATGATTACTATAAAATAACTGTTAAATTAGAAGGAATGAATAATATTAACCACATTATGAAATATCTAATTATATAACTAATTTTTAATGTATTAATTAATAATTTGTGAATATGCACATAATTTTTATTAAAGTCGTCTTATTCTTCAAATGTATATTTTCTTTAAAAAAGTGATTTTTATTTCTTTTGATGATAAAATAAATAAAATTAATCCTTGAAACAATAATAAATTTTATTTTATAAAATTAAAATCATTTTTTGATTCATCATGTCAAAATTATAAAAGGATAAATTTTTGAGAATTTTTTGAAAAGTTTAATTTTTTACTGAATAGTAAAAAATATCGATTTTTATAAAACCTCCATTTTCATTATATTAAAATTAATTGTATAATTTTAAATTGATCTCAAAGTGACTTAAGTAATTTTTATCCAGATATAATCTAATTAATTACATTTAACTAATCTTTATACCTTATTTTTCTATAAGTTCATTTTTTGCTTAAAAACACATTTTTCTAGAGAAAAAAATTACTTTTCGTTCCATTCTGACAGTTTAATTTTAAATTTAATTTTAAAATTTATGTGTTTTTAATTTTAAAAAATAGATTCAATATTTTCAATCATGAGGCTTCAATTATTTTATAACTCATTTAAAATTTTAGGCATAAAAAGTTAGCAATGAAAAAAAAGATTTACCGCAGTATTGGTAAAATAATGTATCGGGTTAAAGTTAAAAGATAAAATCTTAAAATACACTAAAAAAATAAAAACATTAAATGAGTTGTTTATGTTTTTCAAAAACTTAACCACCCTTTATAGAATTAATTATCATATAAATTCATTAGAATTAATGTCACCTAAATGTGGTTGGCCTTAAATACAAAATAATCATTATTTAATCACTACAAACCACACCTCCACAAGTATAAATACCCCTCCTCACCACACCCTTTCTCCTCAAAAGCCATGTATATGTTAAAATATCTTAAAAAACCTCTCATACCCACTCTACCCATTCCCAAGTTCCACCATTATCACCCAAATACCAATTTCAAGTTCCTTAAGGGGTTTTTCAAGGAGGTGATATTCAATAGGTAACTTTCTCAAACAAACTCTCTTAATTTCTTTTCTTTTTTTGACTTATATTTACCTCCTTCACCCATAAAATAAAAATAACACCAAAATAATGTTTATAATGTAATTATATATTGATATTGTAATATATTCTATCCACCCCTTTTCTTATCTCCTCCTATTCATGAAACGAAACCATTGTCCAAATTATATCTGTCTCCGTGGATAATAATTTTTTGTTTTCCATTAACTCCTTAAAGTATGGTCATAAAAAAAATTATGGTTAAATAATATTTTAATAGGTATATTATAACCAATTTAATATTCCTAAACACATATATATAGATAATATAAAATAAAATGAAACTAGTCTGTGGTGGTAGGAAAAACCACTAAATTAAACTAAACAATTATCATTAACATTTTATCAAATGAATCATCCTAATATCAGAAATAAAAATGATATATAGAAATATTTAAAATTATTTAAGGGAAATAATACTATTTAATTTAAATTCTACATTTTTATATCCATTTGACAAGAAAATCCATAAATATACACAAATGAACCGATCAATAAACCATGAAACAAATAAACCTGAAACAATGAAAACAACAAAATATTATTAATGAACGGGTGGAAAGATATTATAAAAGTATAATATAAGGTATTATAAATATGATTATATTTATTTAATTAATTAAAAACATTCTTTAAACCTTTATACAGGAAGTTAAAATACACAAAACTAAATGGCTGTGTGAGGTAAGGTTTTCTCGTCTCACTTTTACATCGGTGAGATATATGCCTCATTCGCCAATTATTTATTTTTTGTTGTGTATATACTTAGATATGATATATATTATTATGAATATAATTATATTAATTTTATTAAAAGTTTTATTTGGTAATTATTACTTTTATGAGGAATGCAATTCAACTAATTACAAAGTGGTAAGATATTTCTTAACTCAAATTCCAATCATTGGATTAAACTTATACTTCATTGATTATGACATGCTAATATTATGTGAGAAATGACTTTTGATTATATATTTTTTTATTTACACTTGTGTTATGTGTATTTAAAGTGGATAAACATAATATATTCATTTGATCAATGATAAGATATTTATAAGGGACTTTATTTTAAAAAATATCTTATAAAAAATCCCCTTAAAACTCCCTTTTTATTCCATGTCCATGTTTTATAAAAAAATTAGAAACTTATATAACTATTATCTTATTATTTTTTAAATTAATTTTTACTCATGTTTTACTATTTAAAAAATGGTTTTAAAGTATTATTTTTATCGTTTTCTAAACAATGTTCTTTGGGAATTTTTTTAAAAAATTACAGAAGGAATGTTTTTTTAACTTATACATCATGATCAAAATTTTCCACCATCATAAATTTTTAATGATTTTACATTTCCATTACAATATTAGAAGGTTATTTTCAATGAAAACTATTTTCCTTATAATTATGCAGATCTTCAAAAAGAAATGATTTAAAAATGGAAACGTTTTTTTTTTCAAAAATTATTTCAAGTGAACTTTCAAAATTATTTTACACATAAGATAACATTATTTGAAGTTAATTATTCTTTAAAATTGATATTATTCAATTATATTATCCTTATTCTCTTCATGGTTGGTTTATATTTATGATGAAATGACATTTATGAAACCTATTTCTTTTCCATGAGTTATGTTATGATGAAATGTTTATGAAATTTGTTTATTTAAATGGGTTACGATATGATGAATGAATTATGTTATATGGTACACATATATATGGTTTTCATTATGTGATGGTGGTTATGTTATAACTGATTATGGTGGTTATGTTATAACCAAGGATGGTGATTAAGTTATAACCAATGATTGGTGGGACCTATATCTAGCTCCAATTCATTAGGTAAGGCTTTATATCTCATAAGATAATAGTGGAAAACTAGTAGATGGGTCTGATCCACTATAGGAAACATGTGCGTCCTGATAAACTATGGGAAATAGGTGTGTCCTAATTCACCATTTTGATAGACTTATTATTTAAACCTGAAATATGAAATGGTTTTCTATATTTATGATGGTGCCAAACTTTTATGACAAGGTCTTATGGATCATGATTAGTTTATGATGATTTATCACTATTATGGTCCATGTTTTATGAAATGATAAATGTTATGATATGAATCATTTTTATGATTTATGAAAGGTTAGATATGAACTTTATAAGAAATGATCATAATCACATAACCTTATTCTTATCTTATGCTTTTATATGATCATGTATTGATATCTCCTATGTTTACTCCTACTGATCATATAGGCTCACCCTTTATTATATTTCATTTCTCAGGTGATGTAGAAAGGTTTATGAAGCATATGCCTAAGAGGGGTACTATGTGAGAAGATCTTTAGGGTATATATTTAAGATATTTCATAAAATAAGAATATAGTGTATCTAATATATAAAGACTCAAAACCTTTATGGTTTTGGCATGGATAGAATTGTTATGTATTTAATATTAATATAAATAGATATAATATATGTGTATGAAAAGAATGGGTTCTTATATTTGATATATTCTGTGATAGATCAAGTGGTCTTCCAACTCCTCTGGACTAATTATTCTTGAATAACTACAATGTAAACATGGAAAAAGGATTTGAGAAGGGTCATATGCATGATATTTTGAAAAATTGATGAACACTTTCACCCCATCCTCATACTCTTCATTAATATGATTGGAATTCATCCATTTTCGATTCATATCCATCTAATTTGATTTGATAATATTAATATTTAACAAAATAAATAAATCATAAAATACATTTCATAGAAAAAGTTCATCTTATGATTAAAATATTAGTGTAAGTTAAGATTATTAGTGGTTATGATTTTAAATACATAAATTAGTGTATTAATGGTTATTATTTTACTAATGTGGGTTATCATTAATCTTTTCAATATTATATAAACCAAATATACAATTTCTTTCACTAATTTGGGTCCCAAGAGAGATTGATCCCCTATCAGAACCCAACATAGAGGTGATTAACATATGACCTATAAAAACAAAGATGTTCGAGGGGAAAAAACAAATCACAAGTGATAAAATACCTTGATTTTAGTATATCATTATAATTTAAAGTCAAAAACTAGATAAAATTTAAACTAAGACAAATATATTAATAAAAAAATTAAAATTTAAAAAAATGTTTAAACAAAAGTTATTTCGCGTATTCAATAAAACCATTTACATAATCCATATATTTATTTAGTAGTTGGAGTGGTGGAAAAGTGGCATGACTGACCTATAATTCTGGATGACATCCAGGGTTCAAATCTTGGATGGCCCCAATTTTGGGAATCTATGTCGTATATTCCATTGATGTGTGGTTAGCGCAGGCAGCCTCAGTGGTGGGATTCTTAGTGGTTTTTTACATCTGTCGGAGCGGTTGGTGAGGCGTAGTAGGGGTGTGACTCAAAGATGGTGGGTGGGAGGTTTCATATGTAGTTATTTAGTGGTCAATAACTAATGGGAGAGGTGATCAAGGCCTCTATGGCGGTGGGGGTTCGACTCAACGACAGCGAGGGACGGGTTTGGGCTGTTGTGATGCGGTGGGAAAGGCATGCAAGGCCGCTACAATGGTGGTTAATGGTGCTAGTGATGGAATTCCCGAATGATGGATGAGGTGATTAGGGCATGATACAACAAAGGTTGATACTACTAGAGCATGTGAACTAGGTAGGAACATAGGTTTGGGTCATCATGGGTTTAACACTCATTGGGCCTACGGACTATGTTCGAAATAAATAAGGCGTGATGGATGGGTGATAGCCTACCTTTCCGACCTCTGTGTGTGTTGTGTGTGTGTTTGAATGTAATGGTACCCCATGCACTTAATATATAAATATATATATAATGTAAATGTATAAATATTTTTCACAATATATAATAAATTATAAAACTGTAAAATTAAAAAGAATAATTTTAATAATTATATTTCTATAAAAATAAAATTTATAATATATATATATTATTTATAATAATAGATGAACAAATTACATTTATTTTATAAAAAAATATTATTAATTCATAATTATAATTAAAAATATTATTTTTAATATAAATTAATAAATATTTTTTAAAGTATATCATTAATTATATTAATGTATAATTATATTCATAAATAATTATATGTATACAAAAAGATTTAAAATATATATTACTTAATAAATATTAATTAATAATTTAAGTATTATAATAATATATTGTATTTTTTAAAATTAAATTACCAAAATTCTCAATATAAGTTCATTTTATAAATTCATATAAATATCTAAAGTTCATTTTTTGAATTACAGATTTATATATATGACCGAGTTTATTCACCTGCACTCGGATAATTCAAAGAGAATACAATCAGCAATGTGATGATGCACCAAAATCCACTAATATAAAATTAAAATATACATATAATTATAATATTAAAATCTTAGGCCGCAGTATATGTTTCCAGTAATATTATAGAAGGATTGGGACAATTCGAGTAACCAAAATTTTTCTGTGGAGAAATTTCATGTATGAAAAGTGACAGTCACCCAAATTTTCACACTCCTTCCAAATCCATGAGGGAAGTTACATGTCATTCAAATACTTTAGTAGAAAATTAAAAACACCCAAATAACAACTAAAATGTTAAAACCTTTAGTTTCGGATATTAATTCATCCAAGAGAGAGTGAAGGAGAGCGAGGGAGAGCATGCAGTGGTGAGAGCGAGTGGCAGCATGTACGGTAGCTGGGAGGGGGAGTGGCAAAGATGACGGAAAGGAGTGATATTGGTGGCTACTTTGGTAGGGAGGGATATTGACAGTGCTTGAGGGAGGGAGATTGGCGGCGAGGGAGGTAGAATAACGATAAAGCACGATGGCATGGAGGGAGAGTAGGGGTCTGGTTTCACTTCTGCGAGAGCTTGAAGGCATGACTGAATCGTGGCTGGTTAGGGTTAAATTTATAAAATGAAATAAGGTTTTTATCAACACTTCCAAAAAAGCATTGATATAGAGGGCCTTTATCAGCACTAAAATAAAAAACTCTGATAATATACCTCTTTATCACTATTTTTCTAGTGCTGATAAAGATTTATCTTTATCATCACCAGAGAAGCACTAATAAAAGGAATATTTATGAGTGCTAAAATTATAGGTCTAACAAATATTTAATAATATAGTTAGTATAATTAAAAAATTAAATGCATATAATTATAAATAAATATAAGTATAATAATTTTAAATAAATATATTTAAAATATTAGAATCTAATTATAAATATATTTAAATTATTATATATATTTATAAAATCATATATATTTGTAAAATTATAAATATAATAATTATATTTATTATTTAAATATATTTTTTATAATTATAGTTATATATAACCCATCAAGTTAGTGCCCCCACATGAGAGGACTTCCTTTTCGATTGAGGAGGGGTTGTTATCCTTCCAAAACCATCACAACAAAAAAGGATGACTATGGAACACATGACACATATCCAAATCATAATATAGATTACATGACTTTCCACTTTGTGTGTCCCAATAAATTTTATTCTGCTCAAAAACTTCTCCATGCCCAATAATGAGCATTCAAGTTCCTTCATTATCTTCCCTCCTTGCCTTTATACTTTTATTATTTCTGTTGGATAAAATAATAAAAACCATCAAAAATAATTTGGATCCCAGGTTTCCTCTAGGACCACCCAAGCTTCCCCTCTTTGGAAACCTCCATCAAATTCTAGGGACATTGCCTTGTCATTCTTTAAGAGATTTGGCCCTGAAAAATGTACCACTAATGCATCTGCAACTAGAAGAGGTTTCCACTATAGTTTTTTATTCCTCTGAAGCTACCATAGAAGTTCTTAAATTCCATGACTCCAACTTTGAATATTGGTCTCACCTTATCACTGATTGTGAATGCATGGTAAATCAGGCATGACCTTGAGTGCTGGAAAAATGTAGAGATGTTTTAGGCAGATCAATTTTGGGATAGTCACATAGATTACAAGGGAACTAATTTTGAGTTGATATAATTTTAGGTAGGGAGGAGGGTTGTGTTTTCCAAGGCTGTTATAGAGTTACAGTTGGTGTAACTATTGTTTCATTTTGACTAAAATCTCCATCACAAAAAGAAACCAGATGAACTAGATATGACTGAGAATTTTGGCCTTACTATTAAAAGAATATAGTAACTCTACTTAGTCCCCATCCTCCATCAATGTGAATAACCTATATGAATGAATGAATTTTATAGCGGTGGAAGTTGTAAGGCCACACTGTGTATATTGTATTCAAGGTAATGTTAGGTTTTGAATGGCTAAACTTTGTTTTCTCATTCTTACATGAGTAGAGAAAAGTCACCATGTTTTATTTATATGAATTGATTAAATCTCTTACATAAAATATAGAGTAATCAAAGGATGATTACTTTGATGAAAATGGTTAAATAATAAAGTTCAAGTGGGTAAACTTGTTTTCTTATAATCACAGTTCACTATTATTGGATCTGTAGAGATAATTGATATACCATTTTAATGATTAGAAAAATTTTAATAAATTTTTAAATTTTTAAACCACTTGAGGCTCGATTGAAAAGATGAGATAATGTACTTCCCACCTTAGATTAGTGATCCACCAAGGCTTTCGACCTCCCTTATTAATGGCCCATACACCCAACCTATTTAACCTACACCTCTATAGTATTTGTGACCACTGATTAGGCCTCCCCATTCCATCCAACAAGACAGACCCCCTCCATTTCATGCGCTTCATGATTTCCACACTAACACCGCCAAACCACCATCTCCCAATGTCTCATTGTAAGCCATGGCTGGTTTCTAAATACCACCACCAGACAACCACCCCCACTATCGAGTGAGGGTTCACCGATCGCAACCACCAATCATCAAATTATACCACTGAAACTGATGCTAGTTCATCATCTTGCTTCACTGATGTGTCACCCCTACATCCAAAGTCATATTTATAGCTCCAGCAACACCGATGCTTCCCATTGATTCATCCTCGTCAAAGGAGTGCCTCCACCATCACTTGTGTTCCTTCAAAATCAGTTCCCACAGCATCACCAAAGAAGGGTTTCCACCTCTCCTGTGGAATCCTTCCCATTGTCCCACGCATTCGTCTTCATCCATGAAAGCTCATCGGTCGACAGAAGCAGTACCTGAGATCGAGCCCACCAATGTATCATTCAGTATATAGATATATCAAGATGGACCAGTTGTGAATTTGGAAACCAAATCAATAACCCCAAATTTATTACTATATATAATAATTATATTTATTTTTTAAATATAATTTTATAATTTTATATTTATTTAAATATATATATCTATATATTTATAATTATATTTATAATGTATTTATATATAATTATAAATATAATAAATATATTTATAATTTAAATATAATCATTATAATTTTATAATTATATAAATATGTATTTATTTATTTATATTTATAATTATAAATAAATATATTTATAAATAATTGTATATAATTAGAAATATATTAATAAAAATAAACATATTTATTAATATATAATTATAATTATAATAAATATATTTATTATAAACAAAATAAATATGATGGGTTTGGTGCTTGTGAGCTTTTCTCTTCGACGATTCGATGGCGATTAGGGATTCAATGAATTGCCTTCTTCTTCCCCTCATCCCTATAGGGGTGGTTTCATGCCTTCAAGAATTTTAGTGTTGGATTCATGTCGAAGAAAAACCATTGTGATGAGGTTGATGATGGTGAGGTGAAACTATCTTTTTCCCTCCAAAAAGGATTGGTCGTTTTTACTATTTGTCGTAAGGGATGTGTCACCCATGTCAAATAAGATCAATCAGTAGCATCAGAGAGGATAGAAATTGGTAAGTATTAAATTCTCATGTGCCTCATTCTATCTAGAGGTTCCATTCCACTAAAGTATGATGATTTATTTGAATGGGATTTGGGGTTTTGGGGTTTCTCTAACTAGAGATGTTTTTCATTGGGGTGTGGGTTCTTTCACTTCCTTTTCTCTTCTAAGGAGAATAAACTGATGGCATGGGGCTTCGATTATCTTTCCCTGAATTTTGGTCTTCTTCATGTTAAGGAATGGGGTAGGAGTTTTTATCCAATGAATTATAGAAGTTCTTTAGTGTAGGTTTGGGTTAAGGTCTACAGGTTACATTGAATGATTTGGCATCTAAGAATTCTTCATGACATTACTATGTCACTTAGTCTCCCCATCAAGATGGACAAAGAGACTACAGATGCTAGGTATGGACATTTTTCATGATTCTTTGTTGAAATTTATTTAACTTAAACTCTTGTTGATAGGGTTTTTATAACTACTAAAGAAGATGAGTTTTAATTAAGGATCGTTTATGAGAATATTCCAATATTCTATGTGGCATACAGTGTTATAGGACATGACCAAGCAAGCTGAAGATGGTTGTTGTCTATGATATTTGTTCTATTTGTGGTCATGACAAGAGGTCCAACTTGAAGAAAGGTAAGAACCTAGTTTGTTATGGTTTGTTGGATCATAATGTGGATACTGGTAATTCTAGGAAGTCGTGCAGTAATTTTATTATTGTTGAAATGGTTGGTAATGTATAGGGTCATATTGGTGGTAATCATTGTGGTGTACATTATAATGAACATCCTGGGAACTCTAGAAATTTGGGGATTATCCCTATTGATGGTATTACAGGATAGGATATGTTAGCATCTAATATTTTGAATGTTGAAGATAAGGATTCTGGGAAGCTAGGAGTTGATTATGTTGTTATTACAGAATGTGACCCTCAATCGGTTTCTATTGTTTCCAATATTTTGTTTGGGTAGAATCTTGAAGTTGTTGATGATGGTCAGATGGAGTGTGATATTATTGATGTTATTACAAGATGTCATGGTGATAAACGTGTTCAGTGATCTGGGTAGCTGGGAATAGATCTTGTTAATGCTAATGCAAAGTATGATAATTCCCTACATGACTTTGAATTGAATGATGGTAGTGGAATTTCTGGAAAACCATGTAATGCTCCTACAGGTAATGTTTTCCTAAGCAGAACACCAGAGGCATAACTTTTGGGAAGCTAGGGACATCCCCTCTTAATTCTAGCATAGCATCTGTGTAGTTCTCTGATAGGAAGAATATCTGGCCGAACATTGTGGCTAATAAAGAATAGAATGTGAGTGAGGATTGTTTGGGAATACCAACCCAGAATGTTCAAGAAGTCAGTGAGATTATGGATGCTTCTTCTTTTTCAAACAGAATTGAACTCATTGAGATGGAAATAGTTGTGAAATCCATGGCTGATTAGATCGTCAATCATGAGAAAATGGTCTCTGGATGTAGTATAAGTAATTATAAAGTGGACAATGAAGAGTTTCAAATGATTTCAATGAAAATTGGTTTCAAAATGAGTCACCTAAATTTTTTTAATATAAAATTGATCAGTCAATGAATTTCAGAGATGTAAATAGTTTTGAGGTACTTAATTCCCTTAATGATGATATAAGTCATGCATCTAAAGATTTTCTTGAAGTTGAAAAGGGTGTACAATATGTAATTATGTATCAGAAAACTTGGAGACGGGGAAGGCATCCAAAGGGTCGAGGCCAGGGATATGGTTGAGAATATGAAACTCGAGGGTGTGCACGATGTGTGTCTCCAAGATCTTGTAGGGACTAGCTCACCCAAGAGCAGGTGAAGATTAAAGATAATCACATTACGCTCTTCAATTAGAGGAATTCACTGTTACAGTGGGAATCTACCAATGAAGTTGAATATTCTGGTCATGATTATGGTGATGCTTGATTTTTTATTTTTTACTTATAGATGTGGGTTTTCTCTTATTTGACCCCATCATTCTTCTCATGTACCTGTTATATTTTCTTCAAATTTTAATAAATGGTTTGGAACTTCAGCTTCTTGAAAGACCCACTTCATATATTTATTATAATTTGATGATTATGTAATTGTATAATTATTTATTTATAATTTTATAAATACTTTTTTTTTAAAAAATTATGTATTTATAATTTTATAATTAAATATTTAAATTAAAAAATTATGAAAAAAAATAATTTAAATAGATTAATTATATAAATTTCAAACATATTTTAAATGTTAAAACTTAATAATCAAAGATGAATAAAAATTATTAATATAAATTAAAAACATATTTAAAATATTACATTTTTAGAAAATAAATATATGTATAAAAATATTACAAAATGATTAAATATATTTTTAACATTATTAATGAATAAATAATAAAAAATGTAAAAAAAATTACAAAAATTACAAAAATATTAAAAAGTGAATTCGTAATATTTACATGAATTAAATATATAAATATATACACATACACATCTACACACACACATATAGACATACACATACACATACATACATACAGTTATACAAGTACATATATTTTAAATTATTTAATACGATTAAAAATATATATCTAAATAAATATATTCATTTATATATTATATAATTATTTAAATCAAAAATTAATATGTTATATTTATTTTAATTATACACCCATTTTTTCATTAATGTATATAAATAAACTATTAAACATTTTAATTAATATTAATTTTAAAAAAATATATATATAAAATTATTAAAATATGATTCATTTTTTATTAAAAATTTTATAAATCATGCTGAGAGATTGATTGATTGTGGAATGGACGATAAGTGTTGCGCAGCGAGCCTGCAATCAGGTTGTTCGGTGATGTGTTGTTGTGTTGCTTGTTGTGTGTTGTTCTTGTTAGTTTCTCGGATCGTAGTGGAAAAAATGAATAAATAATTGGTTAATAAACTTTGGAAATAGATTGGGTTGTTTTTGTTAACGAAATGAATAAATGAGTTGTGAATAAAGAGTGGTAATGGTTAATTAAGTTGGTTGGAAATTGAAAGGAGTTTGTGGCTTGATGTGTGGTGTTGTGAATTTAGAGGTAGCAGCAAAGTTGGCAGCATTGTAAGCTAGTTTCTTGTTTGAGAACCCATAGTTTGGGCTTGAGTGTTTTGTTTCATGTGTGTATATACTGTATTTACCATTTTATTTCTATACGTACCCCACCATAGTTTATCACTACTTTTCAAACACCCTCGTCGTCACGAGGGAGGGTATCTTTCCCAAACATTCTAGTGGGAGGATGCATTGATGGCCACCAAATCTTCCCTTCTCCATCTTCCAGTCAGTTATAGACCAAGATTCTTCAATAAGGTTTTGGTTTGTGAGGCCCAAGTGTGTGTGGGTGAGTTTTGGTTTCCCAGGTGTTTACAGGATTAGATGGGTTGTGTTTTCCCAAGTGTCTTCGAGATGAGATGATGGGGTGTGATGTGGCTCATCGTCTAGGTGATAGGACGAGGTGTGGTTGTGGGGCCCAGGTTTCTATGGGATGTATGTGATGTCATTTTTGGCCTAAAGGTTTGTGGGTAGGATGTGATATGGTTCGTGGACCAGGTGGCGGGACGTGGTGTGGTTGTGGGGCTCAGGTGTCTGTAGGCGGGGTGTGATTTGGTTTATGGCCCAGGTGTATGTGGGTAGGATGTGATGTGATTTGTGGCTCAGGTGTGTGTGGGTAGGTTGTGACATGGTTCTTTCAGAAGAGGTGGGAGTGCAAGGTCATTTTCCATTAGTCAAGATCAGCTAAACTAGTGGGAAGTTGTGCGGGGTACCCAAATCATCAATGTGCTAACTATATTACTTTACTTGGCTTGTGTTATTTTTTGAGTGTGCCTTGGTGAGGACTAGGACATTTATTATAAATGTCATTTTATACTTAGTTCAATTGTTTTCTCACATGGTCATTAGTATTCTCCCCTTCACTTGTGCATGATAGACTTAGATTTTTCTTATTGATTATATCTGTATACTCACCCTATGTATATAAAACTATTTTTAGTTTTCCAGGATGATTATGGGGACGGTGTTGTGTGTTACTAGATCAGGATTTAGGATAATTGTTGAGTCACTTATTTAGCTTGATTTTGGTACTTACTTTCGAATTTTATTTCACTTGTAACAGTTTTATTTTAAACATTCATGTGGGGTGTATTTTGGTTTTCTTTTATATATATATTCCTTGGATTTATTTTGGTATGAACCATCTTATCTCCCAATCTTGTTTTCCTAAGAAGGGAAATGCCTCCCTTTTTTTGTGAGATTGTATACCATTGGTTCTAGTCAACACCTTGGGACCTACTAGAAGTTGGACTTGGGGGTCATTATCTTCCTTTCTTCCTTGTGATCCCAGGAGGGCTATCTTTGGAGAGAGGGGGTCATGACAGAATGGTATCAAAGGTGATGATTGAGAGATAGAATGGAGGTTGGGGTTAGGTAAAGTGAGTATTGCATGGGTTGGTTGGTCAATAGTGTTAGGAGATCTTGGTGTGTGACATATTATATGGAAGACCGGCTAGGACATGGGATTTTAGTGCCCCTGTGATCTGATTCAAGGACTCTGAGCCTACCGAACGACCAAGGGAGGCTACACCAGTTTTAGGGTAGAGACCCTAGAAAATGTATATGGATCATAATGAATTTTTTTCTTATATGAATTGGGTGTTTTTTTAAATTAGTAATGAATGAGAATAAATGAGTTAAAATGAGTTCAAATGAGTTAAAATGAGTTAAAATGAAACTTAAATAAAATTTCATACTATTTGGGCTTAGGAATTCCTTGTATACCTTTCAGTTATGGAACATGGTCATTGTCTACATATGGATTGGGAGGTTGAGGTTTAGTAGGATGATCTGATTGATTGGTGGAGGGTTGATCCAATGATGGAGGATAATCAATGGTAGAGAACGTTACGTGCTTTCCAGTGAAAAGTCTTTGGGAAAGTATGAGGGTAGTGTTTTGGACATGGAGACAGAGATCTAGCTCAAGGATCTTGAGATCACCTTCATCTTGATTTGGGCCCCGATGGAGTACCGGGTTCTTTTGGTAGTTATTCATATATTAGGAGTTTCACGTCAATAGAGGAAGACGTACATAGGGTAGAGGAAAGAGGCTGGCATTCTGGGGGTTGATTTCAATAAATATTTCCGATTATAATTCCTTTCATCGACCATGAATACTGAGAATAGGAATGAGTTACTCTCCCTGATATTGGGGAGTATGTCTGTACAATATCTACAGATCAAGTTTAGGGATCTCCTCTATTTTTCCTCAAATATCTTTCCAGATTAGGAGCCTCATTCGAGATATTTAGAAGAGGTGCTTCATCCTTTGATCGAGTATACAGTTACTCCCTTTACATTTCCAATGTATCTAGAGGTCCAGAAAAAGGCATAGGTGATCGAGAAGATGCACTAATGAGGAGGTTTACCATGAGAGGGAAGTCAACATGGTTCTTCTATAGGTAGGGCTACTAGTGGAATGTCTCAGGCACTAGGAAATTTGAAGTTTTGACCAATAGGGAGAATTCCATAGCATCTTCCTTTTTGACCATCTAGTCCGAGTGATTTTAATGTGGGCTTGGGTCCAAGGTGTTTCTTCTATAGAGTCCACAGCCATATTCAGAATTAGTTTCCAGTGGCTATTCAAGCTTAGTATAGTGGAAGTGGGAAGGTTCATCACTAGCCACAATAGCAGTTTCTTGTTATGTCTTTTCAGAAGTAGGGAAAACATGTTCATTCTCTGTTGAGGGTAGATAGAGCACGTACAGTCCAACCACAAGATGTCCCTCAGGGACCTTGACCTGAACATGGTCATGGAGTCGGTCTTTAAAATAGTGGAAAATAATTTGGGCATGGTTAGTTTCACGTATAAAAGGCAGTAGTTCCGGTAGAACCAGAGATCGTTAGAGGTACAATCAGTTTATTTAGTACCATTTCTTGTGATTTGTTTTATTTGGGAGCTTCTCACTCCATTTTTTCACAAGATCTATCCCATGATATAGGGATAAATATAAAGAGGCTTCTTTTTCCCTTGTTGTTGAGTATGCTAGTGGGAAGTCAGATTATCTTCACCTATGTGTGTTAGGGATGTAGACTGATGATGGAACCGTATCAGTCCCATGGGTATATTTCATGCTATAGATAAAGCCATATGATATCATTCTCAGTGTCTATTGGTTATATTCCATGCATTCCATTATTGACTACTTCTATAAGAGAGTGGGGTTTTCAGATATGGATGGCCAGCATGTGCTTTTCGATGGAAAGTGGGGTTGTTAGGTGAGAAGTTGGCTTATGGATACCCTTCTCTCTTTCTTGGTTAAACTATCAGTGGAATCAGAATACATTGGGATGGTGGAGGTTCCTAGATTTTTTGGGGAGTTATGCTTGTTTTTTCTAAGGAGGGAGTGATGTTGAGTTTGGCATAGACCTTCAGTCTAGTGCTTCTCTGATTTTGATGGCTCCTTATTGAATTACACCTTCTAAGTTGTGGGAGTTCAAGATTCCAATAGATGATCTGATGAAGAAGATATTTATTTGGCCCAGTGTGTCACCATGGGGTGATCTAGTGTTGTTTACAAAGAAGGTGGATGGTGGTATGAGGTTATGCCTAGACTATCAAAGGTTCAATTAAGTGGTGGTCAAGAACAGTTACCCTCTTCCAAGGATAGATGATCTTTTCAACCAGATAAGAGGGGAAATTTTGTTTTCTAATATTGATATGTAGTTTTTATATCACCATTTGAGGGTGAAGAAGATAGATATCCTAAAGACTACATTCAGGTGTAGTTATGGGAACTTCAAGTTCGTAGTCATGTCATTTATTGTTACGAATGAACCATATGTGTTCATGGGGATTATGAAATCTATTTTCTATGAGTTCCTAAACTAGTTTGTGATCATGTTCATTGATGACATATTGATCCAGTTGAAGATAGAGGAGGAACATGTCAATCATATCAAGATTGTCTTGTAGTTTCTTCGACAACACCATCTCTATGGAAAGTTGTCCAAGTTTAAGTTCTGGACATGAGAGGTGCATTTCCTTAGGTATGTGGTGTCACAGAAGGGTGTGGAAGTGGACCCATCGAAATTTTAAGTACTTGTTTCTTGGATGGTACCCAAGAACGTGGTAGAGGTTCGTGTTTTTCTTAGTATCTCAGTCTATTATCGGAGGTTCATTCCTGATTTCTCTCAAGTGGAAACACTATTAACATATTTAAATAGGAAATAAAAACCTTTTGGGTGGAGTGAGTAGTGTCACGTGGCATCTGTTTATCTAAAGGGGAAGTTGGTTAGTGCTTTAGTGCTCCAGTTTTCAGAGGAAGGGGTGATGTTTGAAGTGTTTTCTGATGTTTCTTGTCTAGGATTGTGATGTCTCTTGATAAAGCAGTGAGTATTAATCTCTTATGGGTCTAGGTAGTTATTTACCCATGAGTGTAACTATGCCACCCATGATCTAGATCTAGAATCGGTCATGTTTTCACAGAAGCTTTGGGGGAATTTCCTCATTAGGAAGTACTTTGTGGTATTCACAAATCATAAAAGTATGAGGTATATATCTTTTCCCAGTGCGATATGAACTTCAAACAATGAAAGTGGGTGAAGTTTCTTTAGGACTATGATTAAAATATCTATTATACCTCAATAAAGTTGAATGTTTTGGTCGATGATTTGAGTAGAAAGTTGTAGAATGAGATTTTTCGGGAATCTATGGATGCTTGGAATAAGATGGAGGAATTGGTAGCCTTTCAATTAAATGCACAAGTGGAAGTTGATAGAGGATATTTGTTTCAGATGATAGTTCAGACTTCTTTGATATAGCAGGTGGAGGAGTCTTAGTGGGGAGACTCAAAGACAGATTTGATGTTTGATCACATTAGCCATGGTGATGCTCTCGAAGGATGGTTGGAACTGGGTGTCATTTTAGGGGAACTTGTTTGTTCCGATGGAGATGTGTGATGGAGTCCTCTGTGAGTTTCATATCTCATCTTTGGTGGTACATCCATGAATTTATAATATTTACCGTGTCTTAAGGATGTAGTTTTTGTGGCCCAGGATGAAATAGTTAGTGGCGTAGTCTTTAGCAAGGTCCTTAGTTCTTCAGTAGGTGAAGGTTGAGAATCGTGTTCCTAGTAGTTTGTTGTAGCCCTTGGATATCCCTGAGTGGGAGTGGGACAACATCTCAATGGATTTAGTCACATGGTTACCCATAGCTCAGGGAGGCTATGATTCTACTTGGGTAGTATTGGATCGACTGATGAAATCAGCCAACTTCTTTACAATTAAGGAGTCAGGCATAGTGGATTCTTTGGATAAGAGGGATGTGAATAAGTTGGTGTGGTTTTATGGAGTTCCAAGGACCATTGTATTAGATCTAGGATAACACAACGTATGTGGAGTGGCTGGTAGATATCCAGGATTGTTGGGATAAGGTATTGTTTGGACATACCATTCCTTTGGTTTGTGTGTTGTGGAGACATAGTGGCCTGTATGAGAGTACTTGGGAGCAGGAAACACATATGCATTCCCATTACTCAGAGTTAGTTTTGAGTTTGGCTTGTTCTATTTTTTTTTTTTTTTTTGAAATGTAATGTTTGAACCTTGTTTTATGAAATGAGTTGTTTTCTCTTGGGTTGAAATGTGTTTGGTTCAATGTGTGATAAATTAGGGACATGTGAGAAAGGGAGTACCTAACTTCTAATCAAGATGCAATAATTGTGATGCGATTAAACTAGTGAGGGTGATTTGGCGCTGCCCAGAGCAGATAGTATCTTGACATGGAGGGAAGAATTCCCTGATTCATGTGTTCGAGACGATGTAGTTTGTTTTCTGTATAATTTATTAGCTTGGAATGTACAGATATTAAGAAATTTTCATAGTAATTGTGTGGAAGTGTGTTTGTAGTCATTTGGGTTGTCTTTTTCAGTTGGTGGTAGTGCTTGAGGACCGACGATATCCTTGAGAGGTATCTCATGGGGTCGTTTTTTGGACCCCTCTTTCTTCTGGGATTGGTTTTGGATTCTTGATAGAGAGAATCATTTTACAGTTATCTAATATAATGGTTCATGTCCTCCTGGTCTATTAATTTCTAGGTTTTGGTAGTTGGAAGTGTTTGGAGAAGGCTTTAAAGGAGTTTGGGGAGGTTTTATTGCTAAAGGCTGGAAGTAGGGTGATTACACATCGTGTAATCACATTACGTGACATGAATCTCTATTTTACGGATTTTCTTGGATTATTCACGACGTGCTGATATTGTACATGGAATAAATAAGAGTTTCATGGTGTGTAATATTTTGGGGTTTGAAAAATAAAATAAAATAAAATCAAAAGGAGGTGGGTTTTTGGCGGAATTTAACCTCGAGGGATTACACAATGTCAAAGGGTATTACACATCATGTAATACCCCACTACTGTAACGTTTTAAATGTTTTTCCACCCACTTGGATTATAAAACCCTATAGATATAGTAATTTCCTCTCTACCCTATGCAATCTGATGACCCCTCTCCATCATTTTGTAAGTTTCCTTGACCAAGGATTAAATCATATCTTCTCTCCTTCAATCTATAGCGATTCAGCATCAATCTAAGGTGCATTCTTCCTCTATTCTTGTGGTTTTTAACAGTTTGGACTCTCTTTTCCTATTTTTATTCTTGAAATGTAATTTTGGATGTTCTTATTTACTTATAATGTGTTCTTATTCTAGTTTCGTTGGTGCGGTGGTGCCACTGCATCCACGGGTGGATGCAGATCTTGTGGGAGGGGTAATCGGAGGACTGTTACGTGATATGGTATCGTGAAAATAACATTCAAACCTTCTAGGTAGGGATTTTATCTAATTTCTATTTGATTATGTATAATTTGTGAGGGATATAATCTTATTTTCCTATGGATCATAGTTGCGCCACACTAATCAATGATAACAACCTGGTAAATAAATAGAAAGGGGTAGAGGGATCTGATGTGTTTGTTTTTTTTTGGATTTGATATTATGATAGTGATATTTTGATTATACGGGCTTGATGCCCTGCTAAAAATGGTGGTCATTGGTGTATTTTTTTGTCCACTAAATGGTTTACTTGTTTTTTGGTTCCTGTCGAACACTTATATATGGAAATTGGTTAATCACATAAATCTGACTAGTGAATGGATGCCCCAATACTTGGTTTTTGTGATAACGCCCTTAAATAATGAAGTGGAATTAAATAAGTGTCCCCTTTTATAAATATGAAAAGGTGTTATATCATGGTCTATGATAATATGTTTAGAATAGTTATAAAATCATGCCTAGGAAAAATGAATGTGAGGTGGATACGTTTTGATATGTGGGTTTTCTCTAGTTTGTGTCGTGGTATGTTTGTGATCATAGTTTTGTGATGTGGGTTTGCCTGGGTGGTTTCATGGATAAACTTGTAGATGATAAGTCAACCTGGCTATGTAATTAAATCTCAAGTTGATGGATTTATTTATTTTTGAATGGATGAGAAGTGTTTCATAGTGGGGTTGTGATCAGGTTGCACGGTGATGTGTTGATATGTTTCTTGTTGTTTATTGTGCATGGTAGTTGCCCATATAGTAGTGGAATAAATGAAAAAATAATTAGTTAATAAAGTCTGGGATTTCCTTGGGTTGGTTTGATTAATTTAATGAATAAATTAGTTGTGAATAAATAATGGTAATGGTTAATTAAGTTGGTTGGAAAATGAAAGGAGGTTGTAGCTTGATGTGCGGTGTGGTGCATTTAGTAGTAGCAATAAAGTTGGCAGCGTTGTGAGATGGTTTCTTGTTTGAGAACCCATAGGTTGGGCTTTGAGTGTTTGGTGTCAAATATGTTTATACTGTATTTCCCTTGTGATTTCTATATGCACACCACCCTTGTTGAGCAATATGTGCCGAACACCCCCATCATCATGGGGGAGGGTGTCTTTCCCAAACATCTGTGTGGGAGGATGTATGGTTGGACACTCGCTCTTCCCTACTCCCTCTTACAGACAGTGATAGCCCAAGATTCTTCAGGAAGGTTGTCATTTGTGATGCCTAGGTGTGTGCGGGCGAGTTTTGCTTTCCTACGTGTCTACTGGATGAGATGGATTGTGTTTTCCTAGGTTTCTTCGGGATGAGAAGACTTATTCTTTCTCAGGTGTCTTCAGGATGGGGTGTGATTTGGCTCATGGCCCAAGAGACAGGATGAGGTGTGGTTGTGGGGACTAGGTGTCTGCAGGCGGGATGTGATGTGGTTTGTGGCCCAGGTGTCTACAGGCAGGATGTGATGTGGCTCATAGCCCAGGTGTCTATGGGCAGGATGTGATGTGGTTTCTGGCCCAAGTTTCCGTGGGTGGGATTTAATGTGGTTTGTGGCTCAGGTGTGTTCGGGTGGGTTGTGACATGGTTCTTTCAGAAGAGGTGGGATGACGATGGTTTTTTCCATTAGGTAAGAGTGGCTAAACTAGTTGGAAGTGGTGTGGGGTACCCAAATCATCGATGTGCATACTATATTACATTACATGACTTTCATTATTTGGTGAGAATGCCTTAGTGAGGACTGATATGGTTAGTATATTTGTTATGTGGTTTTTGTTTCTACTGCTTTCTCATAGGGGAATTAATATTCTCCCTTAAAATTGTTCACGAGAGACTTAGGTTTTTTCTAAAGAGTACATCTGTATACTCACCCTACGTATATAAAACTATTTTCAGGTTTCCAAGAGGATTATGTGGACCGTGCTGGGTGTTACTATCTCGGGATTTTGGACAGTTGCAAAGTCACAGCTTTAGCTTGCTTTTGGTACTTACTTTGGAGTCTTACTGCACTTGTTATAGTTTTATTTTAAACATGCATATGGGATGTATTTTGGTGTTATTTTATATAAATGTGCCTTGGAGTTGTTTTGGGATGAAACATCTTATATCCCGATCTTGTATACCGAAAAAAGGGAAATTCCTCCCTTTTTTGTGAGACTGTATACCATTGGTGCTAGTCGCCACCCCGATGCCTACTGGAGGCGGGACTCGAAGGTCATGATCTCCATTTCTGCATTTCCATCCCAGGAGGGGTATCTTTAGAGGGAGGGGGTCGTGACATATTTAAATATATAATTATTTATTTATAATTATAATTATAAATAAATATTTTTATAAATATTTTTATATAATTAAAAATATGTTTATATAATTATATATATTTATATAATTATATATATTTATTTTTTAATATACAAATGTATACACTTATAAATATAATAAACATTTTTATTATTTAAATATATTTATTATAAATGTATTATTATTCAAATATAAATATTTAATTATATGTATTTATATAATTATAAATATAATAAATATATTTATTATTAAATATATTTATTATAATTTTATAATTATTTAAATATATTTATTTATTTATAATTTTATAAATACATTTTTTTTAAACGTTAAATATATTTATAATTTTATAAATACATTTTTTTTAAACGTTAAATATATTTATAATTTTATAATTACCTATTTAAGTATATGTCATACACACACATGTTCATATGTTCTGTATATATGTATATCCCACATACAGGTGCACATATACGTACACATACATACATCTATACATGTACAAAAATATACATATACACATACACAAAACACACACACACAACATAATGTATACACATATATGCACATAGACATTGAAATAAATATATAAGTTCAAATATCACATATTAACAATACATCATTTAGCACATGAGCCTCAACCTAGTTGGTGAGGACTCCTTAAGTGCATCCAGGTGACCCAGGATCAAATCTAGGAGAAGGCATGTTTCTGGGTACTATAGTAGTACTGCAGTAGTATTGTAGCTAGTACTATAGCAGTATTGTAGCAGTACTATAGTTGGTACTGTAGTGGGAACTATAGCAGGTACTTTATGGCCCTGTGCAGCCAGGA
>OY728128.1:1297677137-1297972137 GCA_963277665.1 Viscum album | reverse complement strand
TATTGTTGATACAATTATCTAATTATGATACACCATTGACACAAACACCGCTAACTCGAAGCACTATTGTCCAGGACTCATCTCCAGCATAAAAATATTGTTAGGTCTAAGATATTTCGAGGATATCACACTACTAGAATGTCATACCATTTGTATAAAAAAATGAAAGTCTGGGACACCTTCAGTCAACATTCCATCCAGATGCCACACTGTCAGAATGCAAAATTTGGCTAATTATAAGATACCGCCAGATGAGACACCATCAATGTCATACTACCAACACAGAATATTGGCTATGTCTAACACACTGACATTCCACACACCACCAAAACAGACACCACCAGTTGAGATACTATCAATATATTGGAAATTTTACTAAGTCTAAGACACAATCGGTATATTACCACCAGAAAAACATAAAATCATAGTGGGACACCATTAGACTTTGAGACACTTCCATTCTAATACACCACCACTATTTTTCTTAAATTATATATTTGAATCTCATTATTCTAATGGATATATTTATTAAATTTAATTAAATTTACTATTTTGATCATTTAATCATCAATGCTTGATAGAAATTATTGAAGAGAGTTTTAGGATGTCCAGTATGAAGAAGCAACTAATCCAAATTTTCTACTTGCTATTACAGATAAAGGAGAAGCACACTCCATCGTGAAAAATAATGCGTGAAGAAAACTTTCAACAAGATTAGAGTTCATGAATACTAAACATAACAAGATCTTAACCTAATTAAAAACAACAATATCCCACCTATTACAAAAAAATGATTGGGAAGCCGAACTACATCATCACATCCAGTGATTTCCTCCAGTCAAAAAACAAGAATTTGTGATGTTCTGTTTTCCTAAAGATTTCAAGAGATCCCGACTCAATCTTTACTTCAAAATCAAACCAAGAGTCACAAGATACCTTGCAACAGACCTAGAATTTATAAACTCTACAATTTTGGATTTCTCTATTATGTTTATGATTATTACATTTTGAGTAGTGTGTATGCATACTCTATTTTATCACACACACAGTATCTCCTATTATAAACAGAAAGATACTTGATATCTTCTCAAACTCTTCTCATGTTTTTTTCTCCCATAGATAAGATTAGTATATGTTCTTATGTGTCCTGTTTAGTTTTTCTCCCATGTATAACTATGGAAGAGGTTATGTGTGACCTGTACAATTGTTAACTATTATAAAACCCAATCCAGGTTGTGGATCATCTTGTTTATTTTCTATAAACTACTTAGTGACAAGTTATCACAAAGTGGAGGGGACTAAGTCTTGAATTAATACTGAACCTCTTGTATTCATTCTTTACGCTACATGCTTTAATTTTGTTTTACTTTATTTTTTCCTTAAAACTGAAAATTATTTTAACTATAAACAGAATATATACTTTGATTTTTTATCTTAATTTATGTTCATATAGTGTTTTGATCAAGTAAATTGATTCCAAATGATCCAATAACTTAGTATATTATTCATCTGGGACCTAATCAATATTCATAGAAATATTTAGAAATATTGAGATCTATATCATACTACTTATTTTTACAAACTAGGCTATATTTAAATATTTGGGGGATTTTAAATTAATCAATTTTAAATATAAATTTTTATTGGGTACTCAATTCACCCCCCCCCCTCTTAAGATACTCACTTCGAACAACATAATATAACTAATAAAAAAGTCATAGAGGGTCACATAATAAGTGTATCTAAAACCTTAGTTGAGTTATATTTGAATTTAATATTAGAATAATTATTATTATCAAGTTATGAGGAATAATAATTATTCAGGTTGTCACAAAAATATTTATTGAATGAATAATAAAATTATATTTATTAATTTAAACAAATAATTATTATTCAGGATTTGATAAATGCAGAAAAGGATTGAAGGGATGAGTTAAAGGTCCAAATGAAATGATATTTATATCTGGGAGTCTAACACACATCAAGAAAATAATAATAATAATAATATTATTATTATTATTATTATTATTATTATTATTATTATTATATGTGGGGTTTACTTAGAATTGAGATATTGGTTAAGGGACTTTCTGAAATAACTAAATCCCTAACCTGTGTATATAACCTACTTTATGTCATTTCTTATATAGAATGATTTTGTTGCACAACATTTCTCTCTAGGGAATTCTCTCAATCCTAGAGATAAATTTCTCTATAAATATCTCAATAATGGAGAGCATTGATCCTATGTATCTCCCTATCGACAATAATAGAACTAAAAAAAATCTTTCATGACTAGAAGGGATTATTGTCGCGTTCCATAAAGAATGACACAAGTAGTTTGGTTCTTCTATTCTATCACCCGGAGTTCTAACAACAAGTTTTTAAGGTTCATAGAGCATGTGTGCATACCACTGGAGGGATTATATCTTTGGATCCTTCATCACATCAACGGTGTGAAAATAAAGGTCAATAAATTCAATAATGGAGAACAAATTGCATGATATGCTAATTTATATTAATATAAATTTAATATAAATTTTATGTTAAAAGATCCTAACTTTGAATATTTTGGGTTTTCTTCATCCATTTGAAAGGATTTAATTAAAAGAAACAGGAAAATACCATTGTTAGGCATGATCCCAACTACTTTTGATGCACCTCGGGAACTTGAAGTGGAATGGGAGTGGACACATATTAATTTATAATTATTTATTAATAATTAATTGATTTATGTATTTGATGGTTAGTTTTTCATTTATATTTTTTCATTATTTAATATGAAAGTCGAGATATTATGATTTTTCACTTTCATATGACCAAGAAAATGTCAATAATAGATAAATAATGCTCAAAGATCCTATACGAAAGGCATCAAGGATATTTTTTTGACAAAACTGATACATGATGTGTGACTTCAAATTTAAATTTCTTGTACCCATGTTCATTGAAATAGGACTAGTTGTGAAAATTATGACACATCATGTGGGAGAAAAATACACAACATCATTACAGGTCACATATTTACCACCAGTTGGCACATGGTTTAAAAAGGTTTACATGGCGTGTAGCAAGAGTACACACCATGTGACCCCACATGATTTGACCCTATGGGAATCATGGAAGCTCTGTAGACATAGTGTGTGACAAGAATTTATTACACACTACATATTGACTACCATTCGAGCAATATAGGCATGTTTTGATTACACAACATGTAGTTGGTATACACATTGAGTAACACATAAATGTACACATGTAATATACACCAAGTCCTTAGGAGTGTAGTGAGGATGAAAAAAGAATAGATTATATGATGTGTAGAAGGTGGTACACACTGTGTAACTCATACCCATTCACACAATGTACACATTGAGATAGACTATGGTAAATGAATTAATTGCATGGAATAAATATTAATTATATCGGTAAAATTGAACTGCATATAATGTAGCTTGTGTACAGGCCATGTGATAGGGTTTTCCCAGGAATTACATGATAAATGATTTTTGGAAAGTCGTGTGGAATTAAATACTTAAATTAATTGTTATCTGAATTATTCTGGAACAACACAATGTGTCTGGTCTTCATACACACCATGTACTTCATAGTCATTGTGGATGATACACTCCATGTATATTTAATGTGTATTTTGTAGTCTTTAATTTTTCACAGAATATACGGCTTCACTAATGAAACTTCACATTGTGTAATACCATGACACGTTGCATATGATACATGTAATGTAAGTACAGGGTATAATTAAAGGACCATATCATGCATAGTCACATGCCATGTGAGTGATAGTACACACCATGTAAAGAAGAAGGGTACAAAATAAGTTGCCTCCCATAAACATTGTATACTTAAATAAAAAATTTAATTAACATTAATTTATTTAAAATTACATTTCATGGGAATCACAAGAACTTTTTGGATGGACAATTAAAATCCAAGTATTAATTAACATAATTAATTTATTAATTATGAAATTTTATCTTGAAAGAGAATAGATTTAAATGAATGTTATATATTTTTAAATTCATATTAATTACATGTGTGGATAATCATTAACTTAATCAATCAATATATTTTTTGGGATTATTTTAATTTAATTAATATTTCATGTTTTTTTGTGATAATTGTTATTAAATTAAAATTCAGATCCATATAACATCCCCTCCTATTATTATTTATAGACCTGTATTTGTACAGTTTCATTTATGTAACCCTATACCCTTGTTCCCCTCACTTGAAATTGATATAACATTTATAAAGGAGCTACCATGTGAGTGAAGACAGTTCAATAAAGATCCAAGGTGAAACTAACCAAGGAGATACACTGGTTATAGGTAGAATGTTACAACTTGAACCAAGCCCAGTTTTAGAATTTATTTCCCTAGGGTTAAGTGTTAGTTTATCATCTACTCAAAAAAAACTAACAAATAGTAAAATATCTGAATCATACAACATATATATTATTTTTGTCAAGTGCATGTTTAATTATTTGAGTTTATTTGATGTTTAAAAACAACCACATAAAATAAATGAATTAACAATCATATAATATGGAATGAAATAAATGGATTATGCATAAATTATTTTATCAATAAATGGTTAATTAATTATGTAAAATACACATAATATTAACAATCATATAAAAGGATAAAATAAATAATAGTTACATAAGATAAAAATCCCTCAAAAGAATATTATATTTGAAAATCATTCCTTTACTTTAATAAAAATGTAACCATAGTTCAAAGTGTTTTTTGGACCCAGGTTAGAGTGATTTCAATTATCATGGAGTTTTAATTAAATTATTGGGTCTAAATAACCTAGGTAGTATCAAGTGTTGATTACCTAAGAAAGGTTTGGTGTAATTAGGAGGAAAGTGATGAGAAAATTTGGATCTCAAATTTTAAGATTGATGAGTCCACTCAATGAATCAAAGAACTAAGAGTGAATATAGTTAGCATGATCACTTCTATAAATACTTTAAAATAATTTATTAGGCCCAAATCTAGATTATGATAAGGGAAATATAGATCATTTACACTAGAATATCCATGTGATAAGATATTCTGAATCTAATGGTGATGTTTATTGGGATGATATAAAATAATATGACACTAATAAAAAAATTATTACATCACATTTTTGTAATAAAGATAAATTAATAAAAAATAAATTTATTTTATTGTAAAAATAGAAAGTCATATAACTTCTACATTATCAATGTATTTGATTTTGGGGAAATATAATCACTGTATCATCTTGAACTTCTAGGAGTGGAATAGATGCTTATGTATCGTACTACACTATGAGCATAAGTTATGCATGTTAGAGTCCCATATTCAAGAGAAATTGCCTTATAAGGGGTCTATAAAGGAGGAAGTACACATCTAGATGATTAATTGGATGTATAATATCTCTTATTGTTACCTATTTCTAGTGAGCCCCATAAGATTCTTGAAAATAGTGATACATTCATGATATTATCCAATATTCATGATCTTTATTAGGAGAAATCTATACATGAAAGGTATGATATATCCAAGTAATTCTCACATGTAATCTTGGAGAGGGTGTGGTATTCGGACCACATACAGTAAATATTATTGGTTATATTGATTGTTTAGACATTTTGGGTTTTAAGTTACCTGATGAGTTGTGCATCGACCTTGTGACCACACAACTTATCTAGTTCTATTATAAATTATGATATTAACTATATTAAAAAGTCACTTATAGATCTTATTACTATGATTTCTAAGAAGATTAAGATATCAGTCTTGAATAATCATTTGTCCTTATGATGAAAAAGAGGAAGGGAAAGTAAAATTTCTATAAGATTCATTCCAAGTCTAAGGATTTTGTTCACCTCCCTACCAAAAAGAGAAATATATAGAGGCAATATAAATAATATGTTGTATAATATTTTTCATGTGGAAATAAAGGCCACTGTAAGAAGAAATACACCTCATTTAAGAAGTATGTGGAAGCATTAGGTGCATTTGTAATTGAATATAAACTTTTTATTTCTATAAGTTAGGTATTAGATACAACTTTTGGAGCTCACATTTGAATCCAAATATAGGAACCAAGTATATTCAAGAAGTACACAAGAGGTGAAGTGGATATTCAAACTAATAATAGAGCAAGAATAAATGGATTGGATATAAGATATCGCCACCACAATTTTTCAACATGATTGATTTTAATCTTAAAGAACTATTATAAAATTCCAAGTGTTTTAAAGAACATTATATCAATGACCTATTTAGACATGTATTACTTTTTATTAAAGTTTAAAAATAAAATCAACTAATTTTATAAAGATGGAATTTTTTATGGTATGAAACATCTTAATAATAGTCTTTATATAATAGATTTTAAGACCAAGTGTTGAAAATTGATAACTATTCTAGTTCACATGAATCATGTCACATATTTTTTGTGTCATCACCAACTTAGTCATGTAAATGATAGGTGCTTGACAAGACTATATCAAAATGGTATTTAGATTCTTTAAAAATAAAAACACTTGGTATGTGTCACACTTTTTTGAAAGGAAAAATAACCAAACTTCCATTTATTAGAAAGGGTTAAAGGTTCATTAATCTTCTTTAATTAAATCACAAAAATTTGTGTGTGTGTGTGTGTTTTCCAGTTGAATCTTGGGGGGGAAACTCTTACATCACAATTTTTACTAATTACATGAATAGATACAGATATTTTCACTTAATGTGGTACGAGTTTGATTCTTTTGAGAAATTTAAGGAGTTAAATAATGAAGTAAAAAATCCATATGATATGAAGATAAATAAAATTTGATTGGATCATGGTGTATAATATCTTAATAAAGAGTTAATTGATTATATAATAGATTTTTAGATTCCGTATAAACTTACCCCTCCTCATACACCATGATGGAATTATGTTAGTGAAAGGATGAATTGAACCTTGTTGGACATGGTGAGATCAATGATGAGTCATATGGGTATTCCATTATCCTTTTGTGGATATAAATTATAGAATGAATCATAAACACTAAACATCATTCCAACTAAATTATTAAACATTTTTTATTCAAGTTTAGAAGTGGAAAGAAACCCATTTTGTCACATACACATGCATGTGGTTACAGAGAGTTTGTTAAGGCCATATTTTGGAAATAAATAAGAATAATAAGGCATAAAATATATATTTATTGGATATCACAAGTAAATAAGGGGATATTATCTATAAAAAACCTCAAATAAAAAGATAATAATGGAAAGAGAGTCCATATTCCTTGAGAGGGAGCACATCTCTAAAAACGATAATGGAAGTAAGATTGAATTTGATAAAGTTAATGCTCAAGATATACAATAGTTAGTACATGAACAAATTTCATAATCACCCATGGAAGAGGTTATTATAGAGACCAAATTACTATGTAGGAGCACCATAGAGGTTAGATAACAAATAATATATGGTCTTAAAGTTACTGGGGATGGTGAATCATTATTAGTTGATAGTGATGAAGCTATGTCCTATAAGAAGGTAGTAATCCACTCATAAGTTACAAGATGAAAATAACCTATGACTTTTGAGATTTATTCCATGTAAAAAACCAATTTTGGGTTATAGTAGATCCTCCAACAGTTTTAAATCATTTTGGGTTAAAATAGGTATTGAAGAAGAAACTGTACATGGAAAGTAAAGTTAGTACTCATAAAATAACACTAGTTTCTTAATTTTTTAAGAAACACCAAGTCATAGACAATGAAAAAACCTTTTCACTAGTAGTTCTGATAAAATACATCATAATTATACTTTACATATTTGTTTACCATGATTATTATATTTTTAAAATGGATGTAAAAATATATTTTCTTAATAAGAACCTTATGGAGGATGCCTATATAATACAACCAGAAGGATTTATGACTTCAATTAGTGCTAAAAAATATTATAGTTATAGAGATCCATTTATGTATTAAATTAATACTTAATATCATGGAAAATTAATTTCAATAAATACATAAGTTGATTTGGTTTCATAAAGAATAAATTTAAGCCATGTGTCTATAAAAGTTTTAGTGGGAGTACAGTCATTTTCCTTGTAGTATATGTTACTGATATATTATTGATGAGAAATGAGATAATAGTTTTTTAGTCAGTTAAAAATAGTGATGAACAAATGATATTCCAAGAAGGACTTAGGTAAAGTTGCCTGCATTTTAGGGACAAAAGTCATTCATGATAAATCCATGAGCGAGTACTGTGCAAAACTGTAGCGGTAAGGACTCTGTAAGTGCATCCGGGAGACCCAGGATCAAATCCAGGCGGAGAAATTAATTCCGGTATTGTAGCAGTACTATAGTAGTATTGTAGTAGGTACTGTAATGGGTACTGTGCAGTGCTATAGCAGGAACTGTGCAGTACTGTAGCAGGTACTATAGTTGGAACTGTAGCAGGTATTGTTTGGCACTATAGCAGCCTGTAATATGCCCCTGTTTGGGCCTTCGGGCCACCGATTTGGTCCCTGAGTCCTTTAAGGCCTTCGGGCCACCCAGGACTTCGGGCCAGTAAGGCCTTCGGGCCAACTCAAGGCCTTCAGTCCAAATTAAGTGCAAATGTAAACCAGACGACCTACAAGGAACAAGATCTACAAGGAGGATGAGCAAGGAGCTTTCACTACAACAGAAGCTAAATGGATTGTAAAAATGAGAGGGTATGGAATCTACCATTGGGACAGGCATGTGCATGCACGGGAATTGATATCCGAACAGCCATGCGAAGGTGGAGAGATGATTTCACGATGAATATGCTAGGGAGGAGCAGTTCCAAGTAGTTAGTATGGGTTATATGTAATGTTTGAAGCCTACAGTCAAATGATTTCCTCTAAGGCCTGCAGGCCATGTAATACTTCTACCTACGGGCCTTGTAAGGGTTCCACCTCACCCCGTGAAAGGTGGATTATCAAAATCAATAAAAAATGAATTCCTTCAGGCCATTGGATGGATGGATAAATCCATGGGGAATCTTGGACTATGTCAAGGTATATACATTAACAAGGTATTGAAGAGATTCAATATGGAATAATCCAAGAGGGTATTTCTTCCAATATCACATGGTGTATATATTTTAAAGAAAATATGTTCCTAGACATAAAATGAAAGAGAGAGGATGATAAATATTTTTTAAAAGTCAACAATATGATCCATCTTGTATTTCATGTTATGTGATAAGCTTGATGTCTCCTACACCATAATCAAGGTAGGCAAATATCAAGTAGACCCAAGAGAGTAGTATTAGACTACTATTAAGACTATCCTAAAGTATTTGAGTGGTATTAAAGGCATGTTTATGGTTTATAGATGAGATGAGGAACTAGTCACTATAGGATATATGAATGATAATTTCTAGATAGATCAGAATGATATGAAATTACAATCAAGATATGTTTTATCTCTTAATAGAGGGGTTGTGGACTAGAATATCTCAAAGTATCTGGTGGTTACTAATTCTAAAATAAAGTATGAGTATATTGTGAATTATAATTTTTCTAAATAATAAATGTGGATATGAAACTTCCTCTAGGATCTTGATGTGTTTCCTAGCAGTAAATATGCTATAACATTGTGTTATGATAATACTATTGTGGTGACCTTTACTAATGATCTAAGGTTGCATCGACAGACTAAGAATATACTTAAAAAGTATCACCTATTTAGGGGTTATTCTCAAAGGGTTGAGGTCATGGTAATTATAGTTTCCATGGAGGATAACATGGTAGACCCATTGATGAAATCCTTATCGCAGTAGAATAATGAATATCATGTGAGATCTAACTGACTAAAATTCATTAGTAGTTGGCTCTAGTGAGAGTGGGAGTCTATTAGAGTTGGTTCCCTAGAACCAACTAATTTGTAAATTTTATTACTTGTATATTAAAATTATATAATATTAATATATATATCTTATCATATGGTGAGTGTTTTTCTATATAACATTAATTTTATAATGTCTATAGAGTATCTATTATATAAAAAAATCATACAAGTTTCCTAATATGATGAGAAACCTAAGATTCTATGATGATATATTTAAATATATATTATATATATGAAAAATATATATAATTAATAGGACATAGATGACATAGGATATCATGTGCAGGGGGATCATAAGAAGTTATGGATTCTTCTCATGAAGTTCACACATAGTAATCACTAAGATAGGATATTATGAAAACAGAAACACCGACAGGAATTCCAAAAGATATATGTGTCATTGGATATTCTCATATGATAAACTATGTATTTTTTCTCATACTTCATATTATTATTAATGTATATCACAAATCTTGTACTTTTATGTATTGATGAAAATTGTGATGACATATGCTCATAGTGAGGTAGGATTTTTTGGGTGTGTCATAAGTGATATGATATTAATGAATAATTCAATAAAATATTGTCTATTTTTTAGTTAATGGAAGAAAATATATTGAGCCCTTTGATCGTAATAGAACTATCAAATTAATTTCATGTCCATGTAAATTTTATTGATGTTTTCATTTCAAGAAAGTCAAAGATATATATTCAAGAATATATGTTGTTGACATTATTATTCAACATATTTGATGATATATCAAGAAAAATATATTATATTATATAGTGATAATTCATAAGATATTATTGTCTTAATGAAATTAACTTATTTCTATATGGATTACTTTTTGTTTTTATAGACATTAATCTTAGACTTTAGAAAAGGATTTCAAAATTACACTAAGAAATAAGCCAACATGGTCACACACTAAGTGTATCCAGAACCTCAGTTAAGTTATATTTAAATTTAATATTAGAATAAATATTATTCTTAAGTTATAAGGAATAATAATTGTTCATGTTATTTCATAAATATTTATTGAAAAAATTATAAAATAATATCTATTTATTTATATAAAATTAATTATTCAAGTTTCGATAAATGTTGAGGGTGATTAATGGGCTGAATTAAAGGTTTTAATGAAATAGTATTAATATCTATGAGTTTAACGCATGTAAATGAAATAATTATATTATTATTATTATTATTAAATGTGAGGTTTACTAAGAATTAATAGATTGGTTAAGGGTCTTTCTGCCATAAATAATTATCTAACATAAGTATATAACCCAATTTATTTCACTTCTAGAATATAATTATTTTGGTGTGAAAAAAAATCAATGTAGAGAATTATCTCATGCATAGATATATATTTATTTATAAATCTCTCAAGAATGAAGAGAATCAATTCTCATCCTCCCTCTCAAGTCCAAGAGAGAATCTTTCATGACTAGAAGATATTCTTATTGTAATAAATTATGAATGATGCAATTAGTTTGGTTCTTCTATGCAATCACCTAGAGATCTAACAATGAATTTCCAAGGTTCTTGGAGCATGTTTAGATACCTCTATAGGGATTCTATCCTTGAATACTTTATCACAATGATTGTACAATAAAAATTTAAATTTAATTGACAATGAATAAATAACTTAATGAGAATGTAATTATTATTATTAACACAAATAAATTATAAATTATATGTTAAAATATCCTCTATTTGAATATTCTAGGGTTTCCTCATCTAATTGTAAGGATTTAATCAAAATAAAATAGTTAAAACCATTTTTGGGAATGGGTACAACTATTTCTTTCATGCCACAAGACTATCCATTGGGTGGATAGGTATATTATTTGTGTAATTGCCATAGATAAAATAGGGTCTAGGGGAATCTTTTATTCTCTTCATGATGTTTTGAAATTAGTCTTGATAACCAAAAAAATTAAAAAAATATTATTTTTAGTTTTTTCTGTGCTAGAGAGTATCATTGATAAAGGAATGCTTTATCAATGCTAGAAAACACTATACTAAATTTCCTATTTATCAACGTTTTTTTAGCATTGATAAAGGGTGAATCTATCAGTGATGATAAAAGTAGTAAAATTTTAAAGACACTCAAAACATTATGACTTTTTTAGAACTCATAGAAGTGATTTCTAGCATTTATATAGGCCTTAACGATAGTATTGTTTTCTTTGAAACTTATAGATGGAGGCTCATTTGGATGGTGATGTGGAATAAATTTGTTTTTTGTTCCAGGAAGATTCAATGATAGCATTACATGAATGGTAACTACAAAAAACTAAATTATGACACCTAATTTAATGATAGATCTGGTGACCAACCTTTAGAGAGGGTTGTGATGTAGTTTCACTAGAGACCATAAATGAGACATATATATTTTGTCCCTCTTATATTTTAGACACTACTAGAATTTTTATTTTCGTAGCAAAGAGAATTGGGAGACTTCCATTTAGAGGTCACTATACAATTAATCTAAATACCCTAAAACTTTTCCCCTTATACATAGTTAATCCCCAAAACCCCTTCCCCACTTAGTATCCTCTCAATATACAATCCCACTCCCCACTAATGTCTCTCCCTACACATCTCCTCTCCCTGTGATGCTCTCCACCGATGGATCATCTCCCCATTCCATTCCACCTACATAAAGACTCATTGCCAGTTTTACATGATATTCCCCCCAAACCCTCTTGAATCCTTCCCCCATGAACCTAACTTCATCCAGATCCTACCCCCCCCCCCCATTCATCCCTCCTCACTAGTTTATGCCATCATTCATTATTGTTCCCACTACCAATCAATTCTTACTACAAAGGCCACCACCATCCACTAGCCACACTTTCATTTCTGCTCACCACTTTTCACCTTCTAAACATATTATTACTTATATTAACTCCCCCAAAGTAATTTATAGATAAAAATTCTATTAAGATGTGTTACAGTATTTTTCAATTGTTCAAAATTATTTGAATTTTGAATTACTCAGTGGAGTTTTTTTATTTCATTTTGAATTTATAGATAGTATTGTCTATTATCTTGATTATTAATAAGTATTTATTATTTGAATGCCTAAAATTAATTTGAATATATTACTTTTTAGTAATATATATCCCTTTAACCTAAAATTTCTCAATTTATTTTTATTCCCCACAATTATAATCTTTTTGGCTCATATACATAATCATTATCTGTGTCCCTAGTTGGTCCATCATTTTCTTCTTCTCGAATCAATCCAAATTTCACCAGTATGTGTTATCATTTATTAGTTTGTATGCATGTTTTTCTGTTCATGTTTCTTTTTGTAAATACTTTTTTTTAAAATAAATTTTACAAAATACAATGAACCAGTTGAAGTGGAAGTTGGTCATTTCCAATATTCTCATGACTTTGAGCATTGCACTTGGTACATGGATTTCCCTTCCATCTTTTTTCACCATCATCAACATTGGTACATATAATTTTATTAAAAAATGGTAAGTGATGTGTTATTATAGTATTGAAAAAAATTAAATTTTATAGAAAAAAAAAATTCCTATTATATGTGAAATTTTAATCTATATGAAAATATTTAAGGAAAATTCCTTAGAAAACTTATCACATATGATATAAAGTTTAAAAAAAATAAGTTTTATTGGTTCTATTTTTGATGAGAACGTGATTTTCACTTATTACAATTGATTTTGTATATTCTCACCTAGATTGATTATTACGTTGGTTTTATTCTCAAATTTAAGTGTGTTTCTGAAAAATCACACACACACTTATCACTTATTTAGGTATGTTTTCAGATTGATTATTTTAGTGTGTATTTTCAAATTGATTCTAGACTTTAAGTGTGTTTTTCAACTATAAAATGAAAAAAGAAATATTTTTTTATAACATCTATCTTTTTAAAATCACATATAATAAATTATCTCCTATTTTAATTTTCAAGTATCTATTTCTATGTTTCATTGTTGGTATCTGGGATAGAATTATTATTGGTTTTGTAACTGAGAATTTTACTAACAATTAATTTACATATAGAAGCATGTGAATTTATTTTATTTTATTTTTGAAATTGTATTTTTTTGTCTATAGGGATTTTATTTAGTATTTTAGGTGATATACAATTCATTATGACATGAGCGAGTGATTTAATGTAGCTTTGAGACACTTAAATTTCACAACCTGCTTAACAAATTATTTTTTAGTGTTTTGGATAAAAGAGACATTTACTATGGGAAAAAATAAAAGTGGTATTCTCATGGAAAGTTGTAATGAACCATACCTTTATGCTCCAATACTTTGAGTGTTTCAAGAGAAGGAGGACTTGGGAAGAAAATTTTTGGTGCTTGGGTTGGGGGAGAGTGAGGTGTTCTGGACACCCTGAGGTCCACTATGTTGTGTAGAAGAAAATGGTGGTATCCATAGTAGAGTTTCAGGGAATTCGTGGTCATGGTGATTAGGTCTTGGCCATAGTTGGGTTCTTGGGGAACCACGGGTAGTGAGACACCCATGGTGGAGGGTGTTTTGGGATAAAAGTTTCCCTATAGGAAATAGTGAGTAGTGAAATAGATGAGGTGGTCATTTCAGTGGGAGTTTTGATTGGGGTGGTCACCTATGTCAAATGAGGACTTTTGAAATGCCTTTTATAAGGTTTGTTGGTGGGCATGGTGACCCAAGTTGAATAGAGGTAGATTTGATCTATGAAATGGAGATCTTATGGTTATTATTCCATATTCTTGGTCATGAAATGGAAAAAGTACTAAATATTTAGCACTTCACCATGATGGTACGCATAGTGGAGATCTAAGTGGTTTTAATGAATTTTCAAAAAACATGATAAATTAGGGGGATTTCCTCCTTCAAATATGACAAACTCCAATCTTCTTTAACTTTTTTGAATGACTCTACTTTAAGGTAGAGGCTTGCTCAACCCTCTTTAAAAGTATATATCGGCCCATATTCCAGGTTCAACCCAGTTTCCCTTCTCTAAAACCTTTGGAAGATTTCATAGTATCTCTTGGGTGTTTTATTTCCCCTTATAGATTCTTTACTTCCATTTCATGGCATTTTATTTCTTCTACAATGAGGTATCATTCTCTTCACTATGTTGGGTTTTTCTTTCTCTTCCTCTCTAGTTAGAAGAAATAACCCTAGTGTGTAAATTTTTTGAATCCCACTTGATGAATTTATGAAAAGTGTCTTATTTTAGTCTTGAGGAAACTTCTTTTGGTTTCAGTGGGGCTCAGTTTTGGTTCTCTTCACATGAAGTATTGTAACGCCCCCACCCCAGTTACCCAGAGTCGGTGCATTAATTACATAATATTGTCAAGATCACAAGAAAGATCAAATCTCAAAAGACCGATTGGTTTAGTAGCCTTGGAAACACTAGATATATTCATAAGTTTTACATTACATCATCAAAATAAAAAAAAATACTACAAAAACATATTGTCTCCATAGTCCATACTATTAACCCCTCACAATATCCCTGAAAGTCATTCATAATTTACTTCCTCACATCCTAGGAAAATAAAACATAGAAAAGGGGTGAGCTCAAATGCCCAGTAAGGATAACAATATAGCGGAAACTTTCATAAATAAGAATAAACATTTAAGGCAATGTATAACTAAAACAAAAGCCTTTTAAACTTTAACTTCAACATAGTATGGCATAAATAAAATGAAATAATGCCATTTACTTATTCACATGGATATTCTACTAATCGAATAATCACATGCAATATCAATAACCACTTTCATAATGATGGAATGCATAATGCCAGACTATCATAACCACATAGCCAAGGCCTCGTGCCAAGACTACAAATAAGATTTTTCCAAGGCCTTGTGCCAAGACACTAGTTTGTCTCCTGAGACCTACCGATGCATCGAGGAGCTATAGAGGGCTCCACCCATCACATATTAAGTACAATGCATTCCCATATGAAAAGGTTTAAACATAACATAAACATTCGTATTAAAACAAGCATACGAAATGTCAATACTTTCACCATAAACCATGAATGGTATATAAAAAAATAGCACATCCACAGTCAAACATATCACAAAACCTTCAATACAATATAAAAGTTTAGTATCATAATATATCATCCTCAAATAAGAGTAAAATCCATTAAAGGATGTTGACATAGATGAAATCAAAACTCTTTTTAAAGAAATATCTCTTTCTATTTTGAAATAATTTAAGAGACATATATTTATAAAATAAAACATTTTCTTTGAAAATATTCTTATAATCTTGTAAGGGAGGCTTTGACGATTTTATAACGGTGGAAAATAACCGCACCCGTTAAAAAAAACATTCTTATCTTAATTCTGTCGAAAAGGTTAAAAAGCACCTTGTTTGGAAAACGACGGAAAGATTCCCTTATAAACCTCTTATAAAAATTCAAACAAGGGTATAAATTACTTTAACCCATATTCTTTTAAATATTAAAGATGTTTTGAAATACATTTTGAAGAAACATGGATGTGGATGATAACGATATCCCAGTAGATTATTACGTATAAACAACCTCGGATAATGAAGAGATTGTGAAATAACCCTTACCAATTTGGTAACTTATGAAACATACAACCCATGAAAGAGGTATCATATAATGAATATGTAAATACATATAAATTAGAGTGTATTACACAAAGAATATAATTATGGGCAGTACATACACCACACAAAAGGTGATGGTGGCAATATGGCATGAATCTCACGGGAATAAGGAGTGAGATGAAAACCCCTTACCTTGTACTTTTCCTTGGTTGGGGTAGGTTAAACTCCTGTATAATGGTGAAATAATTGTTATTAAATTATAAAAGAATCATATACATTAATATGATATCATATATGATCTTTTAATATTGATTTGATAATAATATCTTAGTATTATCGTTGTTTCGGGTGTTAACTTACTTGATTTATTTTACATGTTTTGTTAAGTAAGCCATGTTTGTAATGAATAGGTTGTATATTATTCATATCCATAATGATATCAAGTCCTTAAACATCATTTTTAAATCATCAAATGATAATTATACTTGAATGGATACGATGGAGAATGAATCTCATCGCGTTCGTGGAGACGGTAGTTCGTACGTACGCACGAGCGACAATATCATTCTTTTGATATTAAAATAATATATAAATGGATGTTATATCATATATACAGAATAATTAACATGTTATATTTATTATTTACATGAGTTTCACATCATTATTATACCCATCCAAATAATAATATATTGAATAACAATTACACCACGACGTGGAGACGGTAAGCCGTACGTACGCACGTATGGTGACATGTTATTCAAAGGGTGGATAGAATACTGAATATGGTTGTACCATATTTATAATAACATCACAGTATATGTGAGATACTGGAGTTATTATTTTAGAATGGTAAGAACAAAGAAAGAAGAAGTGGAAGAAGAAAGGAACTTGAAAAGGGGTGGTGAAAACATTACCTCTTCTTCGGGTTCTTCCTTTTGATTTGATCAAAAGGGCTCCTTAGGTTGGCTTTATGATCAAACTAAGGCCTCTAGGTTGTAGTTAGGGAAGTTGGGAGAGTATTTGGGCAGGGTTTAGACGAGCCAAGTGGCTTGAGAGGTGTGAGGAATGAGTAGAAGTGGTCTCCTTTTATAAGGGAGAGGAGGGGCTCTTTAGGAAAGAGTGAAAGTATTACTTTATAATATAATTATATTCGGTTTATAATGGTCCAAAAATCATTGAGGTCGAATATAAGATGACTCATTTTCTAAATAACATCAACCAATATGAATTGGATAGGTTTTAGATAATATTTTAATCATTATAATCTTATTTATTTAAATGATTTATTAATGAGGTAAACATTGCATCATTATTGTGTCATTAGTAATTTAAATTATTTGATGTCTAAAAATTATAAATAAAATATCATTATGTAGGAAATCTTTTTAGCTTTATAATTAATATTTATAATCGAAAATACAACATGTATAACACTATGTAAAAATTGTTCTTCTAAAAGATGTAAGTTTATGCCATTTTTATTTTTATTTTAACTTTATCAATATAATGTGTCCCTACCACATACAAGTGGCTGTAAGGGGTCCCCAAATCGACCCAAGGATGCCCATGGTCAGGTATGTGTCCACAAATAAGGTTAGGACACGTTTAAGGTAATTTTGTATTATTATAATATTATTGTTTAACCCTTATTTACCGGATTTACCCTTTAACCATGGTAAATAAAATATTTACCGCAGTAATTATTCAAAATATGTAAAAATAAAAGTTACCTATTTACATAATTTGGACATCCTGATTCCAAATATGTAATCTATTTTTCCAAATTCAAAACACAGAAGTGGCAGAAATTAATTTAAAATTAATTCCCGTTGTTAAAATAAAAAGCGTGTTTTTAAGAGATAATAACTATCAAAAGATTGACACTTGTTTATGTCTGGTTTAATTGTGAAATTATGTCCAATGACAAACATTAAATTAAATGGTAAAAATATATTCTAAATATACTTTAAAACTACTAAAATTCATAATTTATCACTATTAATTATTTTGATTAAAAAAGTTGTTTTTAATTAAAATTTAGTAATTTTCACTATTCATCAAAATATGAAAGTTATCCGAAAAGTACCAAAATTTCACCCTAGGCTAATTTCAATATTACGAATCCAAAACTGAAGTCCATTTTGAAATATAAAATATATATGATTTCAAAAAGTAGGTATTACTATTCACAACGGCTAGTTTAATTAGTTGTGGTGTGTGTTAGAACTCGAGGTTGCGTACAACACACACTATCGCATTATTCGAAGGGAAACGTACCGTGGAAGCTTGGGGTGTTACATTCTCCCCTCCTTCAAATAATTGTGTCCTCGAAATTTCTAGGGTATTACTGCATAAAAAGACTCGGGTGGTTCTTCATCATAAGTTCCTCGGGTTCCCACGTTGCCTCTTCCATCTTATGATTTCTCCACAAAACTTTTACCAGACGCGTCGTCCGGTTTCTCAGTACTTGTTCTCTTGTATCAAGAATCCTGACAGGATCTTCACAATAAGACAGATCGGGTTCCAGTTCTAATTCCTCATAGGTGAGTACATGCTTTGGGTCAGGCAGTTATTTTCTCAACAGAGATACGTGGAACACATCGTGAACTTTGGAGAGACTTGGCGGCATTACCAATCGGTAAGCTACAGCCCCAATTCGTTCTAGAATTTCGAAAGTTCCGATGTACCTGGGACTCAATTTACCTTTCTTACCAAAACGTATGACTCCCTTCCATGGAGATACCTTCAGGAAAACATGATCACCGACTTGAAATTCCAAATCCTTCCTTCGATTATCGGCATAGCTTTTCTGCCTACTTTGAGCTGCTTTAATGTGATTTTGGATTACCTTCACCTTTTCCACCGTTTCCTCCACCAGTTCTAGGCCTACAAGTTTTCTTTCACCAACCTCATCCCAAAAGGTTGGTGTACGACATCTCTTTCCGTATAACGCTTCATATGGTGCCATCTGAATACTCGAATGGAAGCTATTGTTATAGGAAAATTCTACCAGTGGTAAATATTGATCCCACATACCCTGAAAGTCAAGTGAGCAAGATCTCAACATGTCTTCTAGGGTTTGAATAGTCCGTTCTGATTGTCCATCTGTCTGAGGGTGGTAAGCAGTGCTCAAATGAAGTTCAGTATCCAGAGATTTCTGAAGACTTTTCCAAAATCTTGAAGTAAAACGGGGATCAAGATCAGAAACAATCGATAGGGGTACTCCATGAAGTCTCACAACTTCATTAATATATAGTCTTGCTAGACGTTCCAGGGGTAGATATTCTCTTATAGCAAGAAAATGTGCTGACTTGGTAAGACGATCAACAATAACCCATATTGCATCATTCCTTCTAGGAGTCTTTGGTAGCCCCATGACAAAGTCCATCATAATATTGTCCCATTTCCACTCTGGTATGGGAAGAGGTTGCATGACTCCTCCAGGCTGTTGCCTTCCAGCTTTCACTTGTTGACAAACCATACATCTTGACACAAAATCAGCAATATCCCTCTTCATGTTGTCCCACCAAAAATGTTCCTTCAAATCTCTATACATTTTGGTGCTCCCAGGGTGTATAGAGAAATTGGAACTATGAGCATCATCCAGCAATTCCCTTTTCAAATCAGGTAAATCGGGAACACAAAGTCTCTTCCCGAATTTCAAAATTTCATCTTCATACACAAAGTCTCTCAATCTCCCATCATTCACAGCTTTAATCTTCTTCTGAAATTCTTCATCATCAGTCTGAGAACTCTTAATACTTTCTAGTAAAGATGGTTTGGCAACCATTTGAAAAAGCATTGATGTTTCACCTTCCCTGGTTATTCCCATGTCCATCTTCACTAGATCCATGAAAATTGGATCCCTTTCAATTATCATCATGTTCAAAACTCCATGGTCTTTTCTGCTCAAAGCATCTGCCACCTTGTTTGCTTTCCACGGGTGGTAGTGTATCGTGCAATCATAATCCTTGAGTAATTCAAGCCATATCCTTTGCCTCATGTTGAGTTCTTTTTGTGAGAAAATATACTTCAAACTCTTGTGATCAGTATAAATCTCACATTTTTCACCATAGAGGTAGTGTCTCCATATCTTCAAAGAAAAGATCACAGCTGCTAACTCAAGATCATGAGTAGGATAGTTTTGTTCATGAATTTTCAACTATCGTGATGCATAGGCAATAACTCTATCATTCTGCATAAGGACACAACCAAGTCCTTTCTTTGATGCATCACTATAAATAACGAACCCATCATTCCCCGATGGTAGAGTCAATATAGTAGCATTGACTAATCTTCTCTTCAGTTATTTGAAACATTCTTCACACTCTTTTTTCCAAACAAATCTAACCCCTTTACGTGTGAGCTTCGTTAATGGGTTAGCCAATCGGGCAAAATTCTGGACGAAACGTCGATAATAACCTGCCAAACCAATAAAAATATGTACCTCAGTTATACTCGTAGGTGCTGGCCATTCTTGGATTGCCTTGGTCTTAGAAGGATCAACAGAGATTCCATCTTTAGAGACAATATGGCCAACAAAAGAAATCTCCTGAAGCCAGAATTCACACTTGCTAAACTTCCCATATAATTCATGCCTCCTCAGAGTCTTCAAGATAATGCGCAAGTGATTTTCATGATCTTCGTAGGTTTTGGAGTATACCAAGATATCATCAATAAATACCACCACAAATTCATCGAGATACTCCTTGAAAACTCTATTCATCAGATCCATGAATACAGAGGGTTCATTAGTCAATCCAAACGGCATTACGGTAAACTCGTAATGCCCGTACCTGGTTCGAAATGCTGTCTTCGGAATGTCTTCCTTCTTCACACACAACTGATGGTATCCAGATCGAAGGTCAATCTTTGAAAAGTATTGAGCTCCATGCAGTTGGTCAAATAAATCATCAATACGAGGTAGGGGATACTTGTTCTTTATCGTTATAGCATTGATCTCCCTGTAGTCGATACATAACCTCATAGATCCATCTTTCTTTTTAACAAAAAGAACAGGGGCTCCCCATGGAGAAACACTAGGGCGAATAAATCCCTTATTACTCAATTCCTCTAGTTGTTTCTTTAGTTCGACTAATTCTACAGTGGCCATTCTATAAGGGGTCTTCGATATAGGCCTTGATCCAGGAATCAAATCAATGGAAAACTCAACTTCTCGTTCTGGAGGATGTCCAGGTAAATCTTCCGGAAATACAGCTACAAATTCTTTCACAACAGGTACATCCTCTATTTGAACATTCCTTTCCTCACCGACAGTTATTTCATTCTCTTCCTCCCCAATAATTGAATTAAGTTGAGCTACTGGGGGTGGATCTAAATAAGAATTAGGTGGTGATGATTCTGCTCTAAAAATAAGGTGTTCCTTATCATTATCATCAAGAATCGTAACCTCTTTCTTCTTACAATAAATCTTCGCATCATAGTCCGAAATCCAGTCCATACCGAGGATTATATCAAACTCAATCATAGTTATGACGATGAGATCAGCAGATAAAGAAAATTTATGTGCTCTAATGGGGACTGATTCACAAAACTTTGTTGCAATGATACTTCCCTTAGGAGTTTTAACTGACAACTCCCTTATTAAATCAAATTGGAAATATCTAATTTTCTTAGAAAACTGGGAAGATATGAAACAATGCGATGATCCAGAATCAAATAATGCATTTTCTAAACTTGAGGAAACCATTAAATTACCTGCCACCACGTCTTTCGGAGCTTCTACCTCAGCAGTAGTGATAGCATAAGCTTAGCCTTGATCCCTTGGCCTTTTCTGAGGTAAGTTCTCCTGACGCTTAGGACATTCATTTGCATAATGCCCCATCTCCCTGCAATTGTAGCACTGAACGTTGGTAGCTTCCTTCTTCCCCTTGCAATCACGAGCTTGGTGGCCTTTTTCACCACACTTGTAACAGACTCCCATTCCCTTCAAGCAAGTACCAGGGTGTTTCTTCCCGCATTTACCACAGGATGGATATTCAACCTTTCCCTTCTTCCCCTTATTTTCATTCCCAGATTGATCAGCAGGTCTCTTCTTCTCTTGCTTTTCTTTAAAGTCATAAGACTTAGAGAATTCATTTTCGGTCTTGATAGCACATGAGACAATGTCTTCATACGATGAAAAGGATTGTGAGACTAATTCTCGACGGAGAAATGGTTTTAACCCATCAAAGAAACGATCAATCTTACTTCTTTGGTTGCGTATATAATCACCAGCGTACCTTGCTAACCTTGTAAAGTTAGCCTCATACTTTGCGACATTCTCATCCTCCTTCTGTCTCAGACTTAGAAATTACCTTTCCATATCTGCTCGATGGTCGTGAGGAAAGTATTTTTCTAAAAACAGATCTTTGAACTCCCTCCATTCCATATTTGATACTTCATCATCTTCCTTCATGTTTTGAATCAATGACCACCATTGATCAGCATCTCCAGTGAGGCGATAAATTGCCATGATAACTTTTTCCCTTTCACTGCTCTCCAAAGCCTGAAATATTTTCTCTAGGGAATTTATCCATTGCTCAGCTACTAAGGGATTTGTATTCCCATTGAACGTTGGTGGTTGTTGCCTCATGAATCGATCTAACATTGATCCTCCACGCTGCGGATCAGGGTGCTCCATACGGGTAAGGTTATTATTCATAACCTGAGTAAGTTTTCCCAGTATGGTGATTAGTTGATCGGCACCAGTTTCATCACCAGCCCCACTATAATTATCTTGAGCAGGAGGGCAATCCCTACATGGAGTGCGTGCATTGATACGGTTTCCATTTCTTCAACTAGGCGCCATTTCTAAACAATGGCATAAACTAGATCAGTTTATGAATCAAAATACATAATCTCATACTTATAAAACACTTAACATAAATTGAACTATTTATGGATATAATCCATAATCATAAAAATGTCTCCTTTTAGGATGTATATACTCATAAACCCTTCATAATGGTTTGTAAAGAAAATAAGAATTATCCTAAGCATATCCCCCGGGAGTGTCGTAACCAAGAGTGCAGCAAGGCCCGTTGTCGTGCACCAGTTCCCGTTCGAGTCTAGCTCAAAGCGGTGTTTTCGGGTTTTACCCCTAGGTACATCTGTGCCAGAGCCGCCTCTACCTGCTCGTATCCAGACAGGGATGTATTGCTCGGAAAACTCACAAAATCCCTACAATACCAAAATTCTAGGAAGTTCTTCTACACTAATCCTCAAAGTTCATCTTAGGTCTACGTGCTCTAATCAGAGTTTATCTAAATCTAGCTTACAAGGTTTGTACTAAACTTCCTCTGATACCAACTGTAACGCCCCAACCCCAGTTACCCAGAGTCGGTGCATTAATTACATAACATTGGCATGATCACAAGAAAGATCAAATCTCGAAAGACCGATTGGTTTAGTAGCCTTGGAAACACTAGATATATTCATAAGTTTTACATTACATCATCAAAATAAAAAAAATACTACAACAACATATTGTCTCCATATTCCATACTATTAACCCCTCATAATATCCCTGCAAGTCATTCATAATTTACTTCTTCACATCCTGGGAAAATAAAACATAGAAAAGGGGTGAGCTCAAATGCCCAGTAAGGATAACAATATAGCGGAAACTTTCATAAATAAGAATAAACATTTAAGGCAATGTATAACTAAAACAAAAGCCTTTTAAACTTTAACTTCAACATAGTATGGCATAAATAAAATGAAATAATTCCATTTACTTATTCACATGGATATTATACTAATCGAATAATCACATGCAATATCAATAACCACTTTCATAATGATGGAATGCATAATGCCATACTATCATAACCACATAGCCAAGGCCTCGTGCCAAGACTACAAATAAGATTTTGCCAAGGCCTTCTTCCAAGACACTAGTTTGTCTCATGAGACCTACCGATGCATCGAGGAGCTATAGCGGGCTCCACCCGTCACATATTAAGTCCAATGCATTCCCATATGAAAAGGTTTAAACATAACATAAACATTCGTATTAAAACTAGCATACGAAATGTCAATACTTTCACCATAAACCATGAATGGTATATAAAAAAATAGCACATCCACGGTCAAACATATCACAAAACCTTCAATACAATATAAAAGTTTTGTATCATAATATATCATCTTCAAATAAGCGTAAAATCCATTAAAGGATGTTGACATAGATGAAATCAAAACTCTTTTTAAAGAAATATCTCTTTCTATTTTGAAATCATTTAAGAGACATATATTTATAAAATAAAACATTTTCTTTGAAAATATTCTTATAATCTTGTAAGGTAAGCTTTGACGATTTTATAACGGTGGAAAATAACCGAACCCGTTAAAAAAACATTCTTATCTTAATTCTGTCGAAAAGGTTAAAAAGCACCTTGTTTGGAAAACGACGGAAAGATTCCCTTATAAACCTCTTATAAAAAGTCAAAAAAGGGTATAAATTACTTTAACCCATATTCTTTTAAATATTAAAAATGTTTTGAAATACATTTTGAAGAAACATGGATGTGGATGATAACGATATCCCAGTAGATTATTACATATAAACAACCTCGGATAATGAAGAGATTGTGAAATAACCCTTACCAATTTGGTAACTTATGAAACATACAACCCATGAAAGAGGTATCATATAATGAATATGTAAATACACATAAATTAGAGTGTATTACACAAAGAATATAATTATGGGCAGTACATACACCACACAAAAGGTGATGGTGGCAATATGGCATGAATCTCACGGGAATAAGGAGGGAGATGAAAACCCCTTACCTTGTACTTTTCCTTGGTTGGGGTAGGTTAACCTCCTGTATAATGGTGAAATAATTGTTATTAAATTATAAAATAATCATATACATTAATATGATATCATATATGATCTTTTAATATTGATTTGATAATAATATCTTAGTATTATCGTTGTTTCGGGTGTTAACTTACTTGATTTATTTTATATGTTTTGTTACGTAAGCCATGTTTGTAATGGATAGGTTGTATATTATTCATATCCAGAATGATATCAAGTCCTTAAACATCATTTTTAAATCATAAAATGATAATTATACTTGAATGGATACGATGGAGAATGAATCTCATCGTGTTCGTGGAGACGGTAGTCCGTACGTACGCACGAGCGACAATATCATTCTTTTGATATTAAAATAATATATAAATGGATGTTATATCATATATACAGAATAATTAACATGTTATATTTATTATTTACATGATTTTCACATCATTATTATACTCATCCAAATAATAATATATTGAATAACAATTACACCACGACGTGGAGACGGTAAGCCGTACGTACGCACGTATGGTGACATGTTATTCAAAGGGTGGATAGAATACTGAATATGGTTGTACAATATTTATAATAACATCACAGTATATGTGAGATACTGGAGTTATTATTTTAGAATGTTAAGAACAAAGAAAGAAGAAGTGGAAGAAGAAAGGAACTTGAAAAGGGGTGGTGAAAACATTACCTCTTCTTCGGGTTCTTCCTTTTGATTTGATCAAAAGGGCTCCTTAGGTTGGCTTTCTGATCAAACTAAGGCCTCTAGGTTGTATTGAGGGAAGTTGGGAGAGTATTTGGGCAGGGTTTGGACGATCCAAGTGGCTTGAGAGGTGTGAGGAATGAGTAGAAGTGGTCTCCTTTTATAAGGAAGAGGAGGGGCTCTTTAGGAAAGAGTGAAAGTATTACTTTATAATATAATTATATTCGGTTTATAATGGTCCAAAAATAATTGAGGTCGAAGATAAGATGACTCATTTTCTAAATAACATCAACCAATATGAATTGGACAGGTTTTAGATAATATTTTAATCATTATAATCTTATTTATTTAAATGATTTATTAATGAGGTAAACATTGCATCATTATTGTGTCATTAATAATTTAAATTATTTGATGTCTAAAAATTATAAATAAAATATCATTATGTAGGAAATCCTTTTAGATTTCTAATGAATATTTATAATCGAAAATACAACATGTATAACCCTATGTAAAAATTGTTCTTCTAAAATATGTAAGCTTATGCCATTTTTATTTTTATTTTAACTTTATTAATATAATGTGTCCCTACCACATACAAGTGGCTCTAAGGGGTCCCCAAATCGACCCAAGGATTCCCATGGTCGGGTATGTGTCCACCAATAAGGTTAGGACACGTTTTAAGGTAATTTTGTATTATTATAATATTATTTGTTAACCCTTATTTTCCAGATTTACCCTTTAACCATGGTAAATAAAATATTTACCGCAGTAATTATTCAAAATGTGTAAAAATAAAAGTTACCTATTTACATAATTTGGACATCCTGATTCCAAATATGTAATCCATTTTTCCAAATTCAAAACATAGAATTTGCAGAAATTAATTTAAAATTAATTCCCATTGTTAAAATAAAAAGCGTGTTTTTAAGAGATAATAACTATCAAAAGATTGACACTTGTTTATGTCTGGTTTAATTGTGAAATTATGTCCAATGACAAACATTAAATTAAATGGTAAAAATATATTCTAAATATAATTTAAAACTACTAAAATTCATAATTTATCACTATTAATTATTTTGATTAAAAAAGTTGTTTTTAATTAAAATTTAGTAATTTTCACTATTCATCAAAATATGAAAGTTATCCGAAAAGTACCAAAATTTCACCCTAGGCTAATTTCAATATTCCGAATCCAAAAATGAAGTCCATTTTGAAATATAAAATATATATGATTTCAAAAAGTAGGTATTACTATTCACAATGGCTAGTTTAATTAGTTGTGGTGTGTGTTAGAACTCGAGGTTGCGTACAACACACGCTATCGCATTATTCGAAGGGAAACGTACCGTGGAAGCTTGGGGTGTTACAAGTATCTTTGATTCTTATGGTAGGGTATCTTGAGACTTATCACCTATATCTAAGAATTAATATGATTAAATGTTCTTGTTAGGTTTCTTTCTAATTATTATATTGTTTTTTATTTGGGTGTTTTGGTTTATGGGTTGGGGATGGACTAAAAAATAAACCTTAAAGGAAGTAATAAATTAATGAATGGGGTGTACAAGTTAAAAGAAATTAAAATGAAAAAATATATTTTTGTCTGTGGTTTATATTTCCCATGTTATTTCTTTTTTTTAAACCTAAGTATTTTATATTTAATGTTTTGATTGTTTCAATGACGAATTTTTTGATGTTCAATGATGTGTTTTGTATCATTTTTAATGGACCTTGGAACCCCCTAATTGGATAATCACTTAAAAAGGCTACAATAAGGGGAAAATTCTGGAATGAAAAATATGAATCAAGTTATTGAAAATTTTTGGTGAATTATATTATCATTATTGTTGGTTTATTTGATGTGAAATGGGGTGTGGTAATTTTTAAGTTTATTATGACCTCCCTAAATTGGATAAACTAGTTTTTGAAATGACATTGGTCATTTAGAGTGATAAATTAGAAAAATAAGAGGGTGAAACTATAACTGATATGATGAACCAATGATGAATGGTTAGGAATAAATAAATTAATAAATTAAAAATTAAATGTAGCTGGAAATTGGTAATTAATTGGGAAATGTAATTATATGGTCGTGTGAAATTTTTGTTTGTGTGGCCACCTATTTATATATATTGGTTGTATTTGCCTTCTTGTGAATTTTTTTTCTGATGTGTGAGTATTATGTTGTGGATGGAAATTCTGGAAGTGTTGTGGAATAAGGGAAGACGCAGTAGGATTTTCATGGGATATAATGGATCATAGTGGTTATGTACTTTCTATAGGTTATAATGGCTTTGTATTGGTATATATGCATGGGTTGTGATATCCAGTAGTCAAAATTGAATTAATGGTGATGTTGATGAGAAGATGTGGTGGATCTTAGTGGGGATATTTCATGGCGGGGGGGGTTATGTAGTGGATGCTCTACACATTCACGACGCCCTACTTCTAAAAATATAATGGTGTTGGTGGAGAATATACATAGAAGGAGGAGGGTATGAGGTTTATATCCTTAATATTTATATTGACCTACTGATGGATGGTTGGGAAAGTGATGTAATTATAGTGACTATGGAAATTTGGTTGCGGATGTGTACATATGGGATCATGGTGATTTGGTTGAAGATGTATAGAAAAATGGTTGGTGATATATTTCTCATGTTGATTCATACTCGCATCCCAAAATGTGGAGAGAGGGTGATCCTATCGGCTCACTTCCAATTTGAGTGGGAGAATCCCTAAGTTAACATGTTAGAGATGAGATATGCATATTCTAGGCCGAAAGGAGAAAGTTTTGTGGTGATGATTATGGATTAGTGGTTTGGATAGGTTTTAAAAGGTGGATTCAGTTATGAATGTAGCGAGTGAGTGAAAACAAAATAATGTTTGTGGTTTGTTTGACACCTCTAATCTATTTATGATATTGTGGACTTTGATTTATTTTTACACCCATTTTGTTTATTGATTATGATTGTGTTTTTACTATTTTATTTGTCAATTTCACACATTCCCTTCCATACATATTTATTACACACAAATTTTGATCTGTTTAGAGGGATGATCCTACTGATTACTCCCAATTTCTCACCCCACCACATTCTTATAGTGTTTATAGGATATTTTTTTAGATCCCAAGCTAATGTTTGCGATGACTGAATGGAGTTATTAATTTTAATGGAGTTTGGATTTATTTTTTCATTAATTCCCTGATGTTATAATTTTTTAGTGTATAATGTATTCAATTTATGGGAAATTTTTTATGGAATGGAAACCCTTTGTAATTGATTAGTGAATATACATTTATCTCCTGTACTTGAGTTTTTTTAGGGTAATTCCTTCCAAATGTGATATTTCTATACCCTTGGTACAAGTATCCAACCTAGGGCCTATTGAAGGTAGGACTCATGGAACATTATCTACCTTTCTCCATTGATAGTTCAAGATGGTTACCTTTGGAGGGAGGGGGTCATGATAGAGTGGTATCAAAGGGTTTTCTTGAGATATAGGGTGAAGATTGGAGTTAGGAATAAGTGAAGTTTCATGGGTTTGGTAGGGAAATAGTGGAACTTAATCCTAACATGTGATGTAGTCCAAGGAGACGAGATATAATTCGTATATTTTTGGGGGTCCTGGGATCTAATACAGGGACTTTAGCAAGCTACTGAAATGTTTAAGTGAAAGTAAAATTGTTGTAGGGTAGAAATAATAGGTAGGTACATGCATCATGATCATTAGTTGTATCAAAACTTGAATCCCAAATCCTATATGAGATCTTATGAATTTATTTTTATTATATATTTGTTATTAACCTTCCGTTACTTATGAATTGATTTTATGACCATAAAATAGGAAAATTATTAAGATAATTAATTATAATATATTGTCTAATTGAGAACCTTTTTGGAAATTGAATGTGTTTTTCTCATTATTGTTATAATATATTTCTCTATGGAATTTTTTTTAATGATTAATTGTCTAACATGTTGGATTTTTTTTGCAATTATTATAGTTTTAATAAATAATACTTAATGTTTTTTTTTTGAATAGTTACTAAATTTTGAGAACCTTTATAAAATATGTTACCTTGAGTATTATTCATACAAGAAAGTTAAAACTAATTGTTTTGAAACAATACTTAGTAGTATTTGGATTTTCTTTCAGGTTTAAATGTTATGTGTTGTTTTCATTCATGAATTATTGTGGGCATGTGATAAAGATTGATTATAAAACTTGGTTTTGGCAATTTAAATTTTTTAATTTAGGAGAAACGACTAACATGTTTATTTATAATCCATTTTAATTTGAGAATTTAACATGAATTACTAACCCCTTCATTTTTAGCATGATTATAGTTTTACAATATTAATTCATTTATATATTATACTCTAGTGATAGAGATTTGTAAAAAGTATAAAAAAATTGTCACTTATTTTTTAAATTTTTGAAAATTGATAAACATGCATATTGATAACTATTAAAAAATTTAAATTTTTTAAAATCAATAAATATCTCCCTTTTTATAAGCATGGTGAAAAGATTTTTTATCCTGAATTATTTAGGTAATTGAAAACTAGAAATTAAATGTCATTTCATGTGTTAATTTTCTCTCAAGATGTGCAGATTTCATGTGGTAGGGACTTATTATAAGGCTGGAATTTATTTTTTTTAATGTCTTAGAAAATTATAAGCATGCTATGTAGTAACCTATTAAAACTTCAAACTATTTTACCTAATTGAACTAATTGTTCCACGATTGATGGAATTTATAGTTCATAAATAATAAGTCCTTGTGTGTTAAATCATGAGTACCATACCATGGTCAGGTGTAGAAATATAGAGAAATGTTTCATTCAATTTAGTATGGGAAGAAAACTTAAAGTTGAAAATATTTTTGGATCTTGTTATAGAAATTGAGAGCATGAAATTATCAAGCATGTTGCAAGTTTAATATATTGTGTATGGAAAATAAAATCATGTTTTGTGTTTCTTATTTTTTTTTATATGGAAGTAGAATAATTTTTCATTTATTGTGGTGTATAATCATGTTTTATGGGTAATTAAATGTTTCAAGGCTATTTGTTTCCAACATTTAAAGCATGATATATAGCACTATAACTTGAGAGGTTAAAATCTTGTGATTTGAGAGAATGGTTTACTTTTAGGATTTAGACATAATTTTTTATTTTAAAAACCAGAAAACATATTTTAACACTTGGAAAATTCGGTTTAAAGGAATACTATGCTTGATAGCTTTCTTAACAAGCACTGTTGAGCTTTAAGTGAACTTCGATATAAAATAAAAAATAATAATATTTAAATGTGGTTGTTATTACCTAGCCATTAATTTAGAAGGTATGAATAGTAATAATAACACTTAAAAAATATTTTTAAAGGTTTTAAATTGATCAGATTTATTGATTAATATATAGTAAATAAATACTCAATTTTTAATAAAGTTATTTTATGATTCAAAAATAGGTTTTCTTCAAAAATGTTTTTATTGCATTATGTGTATGTAAATTATAATTAATTTAGGTAATTTTTATAAATTTTATTGGATATAATGAATATAATTTTTCTAAATCATCAAATATATAATAACTTAGGGTAAATTTTTTGGATTTTTCTGAAAAGAATTATTTTTTAGTGAATAGTGAAAAATTCTCATTTTTGTAAAACTGTCATTTCATTTCATTAAAACAAGTAATTTAAAAGTTAAATTATTTTATTAATTTGATATTAAAGTAACATAATTATGCTTTAATTATATGTATTATAATTAATAACATATGAATCAACATTATACTTTATTTAGGTATAAGTTCATCACAATGCTTAAAAAACATTTTTCCAAAAACGATTTTTCATTGCGTTATACGAGTTATACTAAAATTTATTTATGAAACTTATATAAATTTAATATTAAAAAATATATTAGAAATTTTTAATCATTGGGTTCAAATTTGGTAAATAGGTAGTGTTTATTTTTTTTCATTATTAATAGAAACCATAGTGAATATTTTTCACCAAGCTAAGAGTAAAATGACTAAAATAGGGCTAAAACTATGGGATAAGGCCTAAAAATCTCCCTAAAACTTGCATTTATTTTATTGGATAAGTTTTTTATCATAATAAACTAATATTAAAAACTTTTAAAGCTTCTTCTACTTGAATTTGATTATAATATTTATATTATTTTAAGTAAAGGATAAAGTAAAAAATGTCTCTCATGATTTTGATATCTATAAGATCTTTTAGTAGTGATAAAAACATGTAATATTTATTAATAAATGGTTATTTGAAATATTAATGAAATTATATTATCATGTTAATTTATTTTATATTTTTTAGTGATGTAACAGTTACATTAAATGCTTAGGCAATGCCAACATAATGCATGTTCAAATAATAGAAAAATCAAGTAAATGATTTTAAAAACATTAAAATTAATATAGTTTGGATGATTTATTGATTTAAATATATTTTTTAGATAAATATGACATATTATTGATATGTTAAAATTTTATATTTTAATTATATTTTTGTCTTGATATTGTTAAAAGTCAAATTATGAGAATAGTCCCGAAAATGACTTTGGTGGTATCTTATGTTAAATAATATTTCTTAAATTATGTAAAATTATTAAAAATATTATCATTATCCAAATTAAGGGTATATGATTTAAAATATCAACAATTTCCCACTTATGGGTCACTTTTCCTTTTATATTAATATTCATAACCCCTAAAGAGTAAAAAACTTTGATATCGTGATAATCGTCCAAAGGTTTTACTGGGGTTAAAACTAAGAGATAATGGTTAAAAAATAACCTAAACATTTATATATGTAATTGGATGAGATTATTTTGAATTATCCTTATACTATATTTTAAACATATAAGTTTGGCTCCACATGTAAATGAAAATTAATTTATATTAATTTAAAATTTTAATTAATTTCAAGGGTGCCCCTCCCCTCACTTATAAGTGGGCACCACATCCCCCCCCCCTTATTCAAAATTTTTTAGCACTCTGGATATTCCAATACCTTCCATAATACCACATTATATTCCTTCCACACTTCCTATAACTTTTTTTCTTTCCAAAACACCGTCCTCTTAGGGATTAAGGTGTAAGTCAAAGGAGGTTTCTCAACAAAGAGGTATAACTCTTAACTAAGTACTTTCAATTTTATTTCTTCTTATACTTCCTGTAAATATATTATAACCATCATAAAATAATTAATCTGGTATCAAAAATATACTGAGATATTTTTATCACTATGGAAAAACAATTCTCCATGTGTTTTCCAATGACACCTCATGTCGTCTTAGGTTATGAAAATCATAGGAAATTTAAATTTTTATTCTTAGAAGTGTTTTAGGGGAAAATGGTAAATTATCCCATTATATGATCTCGGATAATTTTTTTGATCACTCTATTGGTCCTTAAATTGGGTTTTTACCCTAGGATAGGAGTTTAGTGGTAATTCAATCCCTTCAAATTTTCATGGAATATTTAATATTTAATTAAATATTAATTTATTAACGCATGTTTTTTCAGTCATATCATTTAAATGGAGTGTTGTATTGAGATTATTTCTTTGCGATAAAGTTCATACTGGGAGGTTTTCCTAGGTTATTCATAACCATCTTTCAGGCATCAGGGCTAGGATCAAACCCCTTTTTGTTTTCTTTTTCCTCTTCTTTTTTCTCCCTTTTTCTTTCTTTCCCTTTTTATTTCCTTTTATCCCTTGAATTATAATGCATTCTCATGGGGATCCCCCTTTGGGTTTATTTTTTTGGAGATGGAGAGGCAGATAATAGGGTAAGGGAGGAGGAGGTACCACCAATGGAGCTCATCTGGAGGTAGATTGAGGCTCAGCGGGTGTGTGATGCGGATTCAGAAATAAATCTTCGATGGTTTCCACCCAAATATAGGATTTTTTTAGTTTTTTGATATAAATATCTATAGTATTTTTTTTAAGTTTTTAAATCTATTTATATGTTATTAGGGACCCCTTAAGGGTTGATCTAGGATTAATCAGGGGAAATTGGGGTTTTAGGTATTTTTGGGGGATTTCTTTTCAGGAAAACCCATGTACATGGCATGTAGTTTAGGGAAAACACAAAATTTGTTCTTCCTATTAAGGTAATATAATGTCCTTGGAATACACACCATGTACTTGGGACCATACAATGTGTAGTTGTGACTCAAGGTGTGGTTGGCGACATGGCCAAACACCCCATGTTAAGGGAACATGGTCATGAATGGTGCATAAGCATATACCACGTGACATACACACCAAGTGTCCATGTATGTTACATGTACATACCCCATGTGGGGTACATGGAAAGGTTCCCCATATGGTATACACCCAGTGTGTGTTTGGTCTAGGGAATTTAGTCTAGAAATTTACATACCGAGTTGGGAGAGGTACGCCGACTGGTATCCCGTGTAAGGTTACATGCCATGTAGAGGGTTCACACACCATGTAATTTCGGATAAGTACACACCAAGAAGCCAGTGTGACATATCCAGGGAATAAATTTTTGGTTACACACCGTGTACCCTAAGTACAAGTCTTGTACTTTTTCCTAGCTTGGCTTCTTTTGATTGTTTTTTAACTTGAAGCAAGAATTGGAATAATAGGATCTTATTCTGATAATTGTTTCATATAGATCATGATGGTGGAATCCATTTGTCATTTAGAGGTTATTTGAATGGTGTTTTGGACTGAGAGAGTATAGTAGGAGGATTCCTTTGAGGCTTGGATTCAGAATCCTCATGTGGGTAAGGTTGTGAACTACAAGGTCTGAGTGAGGGTTGTGATATTGTGATTGGCCTTGCTTGAGTGTACTATAGAGATCTATTTGAGTTCCTTTTGAAATATTTATTAAGGTGAGATCATTTAATATCATTTAGGATATCTTTGTTTGTCCCTACTAGTTGATACCAGTTTCTTGAGGTTAGATATGATAAGTTTTATATCTTGAATTTGAGGATTAGATCTATTATAGACTTTGGGTTTCTTTGGAACCATGATATGGTAGGTACGATCAGGTTACATTAAGTTTTTAAGATGTTTTTGAGGGAATCTCATGAATTTCCTTTTGTGTTGGTTACTTATTGAGTGATCAGTGGACGTTTTAGTTGTCTATTAAGAATTCCTGAGTGGAATCGTGTTTCTTTGAATTTCCTTATAGGGTGAGTTTCTACCCATGGATGGGTTATTTACCTAGAAGGATGGATGTGGTTTTCTTGTAGTTTAATTTTCCTGGAGGTTTATTTTATGTTGAGGAACCCTTATAGGGTCTTGCTTTTGAGGTTCTCTTGAGGACTATTGAGACGCCCTTGTAGGAATTATTTTCTTTGAATACCCTTGTGAGTGTTTTATTGATCAAGCATTAGTTAGAGGACACTGAGGGATATTTGGGATTTTTCTACACTAGATGTATCCCACACTTTGGATGATCTACAGGTACCCCTCATAGAATTCCATTATCTTGTTGTGGCCTTTGGGCTGGTTGTGGATCTTTAGATGGGTGTGTCTTGAGAGCTTGGGTGTACTAGGGGGGTCCCTTGGAGGATGTTTCTTTATGCTATGACCCTGAGATTGTGGGGCCCCTAAGTTTTGGTTTTCCTATGAGGAGGGATAGAGAGATCCCATGGTTTTCTTTCTAGATGAGCATATCCAAGGGATTGAGAGACGGACCATGATTTTATTGACTAATATTCGATCGAGGAAGTTAGTTAAGCTATTTGGATAGTGGGTTTGAGAGTTGTAATGACCCACATTCAGTTAGCCTTTGGTCATGATGTTTGAGGTAGTATTTTATTAGGAATTTGGTTTGAGGAGGATACCCTTGGGATATCTTGGAATGGGAAATGGCACTGAGTTTGATCTGGTCCTCTCCTTCATTGTCTAGATGTGGTTATATGGGATTAGGTAGATAATGGATGATCTAGATGAGTGTACCCACCTCTACTAGAGTATGTTTCTTGGAAATTGGGTATATATATATGGCTTCTATGGTTGTTTCTACGCCCCTGGTATTGTGTATTCTTAGCGCTCTCAATTTTTTGTATGAATCCCATATGGAATTTCATACATTGATTCCACATAGATCAATCCCATGGGAGGTATATTTATTAGGCACATCATTGAGATAGATTCATTCTACCGGAATTTTGGGGAAAGATAGTTTCTCTAAAGTGAGGTGTGGAGACTTTGTTGCTAGTTCAGATCATGCCATAGGAATCCTAGATCCCAGTAGATGGGAATTATTTTGTGGGTAGCTATGCTTACACCCTGGGGTCTGACATTAATGCTTTTTCATTTATAAATCTTGGGGATCCTATGTAGAGTTGACAGACATGCCTAATGTCATGTGGTTAGGTGATCTATGTGCTGAAAATCCTCTAGCATGGTCCAAAGTAGGGGTAGATCTACTTCGTGTGTTAGGATAGAACTTATGGTTGGATATTTTCTTTGTTTTTATTTTCCCCATATACTTTTATGCATTTTTTTTGTTTTATACTAGTAGTTATTAATTTTTTTCTAGGCTGGGAATATCATATGTGCATCCACTTGTTATGAAAGAATATTATAGGGTCACCATTGGGGTGTCCTAAAAACATTTATTTCTCACCCCTTGTATATGTACATCGGTGTGCATGAAAACCTAATGTCATCTTTAAAGTTGGATTATAGGGTGCATAGTGGATGGGGCCAAGTCCCGGTGTTTCTTGATCGAGCATAGCCACTCATGAGGAGTCTCTGGATTGGGCTAGTGCGGCTTGGAATTCATAGAGATTAGTATTTGGTTTGGCTCAAAGTTGAAGGTAATCCAACTATATTTATTTTTAGTTTGTTTATTTTGTATATGTAGTTTCCCCAATGGGTGACCAATGATTATTTGTTTTCAATTATTTTAGTTTATAAGACTGTATACTACATTACATTTATTATAGCATGCTTTTATTTTTGTTTATTTATTATGAATACTATGATGTTTATCCATTTGAAAGTTTTTGTTATTTTTTGTTGTTATTTCTCTCTAACTAGAGGGTATAGTCTCCCCACTATATCTATTAGACCCTCATTTCTAGTCAGCAGCCTTTGGAATATGGAGGTGCTCACTTGAGGTCTTATGGTGGTCTATATTGGGTGATGTGTTAGGTTGACCTAGGTTGGTTGGTTAAAAAATGGTATTAGAGGTGTCTAATTTTATGTTCTGGGGAGTTAGTGATAGGTGCTCTAGGATTGTGTTGGAAATTATGATGGATATCATATCGATGTGTTGTGAACACCTTTTCCAATAGTAAATCTGAGTTTCCAAATCACTGGATTTCAATTCTTGGATTATGATTTTACATTTGTGTTATTTCACCTTGTGTGATGCACTTGGGTTAATGGATTTGTGGTTTATCCTAATTTTTGGATCTTATCCCATGGGAAAAAGGCTAATGTCCATGCATCATTCTAGGAATGTAGGATCTAAATGTCATATTCAAGTCTATTATGATGACATAAACAACTATAAATGAAATTCCTTTTTAAAATGAGTAAATTCATTAGTAATAAATGAATTTATTGAAAACGTGTGCACTAATTTGGTTATTTTGGACTATTATATGGTCTATAAAATTAAAAATACCATTAATCATCATAATAATTAATAATATATTCATTACGCAATGACCATTAGGATTAGTATATTAAGTGTTATGATAAATTCCATTAGTCATAGACAAAGTAAGTGATGGCCTCAACTAGTAGGATAATACCATATAAATCCCATTTATCAGAGATTTTGAGGGAGATAGCATCTATAGGATTTTCCCTTAACTAATACCAAGATGAGATTCAAAAACTAAAGAACAAGAAAACCCATTTTTAGAATATTTTCAAGATCATCGAGGACATGGCCCAAACCATGTTTTCCAAAACCACCCTAAGAAGATCTCACCATCGTACACCCTACTATCAGGGCACACGATAGTGTAATAAGGGTTAAATGACTCAATGATATGAATCATGTCAACAAGGTGCACCTTCTTTTTCAGGAGCCTACCTAATTAGAACTCCACAGTTAAGCATTCTTGGCCTGGAGTAGTGATCAAGATGGGTGACCTCCTGGAAAGCTTCTCAGGGTGTGTGTGAGTGAGGACAAAATACACTGGAAAGGACATGTGTTGGCCTGTGGGGATTGTCATTAGTCAGATGACTCGTTCAGGCACGTAGATGGGCCCCAGGGTGGGGACCATGTGTCTGTGGGGCAACTGGTGGGCGGGGCCTAGTAGTTACATTTGGTATCATAGGGGTACAGAGCCTTAAGTGTGGCGCACTGCCTGGGATGAGATGTAGGGCCCACAACGAGGACGTTGTGCTCTAAAGAGGGGATGATTGTAACACCCCCAAATGATAAAGGGTTAAATGAAAAAATGATATGACTCATGTCAATAAGGTGCACCTTCCTTTTCGGGAGCCTGCCTGATTAGAACTTCACAGTTAAGCATGCTTGGCCTGAAGTAGTGATCAGGATGGGCGAACTTCTGGGAAGTTTCACAGGGTGTGTGTGAGTGAGGACAAAGCACACTAGAAAGGACATGTGTTTGCATGTGGGGACTGTCATTAGTCAGATGACCCATTCAGGAAAGTGGGTGGAACCTGGGGTGGGCCCCACGTGTCAGCGTGGCAACTGGTCGTACCTGGTAGGCCAGGACCCGACGGCCATGTTAAGGCGGGGTGGATGTGCTGCCACCAGGACCCGATTGTTACATTATTGTAACACCCCCAAATGATAAAGGGTTAAATGACTCAATGATAAGACTCATGTCAACAAGGTGCACCTTCCTTTTAAGGAGCCTACCTGATTAGAACTCCACAGTTAAGCAAGTTTGGCCTGGAGTAGTGATCAGGATGGGTGACCTCTTGGGAAGTTTCTCAGGGTTTGTTGGCCTCTGGGGATTGTCATTAGTCAGATGACCCATTCAGGCACGTAGGTGGGCCCCAGGGTGGGGACCACGTGTCTGTGGGGCAACTTGTGGGTGGGGCCCAGTTGTTACATTTGGTATCAGAGGGTTACACAGCCTTAAGTGCAGTGCACTGGCTGGGATGATATATAGGGCCCAAAACGAGGACGTTGTGCTCTAAAGGGGGATGAGATATAGGGCCCACAACGAGGACGTTGTGCTCTAAAGGGGGGGTGATTGTAACACCCCTAAATGATAAAGGGTTAAATGACTAAATGATATGACTCATGTCAACAAGGTGCACCTTCCTTTTCGGGAGCATGCCTGATTAGAACTACACAGTTAAGCATGTTTGGCCTGAAGTAGTCATCATGATGGGTGACCTTCTGGGAAGTTTAACAGGGTGTGTGCGAGTGAGGACAAAGCACACTGGAAAGGACATGTGTTGTCCTGTGGGGACTGTTATTAGTCAGATGACCCATTCAGGAACGTGGGTGGAACCTAAGGTGGGCCCCACGTGTCGGTGTGGCAACTGGTGGTTCCTGATGGGTCAGGACCCGATGACCATGCTAAGGCGGGGTGGATGTGCTGTCACTAGGACCCGGTTGTTACATTATTGTAACACCCCCAAATGATAAAGGGTTAAATGACTCAATGATATGACTCATGTCAACAAGGTGCACCATCCTTTTCAGGAACCTCCCAGATTAGAACTCCACAGTTAAGCATGCTTGGCCTAGAGTAGTGATCAGGATGGGTGACCTCCTGGAAAGTTTATCAGGGTGTGTGTGAGTGAGGACAAAATACACTGGAAAGGATATGTATTGGCCTATGGGGATTGTCATTAGTCAGATGACCCATTCAGGTACGTAGGTGGGCCCGAGGGTGGGGACCACGTGTCTACGGGACAATTGGTGGGCGGGGCACAGTTGTTACATTTGGTATCAGAGGGGTACCCAGCCTTAAGTGTGGTGCACTGCCTGGGATGAGATGTAGGGCGCACAATGAGGACATTGTGCTCTAAAGGGGGGGGGTGATTGTAACACCCCCAAATGATAAAGGATTAAATGACTAAATGATATGACTCATGTCAACAAGGTGCATCTTCCTTTTCAGGAGTCTGCCTGATTAGAACTCCACAGTTAAGCGTGCTTGGCCTAAAGTAGTGTTCAGGATGGGTGACCTCCCAGTAAGTTTCTCAAGGTTTGTGTGAGTGAGGAAAAAATACACTAGAAAAGACATGTGTTGGCCTGTGGGGATTGTCATTAGTCAGATGACCCATTCAAGCACGTAGGTGGGCCCCAGGGTGGAGACCACGTGTCTGTGGGGAAACTGGTGGACAGGGCCCAGTTGTTACATTTGGTATCAGAGGGGTACACAGCCTTAAGTGCGGTGCACTGCCTGGGATGAGATGTAGGGACCACAACGAGGACGTTGTGCTCTAAAGGGGGGGTCATTGTAACACCCCCAAATGATAAAGGGTTAAATGAATAAATGTTATGACTCATGTCAACAAGGTGCACCTTCCTTTTCGGGAGCATGCCTGATTAGAACTCAACAGTTAAGCGTGCTTGGCATGAAGTAGTGATCAGGATGGGTGATCTTCTGGGAAGTTTCACAGGGCGTGTGCGAGTGAGGACAAAGCAGACTAGAAAGGGCATGTGTTGTCCTGTGGGGACTATCATTAGTCAAATGACCCGTTCAGGCACATGGGTAGAACCTGGGGTGGGCCCCATGTGTCTGCGTGGCAACTGGTGGTACCTGGTGGGCCAGGACCCAACGGCCATGTTAAGGCGGGGTGGATGTGCCGGCACCGGGACCCAGTTGTTACATTATTGTAACACCCCCAAATAATAAAGGGTTAAATTACTTAGTGATATGAATCATGTCAACAAGGTGTACCTTCTTTTTCAAGATCCTACATGATTAGAACTCCATAGTTAAGCATGCTTGGCCTGGAGTAGTGATCAGGATGGGTGACCTCCTATGAAGTTTCTCAGGGTGTGTTGGCTTGTGGGGATTTTCATTAGTCAAATGACGCGTTCAGCCACGTAGGTGGGCCCTAGGGTGGGGACCACGTGTCTGTGGGGCAACTGGTGGGTGGGGCCCAGTTGTTACTTTTGGTATCAGAGGGGTACACAACCTTAAGTGCGATGCACGGCCTGCGATGAGATGTAGGGCCCACAACGAGGACGTTGTGATTTAAAGGGTGGGTGATTGTAACATCCCCAAATGATAAAGGGTTAAATGACTAAATGATATGACTCATGTCAACAAGGTGCACCTTTCTTTTCGAGTTCCTGCTTGAATAGAACTCCACAGTTAAACATGTTTGGGCTGAAGTAGTGATCAGGATGGGTGAACTTTTGGGAAGTTTCACAGGGTGTGTGCGAGTGAGGACAAAGAACACTGGAAAGTATATGTGTTGGCCTGTGGGGACTGTCATTAGTTAGATGACTCATTCAGGCACATGGGTGGAACCTGGGGTGGGCCCCACGTGTCTACGTGGCAACTGGTGGTACCTGATGGGCCAGGACCCAACGACCATGTTAAGGCGGGGTGGATGTGCTGTCACCAGGACCCGGTTGTTACATTATTGTAACACCCCCAAATGATAAAGGGTTAAATGACTCAATGATATGAGTCATGTCAACAAGGTGCACCTTCTTTTTCAGGAGACTACCTGATTAGAACTCCACAGTTAAGCATGCTTGCCTGGAGTAGTGATCAGGATGGGTGACCTCCTGGGAAGTTTCTCAGGGTATGTGTGAGTGAGGACAAAATACACTGGAAAGGACATGTGTTGGCCTGTGGGGAATGTCATTAGTCAAATGACCCGTTCAGGCACGTAGGTGGGCCCCAGAGTGGGGACCACGTGTCTGTGGGGCAACTGGTGGGTGGGGCCCAGTTGTTACATTTGGTATCAGAGGGGTACCTGGCCTTAAGATCGGTGCACTACCTGGGATGAGATGTAGGGCCCACAATGAGGACGTTGTGCTCTAAAGGGGGGTGATTATAACACCCCCAAATGATAAAGGGTTAAATGACTAAATGATATGACTCATGTCAACACGGTGCACCTTCCTTTTCGGGAGCCTGCCTGATTAGAACTCCACAGTTAAGCATTCTTGGCCTGACGCGTTCAGGCACGTAGGTGGGCCCCAGGGTGGGGACCACGTGTCTGTGGGGAAACTGGTGGGCGGGGCCTAGTTTTTACATTTGGTATCAGAGGGGTACACAGCCTTAAGTGTGGTACACTGCCTAGGATGAGATGTAGGGCCCACAATGAGGACGTTGTGCTCTAAAGGGGGTGATTGTAACACCCCCAAATGATAAAGGGTTAAATGACTAAATGATATGACTCATCTCAACAAGGTGGACCTTACTTTTCAAGAGTCTGCCTGATTAGAACTCCACAGTTAAGCATGCTTGGCCTGACGCGTTCAGGCATGTAGGTGGGCCCCATGGTGGGGACCACGTGTCTGTGGGGCAACTGGTGGGTGGGGCCCAGTTGTTACATTTGGTATCAGAGGGGTACATAGCCTTAAGTGTGGTGCACTGCCTGGGATGAGATGTAGGGCCCACAACGAGGACGTTGTGCTCTAAAGGGGGGGTGATTGTAACTCCCCCAAATGATAAAGGGTTAAATGACTAAATGATATGACTCATGTCAACAAGGTGCACCTTCCTTTTCGAGAGCCTGTCTGATTAGAACTCCATAGTTAAGCATGCTTGGTCTGAAGTAGTGATCAGGATGGGTGACCTTCTGGGAAGTTTCACAGGGTGTGTGCGAGTGAGGACAAAGAACACTGAAAAGGATATGTGTTGGCCTGTGGGGACTGTCATTAGTCAGATGACCCATTCAGGCACGTGGATGGAACCTGGGGTGGGCCCCACGTGTCTGCGTGCCCACTGGTGGTACCTGATGGGCTAGGACCCGACGGCCATGTTAAGGCGGGGTGGATGTGCTGTCACCAGGACCTGGTTGTTACATTATTGTAACACCCCCAAATGATAAAGGGTTAAATGACTCACTTATATGACTCATGTCAACAATGTCCACCTTCTTTTTCAGGATCCTACCTGATTAGAACTCTAAAGTTAAGCATGCTTGGCCTGGAGTACTGATTATGATGGGTGACCTCCTGGGAAGTTTCTCAAGGTGTGTGTGAGTGAGGAAAAAATAGACTGGAAAGGACATGTGTTGGCCTGTGGGGATTGTTATAAGTAAGATGACCCATTCAGGCACGTAGGTGGGCCCCAGGGTGGGGACCACGTGTCTGTGGGGCAACTGTTGGGCGGGGCCCAGTTGTTACATTTGGTATCAGAGGGGTACCTAGCCTTAAGTGTGAGGCACTGCCTGGGATGAGATGTAGGGCCCACAACGATGACGTTGTGCTCAAAAGGGTGGGTTATTGTAACACCCCCAAATGATAAAGGGTTAAATGAATAAATGATATGACTCATGTCAACAAGGTGCACCTTCCTTTTCGGGAGCCAACCTGATTAGAACTCCATAGTTAAGCGTGCTTAGCCTGAAGTAGTGATCAGGATGGGTGACCTCCTGGGATGTTTCTCAGGGTGTGTGTGAGTGAGGACGAAATACACTGGAAAGGACATGTGTAGGGTGTGTGTGAGTGAGGACAAAATACACTGGAAAGGACATGTGTTGGCCAGTGGGGATTGTCATTAGTCAGATGACCCGTTCAGGCACGTAGGTGGGCCCCCAGGGTGGGGACCACGTGTCTGTGGGGAAACAGGTGGGCGGGGCCCAGTTGTTACATTTGGTATCAGTGGGGTACCCAGCCTTAAGTGCGGTGCACTGCCTGGGAGGAGATGTAGGGTCCACAACGAGGACGTTGTGCCTTAAAGGGGGGTGATTGTAACACCCCCAAATGATAAAGGGTTAAATGACTAAATGATATGAATCATGTCAACAAGGTGCACCTTCCTTTTCGGGAGCCTGCCTAATTAGAACATCACAGTTAAGCGTGCTTGCCCTGAAGTAGTGATCAGGATGGGTGACCTTCTCAGAAGTTTCACAGGGTGTGTGCGGGTGAGGACAAAGCACACTGTAAAGGACATTTGTTGGATTGTGGGGATTTTCATTAGTCAGATGACCCGTTCAGGCACGTGGGTGGAACCTGGGGTGGGCCCCACATGTCTGCGTGGAAACTGGTGGTACCTGGTGGGCCAGGACTCGACGGCCATGTTAAGGAGGGGTGGTTGTGCTGTCACCAGGACCCGGTTGATACATTTGGTATCAGAGGGGGAACCCAACCTTAAGTGCGGTGTAGTGCCTGGGTTGAGATGTAGGACCCACAGTGAGGGCATTTTGCTCTAAAGGGGGGTGATTGTAACATCCTAAAATTATGATAAAGGGTTAAATGACTAAATGATATGACTCATGTCAAAAATGTTCACCTTCCTTTTCGGGGTGGTTGTGCGGTCACCGGGACCCGGTTGTTACATTTGGTATCAGAGGAGGAACCCAGCCTTAAGTGCGGTGCACTGCCTGGGTTGAGATGTAGGGCCCACAACGAGGGCGTTTTTCTCTAAAGAGGGGGTTATTGTAACATCCCCAAATGATAAAGGGTTAAATGACTAAATGACATGACTCATGTCAACAAGGTGCACCTTCCTTTTCAGGAGCCTGCCTGATTAGAACTCCACAGTTAAGTGTGCTTGGCCTGAACTCCACAGTTAAGGTGGGGTGGCTGTGCTGTCATCGGGACCCGGTTGTTACATTTGGTATCAGAGGAGGAACCCAGCCTTAAGTGCGGTGCAGTGCCTGGGTTGAGATGTAGGGCCCACAGCGAGGGCGGTGTGCTCTAAAGGGGGGTGATTGTAACATCCACAAATTATGATAAAGGGTTAAATGACTAAATGATATGACTCATGTCAAAAATGTGCACCTTCCTTTTCGGGGTGGTTGTGCTATCACCGGGACCCGGTTGTTACAATTGGTATCAGAGAAGGAACTCAGCCTTAAGTGTGGTGCACTGCCTGGGTTGAGATGTAGGTCCCATAACGAGGGCGTTGTGCTCTAAAGAGGGGGTGACTGTAACATCCCCAAATGATAAAGGGTTAAATGACAAAATGACATGACTCGTGTCAACAAGGTGCACCTTCCTTTTTAGGAGTCTGCCTGATTAGAACTCCACAGTTAAGCATGCTTGGAATGAAGTAGTGATCAGGATGGGTGACCATCTGGGAAGTTTCACAGGGTGTGTGCAGGTGAGGAAAAAGCACACTGGAAATGACATGTGTTGGCATGTGGGGACTATCATTAGTCAGATGACCCGTTCAGGCATGTGGGTGGAACCTGGGGTGGGCCCCACGTGTCTCCGTGGCAACTCGTGGTACCTAGTGGGCCAGGACCCGACGGCCATGTTAAGGCGGGGTGGTTGTGTTGTCACTGGGACCTGGTTGTTACATTTGGTATCAGAGGAGGAACCCAGCCTTAAGTGCGGTGCACTGCCTGGGTTGAGATGTAGGGCCCACAACGAGGGTGTTGTGCTCTAAAGGGGGGTGATTGTAACATCCACAAACGATGATAAAGTGTTAAATGACTAAATGATATGACTCATGTCAACAAGGTGCACCTTCCTTTTCGGGGTGGTTGTGCTGTCACCGGGACCCGGTTGTTACATTTGGTATCAGAGGAGGACCCCATCCTTAAGTGCGGTGCACTGCCTGGGTTGAGATGTAGGGCCCAAAACGAGGGCGTTGTGCTCTAAAGAGCGGGGTGATTGTGACATCCCCAAATGATGATAAAGGGTTAAATGACTAAATGATATGACTCATGTCACCAAGGTGCACCTTCCTTTTCGGGGTGGTTGTGCTGTCACCAGGACCCAGTTGTTACATTTGGTATCAGAGGAGGAACCCAGCCTTAAGTGCGGTGCACTGCCTGGGTTGAGATGTAGGGTCCACAACGAGGGCGTTGTGATCTAAAGAGAAGGGTGATTGTGACATCCCCAAATGATAAAGGGTTAAATGACTAAATGATATGACTCATGTCAACAAGGTGCACCTTCCTTTTTAGGAGTCTGCCTGATTAGAATTCCATAGTTAAGCGTGCTTGGCCTGAAGTAGTGATCAGCATGGGTGACCTTCTGGGAAGTTTCACAGGGTGTGTGTGGGTGAGGACAAAGTACACTGGAAAGGACATGTGTTGGCCTGTGGGGACTGTCATTAGTCAGATGACACGTTCAGGCACATGGCTGGAACCTAGGGTGGGCCCCCACGTGTCTGCGTGGCAACCGGTGGTACTTGGTGGGCCAGGACCCGACATCCATGTTAAGGCGGGGTGGCTGTGTTGTCAACGGGACCCGGTTGTTACATTTGGTATCAGAGGAGGAACCCAGCCTTAAGTGCGGTGCACTGCCTGGGTTGAGATGTAGGGCCCACAATGAGGGCGTTGTGCTCTAAAGGGGGGTGATTGTAACATCCCCAAATGATGATAAAGGGTTAAATGACTAAATGATATGACTCATGTCAATAAGGTGCACCTTCCTTTTCGGGGTGGTTGTGCTGTCACCGGGACCCGGTTGTTACATTTAGTATCATAGGAGGAACCCATCCTTAAGTGCGGTGCACTGCCTGGGTTGAGATGTAGGGCCCACAACGAGGGCGTTGTGCTCTAAAGAGGGGGTTATTGTAATATCCCCAAATGATAAAGGGTTAAACGACTAAATGATATGACTCATGTCAACAAGGTGCACCTTCCTTTTCGGGAGCCTGCCTGATTAGAACTCCGCAGTTAAGCGTGCTTGGCCTGAAGTAGTTATCTGGATGGGTGACCTTTTGGAAAGTTTCATAGGGTCTGTGCGGGTGAGGACAAAGCACACTAGAAAGGACATGTGTTGGCCAGTGGGGACTGTCATTAGTCAGATGAACCGTTCAGGCACATGGGTGGAACCTGGGGTGGGCCCCACGTGTCTGTGTGGCAACTGGTGGTACCTGGTGGGCCAGGACCCGACGGCCATGTTAAGGCGGGGTGGTTGTGCTTTCACCGGGACCCGGTTGTTACATTTGGTATCAGAGGAGGAACCCAGCCCTAAGTGCGGTGCACTGCCTGGGTTGAGATGTAGGGCCCACAACGAGGGCGTTGTGCTCTAAAGGGGGTGATTGTAACATCCCCAAATTATGATAAAGGGTTAAATTACTAAATGATATGACTCATGTCAATAATGTGCACCTTCCTTTTCGGGGTGGTTGTCCTGTCACCGGGACCCGGTTGTTGCATTTGGTATCAGAGGAGGAACCCAGCCTTAAGGCGGGGTGGTTGTGTTGTCACCCGATGGCCATGTTAAGGCGGGGTGGTTATGCTGTCACCAGGACCTGATTGTTGCATTTGGTATTAGAGGAGGAACCCAGCCTTAAATGTGGTGCACTGCCTAGGTTGAGATGTAGGGCCCACAACGAGGGTGTTGTGCTCTAAAGGGGGGTGATTGTAACATCCCCAAATGATGATAAAGGGTTAAATGACTAAATGATATGACTCATGTCAACAAGGTTCACCTTCCTTTTCGAGGTGGTTGTGCTGTCACCGGGACCTGGTCGTTACATTTGGTATCAGAGGAGGAACTCAACCTTAAGTGTGGTGCACTGCCTGGGTTGAGATGTAGGGCCCACAATGAGGGCGTTGTGCTCTAAAGAGGGGGTGATTGTAACATCCCCAAATGATAAAGGGTTAAATGACCAAATGATATGACTCATGTCAACAAGGTGAACCTTCCTTTTCGGGAGCCTACTTGATTAGAACTGCAGAGTTAAACGTGCTTGACCTGGAGTAGTGATCAGGATGGGTGACCTTCTGGGAAGTTTTTCCGGGTGTGTGTGAGTGAGGAAAAAGCACACTGGAACGGACATGTGTTGGCCTGTGGGGACAATCATTGGTCAAATGACCCGTTCAGGCACGTGGGTGGGACCTAGGGTGGGACCCACGTGTCTGTGGGGCAACTGGTGGGTGGGGCCCAGTTGTCACAGTAGGTAAAGTATTATCTTCATCCGAAGAAGATTATTTATCGGTAGATTGATAATATCTATTATCACTATAATTATAATTCAAGGATACATTAGTTATGGATTTTGCATTATGTACTTTAGCCATTAAACAATGATTTTCAATAGGTATCTTTATAAGTAAACCAAGATTCTTATGTATAGAGGATTCATAATCAGAGGATTCATCAGAAGAGTCACCACCACTGGAACTCCAGGTTTCATTAACTTTCAAAACTTTCTTAGCTTTATCTTTGTAGTACTTCTTTCTATTCCACTCAGAATGCTTTTCCTTCCTGTCTTTTCTCTTAAGAATTGGATAATCTGGCTTTATATACCCTTCTCTTTCGCATTCATAACAAGTAACTTCAGATTCTTTCTTTTACTTTCTTCATTTCTTCTTATTTATATACTAAAAGTCTTTATTCCCAACTATCTTGTTTATCCTTCTAGAAAGATTAACTAATTCATTCTCAGAATTTTCACTTTCACTTGATGCGGATAAAATAGTGACTTTTTGATTTGGATCTTCTAACTCTCTCAAGAGTCTTGGATTTCATATAATTTGAAGTAATTGTAAAAGAAACACTTCTATTCCCATTCTAATTATTTAGATCAGCAGCTCTTTTCATTCTAGTCTCATAAATTAGAGTTCCAAAAAGTTCCTCAAGAGTAATCTGTGAGACTTTTCTATTCTCATCAATAGATGTACTCTTTGATTCCCACTCATTAGGCATGATGTCTATAATATTTTCCACAATTAACTCATCATTTAAACCTTTTTCACCCATGGATTGTAAACTATTAACAATGGTCATAAACCTCTGTTGTACCTTACACAATTATTATCCATAAGGAAAGAGAAAACCATGATACTCAGCTCTAAGAATAGCTCTTCTAGTTTCAATAACTTTGGATGTACCAAAATGAGTAACTTCAAGCTTCTTCCAAATATAATTTATGGCTTCACAAGAAGAAATCTGGCTATATATATTCCTGGTCATGGAACACAACAAAGTATTGTATACCATATAGTTTAGTTGATATTCTGACTTTTCTTGATTAGTAAAAGTTCTAACTTCCTTATTACGAATCTTGTAATCTCCAGTAATCATTACAAAGTTTTCCAATCCTGTATTAATAAAAAAAATCTTCATACGATCTCTATAATATTCATAATCATTCCCATAAAATATAGATGGTCTAGTAGTGTTAAGATTGTAAATAGAACCATCATCCATTCCTGTCATCTCAAAGAAAATATCTTTCTAAACAAACTTTTTAGTAATAAAAGTTTGTAAACAAGAATAAAAATCCTAAGCAAGGAAAATATAGAATAGGAAAAACTTGAGCAAGAAAACTTATATGCGAATATAAGTATTTCAAAGACCTCCTCTGATACCAATTTTAGGATCGAAATAATGATGTAGATGCTCAATATACAAGAGGGGGGTCAATTGTATACTTTAAAATATTCCTTTGTAACTTTTAAAGATGGTAATGTTTAGAAAAGTAAAAAAAGGTAAATTCACAATACCTCTTAGTTTTACAAACTTGCTTGATTCTGGAAATATGGTTCCAGAAAGGAAACTTAAGAAAAGTTTACAAGAACAAAGATTCTACCTTAAAGCGTATAGAATCTTTCTAATCAGAGTATACAAGTACAAGAAAGTATAAGATATTTATACTTTCCTTATCAATCAAAATGCAGTGGAAAACAAACTTGAAACAATACAAGTAACAAGTAAGAAATATTTTTACTTAAAGAGTAGGGTATCCAACAACCTTGGATAAAGGTCCCTTGATTTATACTTTCACGAAAGTCTATCTTATCCACACAAGTGTAAGACCTTGATAAGAATATCGGAGTCTTACTTGCTATCCTCGCAAGCCCTCAAACTTCAAGGTAGTCGGAACCTCTCTCTTCTTCACCAAGGAAGTCCTCAAACTTTAAGGTAGTTAGAACCTCTGTCTTCATATCCCCAGAATCCCTCAAATGTACTCAGCAACATTCGGAGTCCCACAAAGCAATTCTGAACTAGATGTTGAGTATGCACAAAGCATGAAACTCTCTCTCTCTATAAATCACTTCAGCAACATGTAATCTCTAGATTTATCAACGTTTCTCAGTTGTATATTGAGCTCGTTAAAATGAGATTCTATTTATAGGCACATCTTCAACGGTTGGCTCACTCCTCCAACGGTCATATTTTTACTTAAATTTTGGGGAGACCTGTACATGTGTCACTCAAACAACGATTGGTTAGAAATAGAATGAACAACACCATTTTAAAACTAAAATAAGAATAATTAAAATATGGTTGGTCAACCAAATCTATTTTTCAGAGTCTAAGGAAAAATATAATTCAGGGTCTAAAACAGTAAATCTTCAGAGTCTATATTACAATGATATTTGGATTCTATTTTTCTAGGAATTTAGAATCAGAATTCTGTATATTTCAGATTCTGAATTCTATGGAATTCAGAGTCTGAATTATAAGGAATTTAGAGTTTGAATTCTACGGAATTCGGAGTCTAAATTATAAGGAATTCGGAGTCTGAATTCTAAGTAATTTGGAACCGTAATTATAAGGATTCGGATTCTGAATTCTAAGTAATTAGGAGTCCTAATTATGAGGAATTTAGAGTCGAAATTCTGAGGAATTCAGAACCTGAATTCTAAGGAATTCGGAGTCGGAATTATAAGGAATTTAGATTATGAATTTTAGAGAATTCGAAACCTGAATTTCAGAGAATTCAGATTCTAAATTTCAGAGAATTTGAAGTCTGAATTTTAGAGAATTTGGATTCTGGATTTTAGAGAATTTGGATTCTGAATTTCAGAGAATTCAGAACCTGAATTCAGATCCTGAAAAAAGAATACTCTATATCTAAGTATTTATAGAATTCTGAGGTTTTAGATGTGAAAATGAATTTTTAATTAGGAATAAAAAGAGTTAGACATTAGAGAAACTAAAATATGAACAATTAAAAAATAGGTAAGGGTAAATTTTCTTTAGGGAAGGAAAATTTTCCTTATTAAGAAAAAAAACTTAGGGAAAATGAAATTTACCTTAAGATAGGGTGTTTTTGATTTTCAAAACATGAAGGATTGGAAAAGTCATAAGGAAATATTATTAACTCAACAATCTCCCCCAAACAAGAAAGAATGGAAAAGTCAAAAGGAAACCTTATTGACTCAACAGATAAAAGAAGTATATGATCATTTTATATTGATACAGTTTCTTGTACAATATGTATGTTGGATTTCTTATGGTGAATCAAATGTTATGGAAATTCAAAAAAATGAAAATATTATCAATAAAATAAAAAGTGGCCTAGAAAAGGAAAATTTAGTTAGAAATTTATTAAATGATGCATTTAGTTTTCTAGAATACAATGTCCAAGATTTAAATAGATCAACAGAACCTTTATTTGATCTTGAGTAGGTAAATATTTCTCATAAATTCAGTAAAAAAAATTATTTTTATGAATTAGTTTAAGACAAACTATAAGAACTATATGAAGGATGTGTTAGGTATTTAAATTTTTCTTTTTTACTAATGTTATATCATATCAAGTGTCTTTTTGGAATTAATGAAAAAGAAATTTATAGGATTTTAGAGTTTTTTCATGATTCATTTAGTGAAACAATCCATGCATTATTCTATGAGATGAATAAAGTCAGCAACAAACATGGAATTGATTATAAAAAGATACATGCATTCCATAATGATTATATGATTTACTGGGGATATGAGTTTGATAAATAAGAATGCACAAGAATTCATACAAGTAAATGGAAGTCAATGAACAAAAATAAGGGCATAAATCAATGCAACCCTAGGAATAAATAGAAGAAGAAAACTCCTACAAAGGTATTGCATTATTTTCCTCTGAAACCACGCTTATAAATAATATTCATGTTGTCTAAGAATGCATATGACATGAAGTGTTATGATAAGGATAGTAATGAAGGATTGATACGATATCCAAAGTATTCAATATCATGTAAGATGTTTGATTCACTATAAACATATTTTTCTTCGGATCCTAGGAATATACGTTTGGGATTGGCTTCTAATAGTTTTAACCCTTTTGGTACTCTAAGTACAAATTATAGTATTTATCCAGTTATTTTGATCCCTTATAATATACCACCATGGATGTGTTTGAAGAATACTTATTTTATTATTTTTATGATTATTCATAGAAATCAAATGCCTAGAAATGACATTGATGTATACCTTCAAACTCTAATCAAAGAATTTTGAGAATTATAAGATGATGGCATGGAAATTTTCAATGAAAAAAATATTAAAAATGAAAAATGCTTTAATGTGGACAATTAGTGACTTTCCTAAACTAGGAAATTTATTTGGTTGGGATACTCAAACTAGTTTGGCTTGTCCAGTTTTTAATTTTTATTTTTAACCTCAATGATTACCTCATAGAAAAAAATGGTTTTTGATGTGTCATCGTCAATTTCTTGATGTTTCTCATAAATTCAAGTTTAACAAGACACAGTTAAATGTATATATTGAAATGAGAAATTAATCTAAAGTGTTATCTGGTTCAGAAATTTTGGGAAAATTAATGAATGTCAGTGAATAATTTGGTAAATGTTATCAAATTAAAGAAGGGGGAAAGAGTATGGGCTACAGTATATGAAAAATCTAGAACACAACAATAGAATAAAAGGATTATATTTTTCAAACTTCCTTAATGGAAGTTTAATTTGATACATCTTAATCTTGATGTAATTCACATTGAGAAGAACGTATGTGACAATGTAATTTTTGCATTGCTTAATGGGTAGGGTAAATCGAATGATCACCTTAATGCTTGTAAGGATTTGGATTCAATGAATATAAAGCATGTTTTGTGGTAAAATGATAATGATGAGTATCCTTTAGCTATTTTTAAAATGAAAGCTCATGAGAAATATGTATTCCTTTGAACTTTAAAGAATGTAAAACTGCCATATGGATATTAAAGTAACATATCAAGGTATATTAACTTAAAACATAGAAAGTTACATGGATTAAAAAGTCATGACTCGCATATTTTTATGGATTTGTTGTTGTCATTTTCTTTCCATAATACTTTACCTAAAAAAGTAATTGTAGTTCTAGTTGAGTTTTGTACCTTTTTCAAAGAGCTTTTTGGAAAAACTCTAAATCCAACTAAGCTTGATAGACTTTAAGAAATAATTGCTTTGACACTATGTCATTTGGAGAAATTATTTCCCCATTTATTATTCACATACATGATTTGTTTGACTATTCATTTGGTTGAAGAAACTAAACCTGGTGGACTGGTACACTATCGATGGAGGTATCCAATAGAAATTTATGTTGATCTTTTTTTATTTTCATTGGTGAATTTGATTTTATCAAATCATTGTGTAAATTTTTTTAATATGTTTCTTATTTTTTTTCATCAGGTACTTAGGTCATTTGAAATCATATGTGAGGAATAAAGCTCAACCATAAGGCTCTATTTTTGAAGGTTACATATCCAAATAGTGCTTGACCTTCTGTTCTAGGTATTTGGATTGGATTGAGACTAGATTCAATCACGTTGGACGTGCTGACGACATCTCCACTAATTCTCAGTCTGAAAATCAGTCATCGGTATTTCCAACTATTGGACAACCAATTAGAATGGGGTCAAATTTTACATTGAATGAATTTGAGTTTATATAAGCACGTAGATCTATTCTACTCAATAGTGTAATTACAGATCCATTTATTGAAGAATTTTGACTGCAAACAAAGAGGTGACTGAGGGGTCAATCTCAAAATAATCTAGAATTAACAAAAGATGTTAATAAGGATCTTGTTTAATGGTTCACCCATCTTGTAATTATATAATCATATTAATATTATTGGTATGTAGTTATTTTTTCTATATTAAAAGTGAATAATTATATCTTTTTGTCTAGATAATGAATGTTGACAATCGAGATAAAATATCTAATGATTTAAAGTTTTTGGATTGAGGTCCCCAAAGGAAGACAAAGATATTTGATGCCTACAATATTCATGGCTTCAGGTTTCGTACAATTTATCATGAAGAAGACTTGAGAACTCATAATAGTGGTGTATTTACATTTTTAGAGGTGGGATACTATGGGAAGCTGAATGGTATAATTGAATTAAACTATCATGTCCAGTTTTTAGTTGTCTTATTCAAGTGCGGTTGGGTCATCATTGATAGGGATATAATGAAATATTCATTACATTTAACTTATTTCAACTTCTCTTATTTTATGGATACTAGTGAGCATGTAGAACATGATCCATTTATCTTGGCTTCACAAGTGATGATGGTTTATTATGTGGATGATAAAATACATGAAGGTTAGAGTGTTCTTGTACACTTAAAGTAAAGAGACTTATATGATATGGGATAAAAATATGAATTGGGGCTTTGTGAAAGTGAACCTCATCAACCAAAACACATTGAACAATTTTTTCCTAAAAATATAAAAATAGTAGAACTTGTAAGAGAGGGTGAAAATGAATGACGTGTCACAATAGAGGTTGATAAAAATGAAGATAATAAAGATAAAGATAATTGAATTTATAAATTGGTTATGAAAATATATTACAATTTATCATTGATAAGTGTTTCATACATATATAAATTGTTCTATTTTTTCCTTTTTTTGTAAAACTTTTAGTTTTTAATTTTTTATACATTTAATATATCTTAACTATTTAAAATGTTGCAATGTTGAGAACAAAAAAAAATACTAGCTGATCAACATCTTAGAGCATGCCACCACTACCATCATCTTCAATGGATCCTAATTATTCTGTTTTACCTGATACTACTTGTGAGATGGTGATGCTACCGGAATCTATAGAAATATTATTCTTCATCCTGTTTGCGAGATGGTGAGCTTTCCCATTAACTTCCCCATATTTTTTTTTTGTTGTTTTTTTTTAAAAATCACAAACTGAACAAAAAATCACCATTGAGTACCCAAAAAACAACACATATAAAAACTATCACTCAAATATAAAACACACCTCTAAAAGATTATTGACCATGAAATACACAACAGTTTACATAACAGCCACTAAATAATTTATTGGCATTTTAAACCACCACTAGTAGTAAAAAACCATCGTATAGATCACATTTTTTTGTATTAAACGCCTTGTAACAACTTCAAGTCCCAAATTCCTTTGATAATAGAATACATTTCAGGTACGAGGAAGACTGGGCATGAGGTTAGGTGTGACTGGACATGGTACGATGAGCGGTGTGACTAGATAGGGTGTGAAATAGTACACCACTGGGTAGGGTGGGATAAATCCTTAATTTTATTAATAATATATTAATTACATAATATAATCTTTAAAAAATATTTAAGTATTACAAAATTTATCAAAGGACGACAATCACATATTGATTTATGAAATGTAGGAATCAACACCACATCAATCTGAGTTACAGTTTGCCTCTGATGCCCCTAAATACATTTTTGGTGTTTTAAAACACTAAAATGAACATTTAATGAAAAAACGATAAAAAATAATCTCTTATTAACATAAAATCAGGGTAAACCCACCATTTAATTATTTTTGACATGTACAAGCAAAAAACACATTAATTAAATGTGTGGGGTGCTTCGAATGACTCAATAAGATATTTTAAAAGATATTAAAGTTTTAGAAACATGTGTCCTGGGGTCAAAACTGGGAAACTGATATTGGATTTTCCTTAAATTAGGGGGAAATGATTGTATCTTTAATTTTGAAATATAGGAACCAATGTAAAATTTTTGTGAATGATGGTTTTCCTATTATGGTCGTAAATAAGTTTTTAGTTTTTTAAAACACTAAAACATGTGTGGAACAATAAAAAATATATATAATTACCTTAGATTGATGTGAAACCATTATTAACCCACCAAAGATTTATTTTTTACATGTATGTGCAGACAACAAATCAATCTAACATGTGGTGGGGTCGGAATGACTCAATAACCAGTTCTTAAAGGTACAAAAAACCTTTAGAAAAATTGGTGGGGGTAAAAGTCAGGAAAATTGTGTCATATCTTCCTAAAATCAAGAAAAATTTCCATATATTTAATTATGAAATTTCAGAACTGAAGGCACATCATTCCGAATAACGGATTTCCCCTTATGGTCGTTAACATGTTTTTAGTGTGTTAAAACACTAAAACATGCATGGAATGGTCAAAACCATATAAAATGACCTCGTATTGTTGTGAAATCATTGAAAAACCACCACTGAGTTGTTTTTACATGTACGCATAGAAAAAACATCAATCCAATGTGTGGTGTGGTCGGAATGACTCACTAACCACTTCATAAAGGTATAAAAATATTTAAAAACAAGTGTCGGGGGTAAAAACTAGGAAACAAATGTCATATTGCCATGAAATCATGGTAAAATGACCATATATTTAATTGTGAAATGTAGGAACTGAATGAACATCATTCCGACTGACGATTTACCTGTTATGGTCATAAACAAGTTTTTAGTGTTTTAAAACACTTAAACATGTGTCGAATGGTCAAAATCATAGAAAATGACCACAATTGACATCAAATCATTGGAAAACCAATGATCATTTATTTTTTAACTTTAACCATAGACAACACATCAATATTACATGTGGTGTGGTCAGAATGACTCTGCAACTGCTTCTTAAAGGTACAAAAATATTTAAAACAAGTGTCCGGGGATCAAAACTAGACAAACAATGTTGTATTGCCCTAAAATCAGGGGAAAACTATATATTTAATTTTTAAATGAAAGAACTGAAAAAATTCCATTCTGAATGATTTTTTTCCCGTTATGGTCATAAAAATGTTTTTATTGTTTTAAAACACTAAAACAGGTGTAGAACAATAAAAACCATAGAAATGACCACATATTGACATCAAAACATTGGAAAAACATCGATGAGTTATTTTTGACATGTACTTATTGAAAAAAATCAATATGACATATGGTGTGATTGTAATGACTCAGTATCCATTTCTTAAAGATACAAAAACCTTTAAAACAAGTTTTGTGGTTCAAAGCTAGGAAAAATATTTCGTATTTCCCTGAAATCAGGGTACAATGACTGTATATTTAATTTTTAAATATAGGAACATATGGAACGTCATTCCTAATGATGGTTTTCCCATTATGGTTGTAAACATGTTTTTAGTGTTTTAAAACACTAACATGTGTGTGGAATGGTCAAAACAATAACAAAAAAATCAGATTGGTGTGAAACCATTAGATAACCACCATTGATTTTTTTTGGACATGTACGTGAAAATAAAATATTCATTCAACATGTGGTGTGCTCGGAATGACTTAATAAGAAATTTTAGAAGATATCAAAGTTTTAAAAAAATGCATCAGAGGGTCAAAACCAGGAAAATGGTTTTGAGTTAAAATAAAATTAAGGGACAATGGCCATATATTTAATTGTGAAATATAGGAACTGACAGCACATCATTCTAAATAACAGTTTTCCAATCATGTTTGTAAACGTGTTTTAGTGTTTTAAAACACTAAAAGGTGTGTGGAATGGTCAAAACCATAGAAAATGACCACATATTATCCTCAAATCATTGGAAACCCACCACTAAGTTATTTTTGACATGTATACATAGAAAAAACACTGATCTTATGCGCGGTGTGGTCAGAATGACTCAGTAGATACTTCTTAAAGGTACAAAAACCTTTAAAAACAAGTGTCAGGGGGTTAAAACTAAGAAAATGATGTCATATTTCCCTAAAATGAATGTAAAATGGATGTATATTTAATTTTAAAATGTAAAAATTGATGGCACTTCATTCTGAATGGTGATTTTCCCATTATGGTCGTAAAGGTGTTTTTAGTGTTTTAAAACACTAAAATGTGCATGGAATGGTCAAAATTATATTAAATGACAATAGATTGACATCAAGTCATTGTAAAACCACCATTAAGTTATTTTTTTATGTGTACACATAAAAAACATTTCAATATGATGTGTATTGTGGTTGGAACGACTCAGTAACCAATTCTTAAAGGTACAAAAACCTTTAAAAACAAGTTTTGGGGGGTCAAAACCAGGAAAACAATGTCAGATTCACCTGAAATCAGGGGAAACAATTCTATATTTAATTTTAAAATTAACTAACCGATGGAACATCATTCCAAATGACGGTTTTCCCATTATGGTTGTAAATTCATTTTTAGTGTTTTAAATCACTAAAACATGTGTGGAATGTTCAGAACCATAACAAATGACCATAACTTAATTTCAAATCATTATAAAACCACTAATAAGTTATTTTTGAAATATAGGAGATTCTGTGAGATCAAAGTCATTAAAACTTGTTTATTAGGTAAATTTCAAGAACACTGCATGTCGCTTTAAGAATAAATTATAATATTTTCTTATCCCTTTCAGTTTCAAGTGTTGAATCTTATATTAAATAGGTAATTTTATATTTATAAAGTTTTTTGAATTATATATTGTTTGTTTTATATTAAAAATTATTCTGTTTGATTAATAAAATAAAATAAATTATGTACAGCATTCTAAATATATTCTATGTCTTTTTTTCACATTTATTTTCTTAAATATTTTGGTTTTCATTATAGGTGGTAGATGTTGGCATTATTCAAGAGGTTGACCATTTTAATCCATGACATTATTTATAAGGAAATCATGATGGTTCTTAGTTTCCATGGTATGTTAAAATTTTATCAATTATTCTAATGTAATAATGATTTATTATGTTTAGTTTTAATTTTTCTTTTCTTTTTTGTTACAATTGATGAGATGATGTGGTTAGTTTTACTTGATGAGATGTAGTGGAGGTAAACATATGTAGTGTAAGTTGTGACATGGATGCAGTGGAGGAAAACAGATGTATTGGTTGATAGATGCATGGGTTGACTAAGATTGATGTTATGATGAATGTGGGTGTTTCTATATTTATTATGGATGTATGATGTATGTATAATAGTTTATCATATATTCAGGTTTTAGTTTATTTCATGTCACTATTTTTATATTTAAATTTTTTCTTAAATATTTAAAAAAAATGATTGAGTGGTAGTTTGTAGAAACCATTAGTAAATACATTAAATAAAATATGTTTAGCGAAGGTTAGGATTAATCGTCGCTAAAACAAATTGTCATTGAACATATCAATAGTGGTTGTTTAAATATTTAAATATTTCTCTAGGATATTTTTTTTACAAAAAAAACTATCGCTAAATAAAATAGAAACCACCATTGAATACTCTAAAATTTACATATAGTAAAACCGCCATGAAATTATTGAAATTTCCACTAAATGACAAGCGACTGTGCAATACGCAGAAATTTTTTAAACCACCATGATACTAATAAGTGACGGTTAAAACTACCACCATTCCACACAAAAACCACCACTAATTCTCCTTTTTTAGTGAAAGATAGAGTTATAAGGTTTGGAACCTGGATAATCATCCCATAAAATCCAGAACTATAGAGGGATATTCTAGATGATGCACATCGCTCATCCTTCTCTATTCATCTAAGAATTACTAACATGTATAGATATTTTAAGAAAAACTTCTGGTGTGATAACATGAAGAGGGGGATTACAGAGTTTTTTTCTTGATTCTTGGTATGCCAGCAAGTCAATGTCGAATGAAAAATTTTTAAGGGTATGATAAAACCATTTACCATATCATTATGGAAATGTGAAAACATAACCTTGGATTTTATTGCAGTACTCCCTTGGACACCAAAAAGAAATAACATCATCTAGGTGAAAGTGAATCACCTTACCAAGTTGGCACATTTCATTACTATCAAAAAATATTTCTCTCTTAACCAACTTTACAAGATATGCATAAGGGATTTGGTAAGAATACATATAATTACACTCTCTATTATATCATATTAATATATGAGGTTTACCTAAAGGTTTTTGAGAATCATTTTAGATACAGAACTAAGCTTTAGCATTACTTATCATCCTTAGGTGGATGGACAGTCTAAAAGAACCAATCAAACCCTAGAGTATAGCTAAGATCTTATTCAATGGATTTCCAAGGATGTTGGGATCAACACCTTCCCCTAATGGAGTTCGCATATAAAAATAGTTTCATTTCTATCATTCAAATGGCACCTTATGAGGTTCTATATTGGAACAGGTGTTGGACTCTGACATGATTTGATGAACTTAGAGAGAATAGTCTAATGGTACCTGATCTTGTCTAATAAATTATGAGAAGGTTCAAACCATTTAGCATCTTATGAAATCTATAAAAAGTCAACAGAAAATCTATGTAGACAATTATAGACAAAGCTTTGAGTTTGAGTTCATAGATAAATTTTTCCTTCATAAATCACTATGAAATAAAGTCCTGAGGTTTGGGAAGAAGGGAAATATTATTCCTATATATATCGACCCCTTGGAAATCCTTGATCACATCAGAGTGGTGTCCTATTGACTAGAACTTCCTCCTAACCTATCTCAAGTACATTATGTTTTCTATGTGTCTCTCTTGAGGAAGTACATACTAGACCCCTCACATGTACTGAATCTGAAGGTTGTACTACTGTAAAATTATCTTTTATATGATGATCATCCATTGAAGATCTTAGATCATATGGACAAATTTATATGAAACAAGACAACTCACCTGATTAATGTGTTATGGTGGAACCACAAGTTTGAGTAAGTGACATGGGAACCATAAGAGGTGACAAAAAAAAGTACCCTCGTCTATTTTAGTGTTTTAAATGAAAGTTTTTACGGAAAAAATTCTGAATGGGGGATAATGTAATGACTCGAACATTTATAAATGAAATTCCTTTTTTAAATGAGTTAATTCCTTATTAAGAAATGGATTTATATGAAAAAAATATGCACTACTTTGGTTATTTTGGATTATTATATGGTCTATAATTTTAAAATACTATTAATAATTATAATAATTGATAATATAGCCATTTCATAGTGTCTGATAATATTAGTATATTAATGGTTATGATAAAGTTCATTTGATACAGATAAAGGAATCGATGGCCTCGACCAATAGGATTATACCCTATGAAGCACATTTATCAGAGTTTATAAGGGAGATAACATCACTGGTATTTTACCTAAACTAATCCCAATATGATATTCAATAAGTAAATCACAAGTGAAAATATTTACTAGAGAAGTTCAAGATCATCGAGATCACGATCTAAACCATATTCCCTGAACCAGCCTAAGAAATTCCCACCATCACACACCCTACTCTTAGGGAATACGCTGGTGTAATAAGGTGTTATGTATCTAGAACCTAATATTATGAGTTTTTATATTTTTATTTTTAAAAAAATAATGATTATATATATCCATTTTATTTTTACTAAATAAAGAAAATTCTATAAATTAGATTTTGATATGATGAAACACATATTGTATTTTTGGGAAATATATCATTTCAATCAAGACACACTTTTTGATGAATTTAATAATTTTTAAAATAAATCTAATTTAATAAAATATTATTATTAAATAATATTTATTAAATATAAATGATAATATAATTTTCGGAAGCGAAATCTAATTTTTATAAGGGTCATAAAAATTGTTACTATAAAAAACTTGTATTTCTAAATAAATGGGTATTTTGATTTAAAAGTGTAAATTATAAAATTTAGAGAATTTTTTTTATGAAATAAATATTATTTTTGAAAACAGCATGTTGAGATTATCCAGTGGTGTTTTTTTATTAATTTTTTGAGATAGTCGATTTTCCGGGATAAATATAATACAATATAAAGATATAGTATGTATTATGACATCATAATGATCCAAAAGTGTTGTAATATATGACATAAAAGGTATCCAAAACAAAATATCTATTACCACTTTAAAATAATTTTTTTTAAAGTTATTTTATTAATATTATAAATCCTTAATGAATCCTCCAAAATATATATTATATTTTAAGGTTTTAAAATCAATTCTTTATGAAGATTACTCACTTTCACATCACCAAGGGTATTATTTTAATGATTTATATTCATAGACTTATAAAATAATTTAAACCACTCCTATTTGGCAAAAAATGTGGGGGGAAACTAGGGGAAGGTTTGTGTTTTTGATTACTTTTTCATATAAAGTCCAAAACCCAAGTTTGGAGATTAATAAAGACTTATCCTCTCTTTTGCTATATAAACCCACCCAAAATCCCATTCCTCATAAATTAAAAAAAAATATAATGAATTTAATCTTCTATTCCATCTCCATAGATATCCCAAGGTTCCTCCAATCTCTTAAGAAGCTTCTCCCAAGATTTAAGAAGCACCCTATCTAGGAAAGGGATCCTCTCCTTCTCCTTTTTATTCAAGCACCTTCTTTATGTCATGCCTTTTGATTTCCAATTGGTCAAGTTGGGATATTTTTTTACACACCCCTCTTACTATAATTATGATTTCAAAATAATTATATACCCATTTCACTCTCATTAACCCATTCTATAAACCTTTAGGTACACATGTTATGCTACTAAAATTATCTTGCGATTTTCTGTGAAAAACATTTATATAGTGAATAACCATCTACATTTACACTAAATGGTATTAATATAGCTATAAATATAATTAATTTATTTGGGATTTACATGTATTTAACCCATAATCCTTAATTTTGTGGTTAAAATTGATGAAATACATCCTTATGTTGTAACATCTATGAGGCACACTTATGCATGCACATGATATGAAAGTGATTGGTGGGACCAAAATTATATAGAACTAAAATTCATTGGGTGATGTTTTTATATCATGAGATTCCATTTATGGTTTATTGGAGGTTATAATAAGAAAAATATGTTATGGTTTCTTGGTGGGTTTCATTGACTTATACTTATGATGTTGTGTTTTATGTTGTGACCACATTCCCATGTTGTCTTTATGTTATCACCTTATATCATTCTTCATTGATCATGTTTATTATTATCACCCCTTTTATGTCACCTTGATATTCCTATTTACTAACATGTATTACTTTCATCATGTTATTATTTGATAATACCCTTACTGGTCTTTATAGCTCACAAAATTCTTATGTATTCCCCCAGGTTATCCCATTTAGTTTTAGAAGATCCATGGAATATAAGTGCATGTTACAGAATTTTTAAATAATTTTTTTGTACTTATTTTCCAAGTTTTATTTTATATGCCTGATTACCTAGAGAAACTAGGCCTAATGATCTTTTGTGGTTGTATTAAGTTCATCTTTATGTAATAAATAATGAAATAAAGTGTATTAAAATATGGGTTTTCATATCTATGGTGTTTTCACTAATGATGTAGGTTAAGTTGTTTAAAGTATCTATAATAACATATATAGTGTATAATATAAATATCCTTGGTGGAATTATACTCAATTTAACTACATGTATATATTTTCTTTTAATGATAAGACATGTGAATCTTGTCACAAGATGTTCATCGGTGATAGAGTTGTAGTCCCTTCATTGAGGGATTCATGGACACCCTTTTGGTTTGATAATGGGATATGAGTTCCCTATTGATGGCTTGATGACAGAAAGGAATCCTAGGAGATATTTGGATTAGGATCGAGTTTTCCTGAGGTGGGGGTTCCGCTAAAATCCTGGGTTTTTGTTTCTTGGGTAGGAGTTGTTCTTACCACAAGTTATATGTTGGGTCTTGTGGTAGGGCCTGTGTGCCTACTATCACTGATGGCTTGTGTGGGTGTGGTTGTTCTTCCTTATTAGGTCCATCGAGATCTTCTACCACCAAGTTGTGGTTATTAATGAGGATACCTTTTGTTTTAGAATTGGAGTACTGTGAGTGCTCTTCGTCTCATGGATGGATTGAGAGGGTAGGTTTGGTTGGACCCTAAACTTTTCTCATTTTGATTGTTCTTTAGGTAGTACAGTGATATTGTTCTTAGGAGATTTTGGGTTTTTAGCAATTCCTGATAGGAGGTTATTTGTGTTTTTGATCTTGGAATAAGGGAGATGACTTGGTTTTTGATAAGAGTTTCGAGGGTTCTCTAGTTTGTTGGAGCTCGAATGTGTGAGAATCATGGTCAGTGGTTTTAGGTACATTATCTAAACTTCATTAGGAATTGGCCCATGTGAGTGTGATATTTGGTGCTCATTCAAGAGTGGTTTAATTAAAGACATGTGGTTGGGAGAAAATTATAGGCTATTGCAGTTCATGAACCATTTTTTAAGTGGTTTATTGAGTGTAGAGGTTATTGTTTCTAGTGGGTCGGGAATGAGCGTTGATTGTTGTAGTTTTTGTGTGGTTTCTCAGGCGAGAGAGGTTTGACCGTGTATATCCATTATGTTTAGTTATGGACATATTTTGGGCCATGCGGTTTTCTATTTTTTTCATTAGGTTGACTATAAGGATACTCCTATGGTGGGGAGCATCAGATTGGTCATAGTAGAATATCTATCAAATCGGGAGAGACTTGTGAATGCAGCAAGACCAATCATTGTACAGTTGATATAATGTTGGCTACACCAGTTATTTAGTGAGATCATGGATGTTGGTTAACCACCATGGATTCTTGGGGGTGATAAGTTTTTGAGGTGGGGAGTTTTTGAAGCCTTGTTTCATATTAGGTTGTGAAAATGAGAAGAAATTTAACTTTTTATTCCTTAAAGTGTTTTAGGGGAAAAATTATCCTATGAGATGATCATATATAATTTTTTTGACCACTCCACTGGTCCCAAAATATAGTGTTTACCCTAGTATAATATTTTGGTGGAAATCTAAGCCATTTTAATTTTCAAGGAATATTTAATATCTAATTAATTAAATATTAATGTATTCATGTATGTTAATTTGGTGATATATTTTATATGAAGTTCTAAATTGAGATTTTATCTCCGTATTTGAGTCTATAATGGAGGGTTTTTCAAAGGTGATTCATAACCTTGCATCAGGCACTAAGGCTGGGGTTGGGGTCAGGCCCCTTTTCTTTTCTTTTTCTTTTTCTTTTTTCTTACTTTTTATTTTTTCCCTTTTTTATTTCCTCTTCTAACTTGGATTTTTGTATACAAATGTAGGGATCCCCCTTTGGTATCCTCAGTCAAGAGAGGGTGAGTGAGAGAATAGGGGGACAGAGGAGGAGGCACCACATGGGAATCTTGTTTGAATGTAGATCATGGCTCGGTAGGTACATGGAATAGATCCGATGTAAAGTTTTGATGGTTTCTACCCAGAGGTAGGCTTATTTTTAATGTTTTTACCTAAATCTCTATAGTTCAGTTGTTTTAAGTTTTTAAAGACTTTTAAGGTTTTTTGGGGACCCCTGAGGGTTGATCTAGGATTAATAGATGGAAACATGGGTTTTAGGCTATTTTAGGGGGTTTTCATTTAAGAAAACCCATTTACCCAGCTTGTGGTTTAGATAAAACATATTGTATGTTCTTCTTGTTCATGTAAGATAATATTTTGGGACAACATTCCATGTACTTGGGAGTATAAGTCATGTAGTGGTGAATGGGGGTGTGTTTGGGGCATGGCCAGACACCCCGTGTCAGGGGCACATGGTCATATAGGGTACACGGCCAGAGCCTGTGTAACATACATGGTATTACTAGTGGTCTTTTATGGTACTTATTTAGAACATATGTAGGTTACATGGTTCGGTAAATCATGCGGGAAACACATCATGTGTGTTTGGTACACATCGTGTAGTCTGGCATTTTACACACCGAGTGGGAAGAGGTACACAAACACTATGTAAAGTGTAAAAACGCTATGTAATTTAGATAAGTACACACCAATTAGGAAGTGGAACACACCCAATGAGGAAATTTTGGGTTACACACTATGTACTTTTTCCTTCCTTGGCTTTTTGTGCTAGTTTTTTTCCCTAGAGTTAGAATTGAACATAATAGGAGTCTATTTTGAGTGTTTTTCTTCATAGATCATGATGGTGGAATACTTTTGGTGTTTAGAGGCCCTATGGATGGTGTTTTTTACTGAGAGAGATTATCATGAGGATTTCTTTGAGGTTTGGATTTAGAATCCTCTTGTGGGTTGGGTTGTGAGATGCGAAGCCCAAGTGAGGGTTGTGAGCTTAGTGATTGGCCTAGTTTGAGTGTGCCATGAGGATCAGTTTAGGGTGAACATGAGACTCATCCTAGTTGGTGAGGACTCTTTAAGTGCATCCAGGTGATCTGAGATCAAATCTAGATGAAGGCAAAATTTACGAGGGGTACTGCAGCAGACTGTAGCAGGTACTGTATCAGGTACTGTAGCAGGTACTGTAGTAGGCACTGTAGCAGTATTGTAGTAGGCACTATAGTGGGAACTGTAGCAGAACTATAGTAGTACTGTAGCAGGTGTTGTAGTGGGAACTGTAGTAGGTACTGTTTGGCATAGTAGCAGTCAGAAATATTCCCCCGTTTGGGCCTTCGGGCCACTGATTTGGTCCCCGAGTCCTTTAAGGCCTTCGGGCCACCTAGACCTTCGGGTCAGTAAGGCCTTCGGGCCACCTCAAGGCCTTAGGGCCACCTTAAGGCCTTTGGTCTACCTTATGTACAGATGAAAACCACACAACCTATAAAGAACAAGTTCTAGAAGGAGGATGAGCAAGGATAATTCACCGTAGTAGAAGCTGAATGGATTGCAAGAATGAGAGGATATGGAACCTGCCATCAGGACAAGCCTGTGAATGCATGGGAAATCCTAGACAAACAGACATGTGAAGGTAGAGAGATTATTTCATGATGAAGACGATGGGGAGGAGTAGTTTCAAGTAGTTAGTCTAGGTTTTATGTAATGTTTAAAGCCTATGGGAAATGAATTCCTCTAAGGCCTATGATCCATGTAATACTTACACCTACGGGCCTTGTAAGGGTTCCACCTCACCCCTTAAAAGGTGGATTATCAAAAATCAATAAAAAATTAAGGCCTTTGGGCCATTGGAGGAGGATCAGTTTGGGGTTCTTTAAATCGATCCATAAAGTTAGGATCTTATGGTATCTACGAGGATATCTTGATTTATCCCTACGAATCTGGATTTATTTCTCAAGGTTATATCTATTAATGTATAGATACTTTTTTTGATGATTAGAGATGTTGAAGCCTTTAGTCTATGTTATAATTTTGAAATAGTAGTTATGGTAGGGTACCATTATGTTGTTGATATGAGTTTGAGTGACTCTCATGTATTCCCCTTTGGGTTGGTTACTAATCGAGTGATCAGTGGATGTTATAGTCAGTTGTCAAGAATGCCTGAGTGGCATGGTGTTTCTTTGGATTCCCTTCTGGGGTGATTTGGTACCCATGGATGGGTTATTCTCCAGGAAGTCCATATGAAGTTTTCTTGCACTGGGATTTACCATGAGGTTTGTCCTATGTCAGGGATCCCTTGTAAGGTCCTAATTTTGAGGTGGTCACGGGGACTGTTGAGACACCCCTGTAGGTGTGCATTACTTTGGATACCCTTATAGGTGTATTGTTGATCGAGGATCAGTTGGAGGCCACTAAGTCCCATTTCGGATATTTATTCATTGGGTTTGTCCCATACTTTGGATGAGATATGTAAAGACCCGTAAATTTCAAGGAAATTTTTTTTTCTTAATTTTCTTTGGAATTTTACAAGAACGCAGTTTCTGACGGCGCCTGATTCTGAGGCCCGGTGTGCCCGGAATCATTTTCCGAAGTTTGGCTTGGGTACGTTCAGTGAACGGACGAGCGGGTTTTTCTAACTTTTAAACTGGTGCCTGGAATCGAATTCTGAGGGCACCGATGAAATCGCAGTGCCGGTATTCGCTTAGAAATGTCTCTTCCGGAGTTGCGTTTTCTCGGGTGTGGTTTTTAATTTTCGAGCTTAAAGTTAAGAAATAAAATAATTTTGCGACAAATTTATTTTATTTCACTTAAGCCACTTGGAAGCCGCTTGAAGCCACTTAAAGACGGCTTAAACTAACTTGATCTGGATATGATCCTATCCAGAAATATCCTACCCCCTTGGTAGGATATTTGTGAGGTGGGGCTCGCACGAGCCCCGCCGTTTCTTTCTGCTAAGTAACGCACCCGCGAAAACCAGTCATTATGAAAGTCAACTGACGCGTTTTCTTAATTCTTAACAGACCATTTAATTGGGCAGTTTATTTCGTAAATTAAATGAGTTGTTTCTTTCGTTGAATTAATTCAACGAATTGATGGGTCATTACTTACCCCTTTTCGTGTGTTGGCATAATAATAAAATAAGACCAACCAAAATCTTTTGGAGGATTACTCGTTGAGACAGAATCCTTGTATCTTCTTCCTCCTTCGCGAAAAACGCGAAGAACGCGAAGAACGCCGAACCCGGAAATCGACGACGCGACGCTGTGATCCGCGACGCCGACAACGTTCTTCTGCAACGTCTCTTCCTCCGCGACGGATCTTCGATCGGCTGCTTGAGGTAAGAGTCTCAGACCTTCCTTTTTATCTTCTTCGTGGTTCTTAACCAAAACAAGGATTTAATAAATTAAAATAAATCTGCGTTTCATGGTGCGTTGAGTTCCACGACTCAACGTCGTGTTCCGCGACGACACGACACCCTTCCGTGACGACGCGATGATCTCCACCTTCCGCGACGAGCAAATTCCGCGAAGAACGCTCACGCGCGACGTCCAACGAGGTAGGGATTTTATATTTTGGAAATACCCCTCCTTATATTCCCGTGAACATTCTTTAAAAATTAAAGCACCGGAATCAAAGAAACAATTTTATTTTATTAAAATTGTTGGTTCATGTGTTGAACATTTTGTTTTCTCCCATTGATTATCTCTAACGCGGAGGGTGCGGGCCAAACGAACACGGCCGACGACCCTCTGTCGTTCTTCGTTTTGTGCGGATTTGACGGACGACGACGTAACGTGCCGCAATGGATGTTTGATGTTTCCGCAGTGAAGGACGAGTCCCGAGAGGAGCAACGGCGTAGACGGGAAGAAAAACGGGCCACCGGAGCGACTCCAGTGGCCCGCGGAAGCCGGCGGCGATGCGGGTCGCCGGTGCGGCGGCGCCGGCGGCCGGAGGCGGCGGCGCCCGTGGACCCGTGGACCCACGGCCGCGCGGGTCCGGCGCGCCCGGGTGTCCAGGGCGGCACCCCGCGGGTGTCGTGGGGTTGTCACGCGGCGCCCCCGGGTGTCCAGGGCGGCACCCCGCGGGTGCCGCGGTGTTGTCACGCGGCGCCCCCGGGTGTCCAGGGCGGCACCCCGCGGGTGCCGCGGGGTTGTCACGCGGCGCCCCCGGGTGTCCAGGGCGGCACCCCGCGGGTGCCGTGGGGTTGTCATGCGGCGCCCCCCGGGTGTCCAGGGCGGCACCCCGCGGGTGCCGCGGGGTTGTCACGCGGCGCGTCCGGCTGTCTGGCCGACCCCCCGCGGGTGCCGCAGGGGCGTCACGCGGGGCGGCGGCTCCCCCCGCGTCGGCCGCTCGGCCGCTCGGCCGAGCCGAGCCAGACCGGCCCTGGCCGGGCCGGGCCGGGCCAACCAGGTCGGACCCGGGTCAGGTCGACCCGGTTCGGGACAACCCGGTTTGGGCCGACCAGGGGGGGTCGGGCCGGGTCGGCCTGGACCCGGACCCCCCCGTTTTTCGGACCGCTTTCGGTCAAATGCCCGTAACTTGAGCTACGGGCCTCCGTTTGACGAACCATCGGTGGCGCTGGTGATATCGTTGGGAAACGGTCCCTATGAGTATACCCTATGAGAGTTCGGGGTACAGTTTATTTATGGCTGGGATTGGTTCGCTCCCGAAACCAACCGGGCCCCTGGACGAAAAGGCTAATAACTTCCAGACCAGGCGTCCGATTGACGCGCCATCTGTTGCGTTGAGTTCCTCTTGACGATACGGAACTTTTGGCATACTCCGCCCGAGTTTTGGACGCAGTTGGATTTCGGCCGGGTTGGATCGTACCAGAAATCCAACCGGGCCCCTGGAACGGAAAAGCTGATATCTTTCAGACATGACCTCCGTTTGACATGTCGTCTGTTGCGTTGAGACCCCTATGATGAGACGGTCCTTTGAGATACTTCTTAGTGGGATTTCGTGATACTTGGAGTATCAACCCGTAGCTTGTGGAGCGGACCCTCCCAGTGACGAGCTAACGGAGTAGCAGTAGATCCTTGGCGGTGGAGCGCTTGGTTGTAGCAGCATACCCTTGGCGGTGGAGCGCTTGGTTGTAGCAGCATACCCTTGGCGGTGGAGCGCTTGGTTGTAGCAGCATATCCTTGGCGGTGGAGCGCTCGGTTGTAGCGGCAGACCCGCGGTACTCGATAGAGGTGGTGCGCTTGGTTGTAGCGGCAGACCCACGATACTGGAGATGAGCGTACGGAGTACGGAGACCGTGTAGCCGACTGAGACCTGAAGACTGCTCGACCGACTCGACTTGGAGTGAGTCGACTAGCCCAGTGGACGGAGCGCCCGGTATTCGGCGGCAGACCCACGGCGGACGGAGCGCCTGGTAGTTGGCAGCAGACCCGCGGTACTCGACTGGAGGAGTACCCCTGTAGGCTATTTGGGTGAGCGCCCGGTATTTGGCAGCAGACCCTCAGCGGACGGAGCGCCCGGTAGTTGGCAGCAGACCCGCGGTACTCGACAGGAGAAGTACCTCAGTAGTCTTAGGTTAGTGAGTAGTACCTCGGAGTCGTGACAGGACCACTGTACACTTCAGAGATGGGGCTCTTCAGCAATTACGGTTTCGATAATGAAAATCCTGGTTTGAGATGAGTCATTGATCCTTGTGTTTCCTCTTGATTGAGAAGGGTTGCCTGATAATTTCGATATATGTATGGGCATATACCTATGAGAGTTATCTGTTGAGTTTTCCTGTGTGGATTACATTTCCTTTCCTTGTGGATGGTGTTGAACTATCCTGTGTGGATTTACTGTTTACTCTCCTTCGTGGATTGCGTTGAACTATCCTGTGTGGATTTACTGTTTACTCTCCTTTGTGGATTGTGTTGTGCTATCCTTTGTGGGTATACGTTTGATTTCCTGTGTGGACTGGGTTGTGCTTGGGCTCGGACGTTGGAGCCGAACGGGAATGGATGACTTAGGTATATGTATGGGCATATACCTAATCCGTGTCAGATGTTAATACGTGATTGCATCATTCATCTGTGGTTGATCCTTTGTGGATTTCGGGAGACCTTTGGGGGTCTCGGGGTCCCTACTGAGTAGCTTATACTCACCCCAGCATGGGCTATGCCCGCACTTCGTTGTGTTGGTTGCAGAAGACAGACAGCGCTGGTCGAGGCTGAGGCTTGCTGAGCGAGACGGTACCCGGAGGTGGACCTCACAACGAGATGATACCCAGAGGTGGACGTGACGACGAGGCGGTACCCGGAGGTGGACGTTACGACGAGACGGTACCCGGAGATGAGGTGGCCATCTATACCTACCCTTCAGGTAGGGACTCCAGAGGACGATCCAGGAGCATCTTGACACCTTCCTGCCGTTTTGTCTTTTTCTTGTACTTTACAGTTGGGCTTGTATTTCCGGCCCCTTTTACTTTCAGCACTTCTATTGTACTCAGTTTACTTAGTGTTTACTTCAGCTTGTACTCTGTGGTGTTTTGTTACTTTTATAAAGGCAATGCCTTCCCAGTTGTCGGGATTTACGCCTTTGGTGCTAGTCGCCAGCCCCTGGCCTATGGAAGGCGGGCTTGGGGTAGTCACGGCATGGGCCCCGAGGACGGGTGGTGACAGATTGGTATCAGAGGTGGTCGGTTCTACTGTAGACTCTGATCTTTCTTCTATGTGAAGCAATAGTGTTTAGCGTATTGAGTGTGGTTATCGGTCGAGGGAGTCCAGTGTTGGTGCGGCGGCCGACGTATCCGTACACCAGGACCCTGACTTCCGATTTCCGACTTAATGCACGAAGACACTGATTGCATGTGTGTTTCCAGCAGTTTTTAAAAGTCAGCTCAAACCAGGTCAGCTCACCAGGTTCTTATCGTTTGACCGTATCACGTTGTTTCTTTTAGGATGCCTCCCCGCGGACGACCAGCTAGGGTTCTGAGGGTTGAGCGTGGCGACAGCCGGCCCAGCGACGAGGCCTCGGTGCAGGGCCCCTTGACAGCTGAGGCACCGGCAGTACCTCTACCCGCCGAGCCATCGATGCTTCCAGCCGCTGACGATGCACGTCTCTTGAGCGCACTGCACGAGTTCCAGCGCCAGAGGCCACCCAAGTTCCGGGGAGAGACGGAACCGCAGGCGGCTGAGGATTGGATGGAGGCTGTGGTGGGAGTTTTCAGGCTAGTGAGGATACCAGCAGACCTCATGGTAATCCTCGCAGTGAGCCTACTGTACGCAGCAGCAGGACGATGGTGGAGCTTGATGCTCCAGGTGCACGACGAGGCATCACTTCTATGGGCAGACTTCGAGAGCCTGTTCTGGGCAGAGTTTGTACCAGCCACCCTTCGAGCGGTGCGTATACAGGAGCTACTCCAGCTGCGGCAGGGCAGCATGACAGTGTCCCAGTACTCGGCGAGATTTTCGGACCTCTCGCGCTACTCTACAGATATGGTACGGGACCCGTTCTTTAGGGCCCGAACCTTCGAGCAGGGACTCAGGAGAGAGATTAGAGCTTCTGTAGTTCCACTCAGCATTCCGACGCAAACAGGGGTGCTGGAGCAATCCCTCTTAGTGGAAAGTTTCCTTGCTGAGCAGTCTCCAGCAGCAGGACCCACTACTAGCCAGCATGCGGCATAGTCTTCTGCAGCAGGCAGTAGATAGATGACGCAGAGGTCCAAGAGGGCCAGACCTACCGGTGGCCGACTGCACGACTCAGGCTCAGTTGTGCGGGGGAGCCGGGGTGGAGTCAGAGCCAGGCGTGCCGAGATTGGGCAGTGTTACTCTTGTGGCGGGATTGGTCACATGGCTCGAGACTGCCCGAGTCGTTTTACAGATGAGAAGCAGGCGGTAGAGGGACCTCCCAGACAGAGATTCGGCCACGGTGGTCCTCAGGGTACAGGCGGACGAGGCAGTGGAGCTGGCCGAGTAGCCGATGGTGGGAGACACTTCGAGGTGTTTCCACCACCACCACCAGGAGGTCCACCCCGACCGCAGGGAGTTGGTGGACATGGGAGAGCTCAGCTTCAGGCAGCTGAGGCCTTCGATCGTGGAGCTCTGGGAGCAGTTGGACAGAAGCGGAACTAGTGGATACGTCTTTTGTACTTCTAGTTCCTTGTTTCTGTTGTGTAGCGTCCTTGTAATATGAGCTGCAATAATAAAAGACGCTTACCTTTGTGATGTTTTCCTTCCTGTCTTCTTTTGCGTTGTTACTAAGAGGTTTTGGTTTAGACTGTTGACTTGACCCTCACTTGTGGGACATCTACTGGAGGAGACCCAGTTACCACACATTGATGCCGACAGTGTGACTCAACCCTTGAGGCGAGAGTAATGGTTGGATCTCTTGGTAGCAGCGTGGAGGCCTTACGACGTCATCCTTGGTATGGATTAGTACCATCCATGTCGGGATTGACTGTATTAGGCAAAAGAATGTGGTTCATCCAGGGGATGGGACCAGATTTCTCTTATCGGCAAAGAAGAAATCTTGCATCTCTTGTGGGACCTGAGATGGTCCAGGTCATCCAGGGGCGGATGAGTACAGCTCAGAGCCGGCAGAAGCCTTATGCTGACAGGAGGCGGAGACCACTAGATTTCGAGGATGACGACCACGTCTTCTTGCGGGTCTCACCTCGACGTGGTTTGAGGAGATTTGGTCGAGGCAGCAAGTTGTCTCCACGCTTCATTGGGCCTTTCCAGGTCCTCAGCAGGATTGGCGAGGTGGCTTATCGCCTGGATCTGCCACCTCAGTTGCACCGGGTGCACGACGTCTTCCACATATCTCAGCTGAGAAGATACGTGCACGACCCGACGCACATCTTTGACCATGGGGAGCTAGACGTGGATAATGGGGTGACTTTTACGGAGGTCCCGGTGGGGAGAGAGGATCTACAGGAGCGGGTCCTACGTGGACGATCGATTCCTCTTGTGCGCATCAGATGGCAGCACGGGAACCTCCAGGGAGCACATGGGAGCGGGAGACTCAGATGCGTGCTCAGTACCGCCTTTGTATCCCAAGTTTGTGTTGAAGCTTTACGGGGACGTAAAGCCCTGTGGTGGGAGTAATGTAAAGACCCGTAAATTTCAAGGAAAATTTTTTTTTCTTAATTTTATTTGGAATTTTACAAGAACGCAGTTTCTGAAGGCGCCTGATTCCGAGGCCCGGTGTGCCCGGAATCATTTTCCGAAGTTTGGCTCGGGTACGTTCAGTGAACGGATGAGCGGGTTTTTCTAACTTTTGAACCGGTGCCCGGAATCGAATTCTGAGGGCAGTGATGAAATCGCAGCGCCGGTATTCGCTTAGAAACGCCTCTTCCGGAGTTGCGTTTGCTCGGGTGTGGTTTTTAATTTTCGGGCTTAAAGTTAAGAAATAAAATAATTTTGCGACAACTTTATTTTATTACACTTAAGCCACTTGGAAGCCGCTTGAAGCCACTTAAAGACGGCTTAAACTAAGTTGATCTGGATAGGATGCTATCCATAAATATCCTACCCCCTTGGTAGGATATTTGTGAGGTGGGGCCCGCACGAGCCCCGCCGTTTCTTTCCGCTAAGTAACGCACCCACGAAAACCCGTCATTATGAAAGTCAACTGACGCGTTTTCTTAATTCTTAACAGACCATTTAATTGGGCGGTTTATTTCGTAAATTAAATGAGTTGTTTCTTTCGTTGAATTAATTCAACGAATTGATGGGTCGTTACTTACCCCTTTTCGTGTGTTGGCATAATAATAAAATAAGACCAACCAAAATCTTTTGGAGGATTACTCGTTGAGACAGAATCCTTGTATCTTCTTCCCCCTTCGCGAAGAACGCAAAGAACGCGAAGAACGCCGAACCCGGAAATCGACGACACGACGCAGTGATCCGCGACGCTGACAATGTTCTTCTGCGACGTCTCTTCCTCCACGACGGATCTTCGATCGGCTGCTTGAGGTAAGAGTCTCGGACCTTCCTTTTTATCTCCTTCGTGGTTCTTAACCAAAACACGGATTTAATTAATTAAATTAAATCTGCTGTTTCATGGTGCGTTGATTTCGCCGACTCAACACCGTGTTCCGCGACGACGCGACGCCCTTCCAGGACGACGCGACGATCTCCACCTTCCGCGACGAGAAAATTCCGCGAAGAACTCTCACGCGCGACGTCCAACGAGGTAGGGATTTTATATTTTGGAAATACCCCTCCTTATATTCCCGTGAACATTCTTCAAAAATTTAAGAACCGGAATCAAAGAAACAATTTTATTTTATTAAAATTGTTGGTTCATGTGTTGAACATTTTGTTTTCTCCCGTTGATTATCTCTAACGCGGAGGGTGCGGGCCAAACGAACACGGCCCGACGACCCTCTGTCGTTCTTCGTTTTGTGCGGATTTGACGGGCGACGACGGAACGTGCCGCAACGGATGTTTGATGTTTCCGCAGTGAAGGACGAGTCTCGGGAGGAGCAACGGCGTAGATGGGAAGGAAAACGGTCCACCGGAGCGACTCCGGCGGCCCGCGGAAGCAGGCGGCGGTGCGGGTCGCCGGCGCGGCGGCGCCGGCGGCCGGAGGCGGCGGCGCCCGTGGACCCGCGGCCGCGCGGGTCCGGCGCGCACGGGTGTACAGGGCGGCACCCCGCGGTTGCCGCGGGGTTGTCACGCGGCGCCCCCGGGTGTCCAGGGCGGCACCCCGCGGGGGGCGCGGGGTTGTCACGCGGCGCCCCCGGGTGTCCAGGGCGGCACCACGCGGGTGTCGCGGGGTTGTCACGCGGCGCCCCCGGGTGTCCAGGGCGGCACCCTGCGGGTGCCGCGGGGTTGTCACGCGGCGCCCCCGGGTGTCCAGGGCGGCACCCCGCGGGTGTTGTGGGGTTGTCACGCGGCGCCCCCGGGTGTCCAGGGCGGCACCCTGCGGGTGCCGCGGGGTTGTCACGCGGTGCCCCCCGGGTGTCCAGGGCGGCACCCCACGGGTGCCGCGGGGTTGTCACGCGGCGCCCCGGGGTGTCCAAGGCGGCACCCCGCGGGTGCCGCGGGGTTGTCACGCGGCGCCCCCGGGTGTCCAGGGCGGCACCCTGCGGGTGCCGCGGGGTTGTCACGCGGCGCGTCCGGCTGTCTGGCCGACACCCCGTAGGTGCCGCAGGGGTGTCACGCGGGGCGGCGGCTCCCCCCGCGTCGGCCGCTCGGCCGATCCGGACCGGCCCTGGCCGGGTCGGGTCGACCCGGTTCGGGCCGACCAGGGGGGGTCGGGCCGGGTCGGCCCGGACCCCGGACCCCCCCCCCCCCCCCCCCCCCCGTTTTTCGGACCGCTTTCGGTCAAATGCCCGTAACTTGAGCTACGGGCCTCCGTTTGACGAACCGTCAGCGGTGCTGGTGATCTCGTTGGGAAACGGTCCCTATGAGTATACCCTATGAGAGTTCGGGGTACAGTTGATTTATGGCTGGGATTGATTCGCTCCCGAAACCAACCGGGCCCCTGGAACGAAAAGGCTAATAACTTCCAGACCAGGTGTCTGATTGACGCGCCGTCTGTTGCGTTGAGTTCCTCTTGACGATACGGAACTTTTGGCATACTCCGGCCGAGTTTTGGACGCAGTTGGATTTCGGCCGGGTTGGATCGTACCAGAAATCCAACCGGGCCCCTGGAACGGAAAAGCTGATATCTTTCAAACATGACCTCTGTTTGACGTGCCGTCTGTTGCGTTGAGACCCCTATGACGAGGCGGTCCTTTGAGAGACTTCTTAGTGGGATTTCGTGATACTTGGATTATCTACCCGTAGCTCGTGGAGCGGACCCTCGCAGTGACGAGCTAGCGGAGTAGCAGCAGATCCTTGGCAGTGGAGCGCTTGGTTGTAGCAGCATACCCTTGGCGGTGGAGCGCTTGGTTGTAGCAGCGTACCCTTGGCGGTGGAGCGCTTGGTTGTAGCAGCATATCCTTGGCGGTGGAGCGCTCGGTTGTAGCGGCAGACCCGCGGTACTCGATAGAGGTGGTGCGCTTGGTTGTAGCGGCAGACCCGCGATACTGGAGACGAGCGTACAGAGTACGGAGACCGTGTAGCCGGATGAGACCTGAAGACTGCTCGACCGACTCGACTTGGAGTGAGTCGACTAGCCCAGTGGACGGAGCGCCCGGTATTCGGCGGCAGACCCACGGCGGACGGAGCGCCTGGTAGTTGGCAGCAGACCCGCGGTACTCGACTAGAGGAGTGCCTCTGTAGGCTATTTGGGTGAGCTCCCGGTATTTGGAAGCAGACCCTCAGCGGACGGAGCGCCCGGTAGTTGGCAGCAGACCCACGGTACTCGACAGGAGGAGTACCTCAGCAGTCTTAGGTTAGTGAGCAGTACCTCGGAGTCGTGACAGGACCACTGTACACTTCAGAGACGGGGCTCTTCAGTAGTTACGGTTTCGATAATGAAAATCCTGGTTTGAGATGAGTCATTGATCCTTGTGTTTCCTCTTGATTGAGATGGGTTGCCTGATAATTTCGGTATATGTATGGGCATATACCTATGAGAGTTATCTGTTGAGTTTTCCTGTGTGGATTACATTTCCTTTCCTTGTGGATGGTGTTGAACTATCCTGTGTGGATTTACTGTTTACTCTCCTTCGTGGATTGTGTTGAACTATCCTGTGTGGATTTACTGTTTACTCTCCGTTGTGTATTGTGTTATGCTATCCTGTGTGGGTATACGTTTGATTTCCTGTGTGGACTGGGTTTTGCTTGGGCTCGGACGTTGGAGCCGAACGGGAATGGATGACTTAGGTATATGTATGGGCATATACCTAAGCTGTGTCAGATGTTACTACGTGATTAAATCATTCATCTGTGGTTGATCCTTTGTGGATTTCGGGAGACCTTTGGGGGTCTCGGGGTCCCTACTGAGTAGCTTATACTCACCCCTGCACGGGCTATGCCCGCACTTCGTTGTGTTGCTTGCAGACGACGGACAGCGCTGGTCGAGGCTGAGGCTTGCTGAGCGAGACGGTACCCGGAGGTGGACCTCACGACGAGATGATACCCAGAGGTGGACGTGACGACGAGACGGTACCCGGAGGTGGACGTTACGACGAGACGGTACCCGGAGCTGAGGTGGCCATCTGTACCTACCCTTCAGGTAGGGACTCCAGAGGATGATCCAGGAGCAGCTTGACACCTTCCTGCCGTTTTGTCTTTTTCTTGTACTTTACAGTTGGGCTTGTATTTCCGGCCCCTTTTACTTTCAGCACTTCTGTTGTACTCAGTTTACTTAGTGTTTACTTCCGCTTGTACTCTGTGGTGTTTTGTTACTTTTATAAAGGCAATGTCTTCCCAGTTATCGGGATTTACGCCTTTGGTGCTAGTCGCCAGCCCCTGGCCTATGGAAGGCGGGCTTGGGGTTGTCACGGCACGGGCCCGGAGACGGGTCGTGACAAGATAGAGGAACACCTCATAGGATGTCCTTCTCTTATTGTGGACTTTGGGTTAGTTATGGATCTTTGGACACTCATGGCATAAGATCTTGGGTGCGGTGCGGAAGTACCTTGGAGGATGTCACTTTATGTTGTGAACCCAGGTACCGTGGGATGCTTGTGTTTTGTTTTGGCCATAATGAGGGTTGTGGAGAGCCTATGTTGTCTATTTGATGAATGAAAATATCCAGGGGACTGATAGAGGACCCATGCTTTATTTTTCTGATGGTTGGGGTAGTTTCTTCTCAGGAATTTGGTTTATGGAGGTGACCCTTAGAATTTCCTGAATCTAGTATTGGCCCTGAGTTTGATATGGTTATCTCCTCTGTTGGATGGCCATTGTAAGATAGACTTAAAGAGATAATAGACAATCTGGATGAGTTTACCTTCTCTAGTTGAGTATTCACCCTATCTAGAGGGTATATATATGGATTTTATTGGTGTTTTTGCGCTCTTGGTACCATGGATGCTTATCAATATTTGTTTTTTTTTATGGATACCATAGTGTAGTGCATCTTTTGGGTCCATGTGAATTGATCTCTTGGGTGGTGTATTTGTCAGGTCCATGTTTGAGCATGATTCATTCTAAAGAACTTTCGAGACATGATAGTTTTTCTAGAGTGTGTAATTGAGACTTTGTCTCCAATTCAGATAATGCTACTGGAGTTTAAGATCCCAGTGGATACATTTTTTCATGTGGACACCTATGGTTATGTACTCTGGTCCATCATTCATACCCTTGAATTTAGAAATCTTGGAGCTCATGTGTAGATCCAGTGGACACGCCTGATTTCATGTGAGTGGGTGGGACACATGCTATAAAACCTTAAGCATGGGATAAAGTGGGGGTATATTTACCTCAAGTGTCAAGTTAGAACCCATGTTTTATTTTTCTCTTTTTATTATTTTTCCCCCTTTACTTTTTTATAGTATTTTTTTATTACATATATTATTATTTTTCGACTAGTAAGAGAATATCACTTTTTCATGCACTTTTTATGAAAAAATATTATAGGTTCACCATTGGGGGTGACCTACTGAGATTTATTTCTCATCCCAATACATGCACCTCGATGTGAATATAGACCTAATGTCTGCTTTCATGTAAGAGAATAGTTGCACATTGGATAGGGATGAGACCTAGTGTTTCTTGATCGTGAAAAAGAAACTCTTCTATACTCTTACTATAATTATGGTGTATCTTTGGAGTTATGAAGGCTAAGTATGTGGTTTGTCTCAAATTTGGCACTAGATCCCACAGTATTTATTTTTAGTTTGTTGATTTTGTATATATGGTCAGCCTAGTGGGAAACCAACTATTGTTTATTTTATATAATTTGATTTTGTATGAATGTATAATTAATTAAATTTATTATATCAGGATTTTTTTAGTTTATTTATTATACATACTCTAATTTTTATCCTTGTGTTTGTTTTGGTTATTTTTTTGTTGTTATTGCAGTCTGGTTGGAGGGTATAGTCCACCACTATATTTTTTAGACCCTCAATGCTAGTCAATAGAATCTGTAATATAGGGAGACATAATTAATTCCTTGTGGTGGGACATATTCGGTGACATTTTAGTTTGACTTGGGCAAGTTTCTTACATTTCTGTCCTATGGAAATCGAAAACATCGCTCATGTGTACGCATGAATTACCATTACCACATAGCGGTGTAATTCTTTTTTCATCACCATTTTACATGCATGGTTACAAAAATAGAAATAATGAATATATATGATATTTATTTCATAATTATGGTCAAATAAATATATGATATCAATTACCTTGTTACCCCTCCACTCGTTAAAAAATGATAGTTTCTCTCACGCATAGATGTGAACTACCATCTCCACGAAGCGATGTGATTCATTTTTCATTTATTTATTTCATGGATTATTATAAATATATATATAATTAATAAATATTATATTTATATCATGATTTAAATTAAAAATATTATTTAACCATGATATATATTTAAGGATCAAATCTATCTAACTGAATCTTACATGAAAAATGTAACAGTTAACACTCAAAAATGATGATTTTAATAAATAATTATTAATAAAAGATTGTTAAAATATTATAATTGGATCATATGTGATATTATAGGTATTTCTATAGTTCTATTATATAATTATAATAAATTTAAATTTAATATATAGGATTCTAAAATCACTTACAAAGAAATTTAGACTAGAGGGAAGGGTTTATCGTCTCACTTTTTTTTTCATTGAGATATATGTCATATTCACCATTTGTTTATTTCATGTGGTGTATATACTACCCCTTTTATATTTTATATAATTAATATCCTTATATTCATGTCATTTAATGTTTCATTTTAATTTATTTATTTCATGGTGGTTATGATTCAAAAGTTATTAAAGCGGTAAGGGGTTTCTTTTACAATCTCATTTTATTTCAGGATCTTCTATATATTGGTTTCATATGGGAAAATTATTTGATCCTAATATATTAAACCACATATATTTTATTCTCCTTATTTTACTTTTTTGGTTTAGATATTTATTTTTCATTTATTCTTCTATTGCATCAGGAATCAACAAGTAAGTTACATGTAAGAGACTTTTTTCAAAAACATGTTTTTAAGATTTATTTCTAATTATTATTCTTCCATATCCATATTTTCATTAAAATGTTTTCAAAAATAATTTTACTATTATAAAAATAATTATTCAAGTAATTTTTACCCAAGTTTAAATTTATATACAAATTTTTAAAAGGAATCTTCTTTTCATTTTCTGAATGAGGTCCTTTTTACAAAAAGTGTGAAAGAAATATTTGTTTTAATGTACACGACATGAACTAATTTTTCCTACCATCATGAATGCTCCTTTATTTTAATATAAATATATAATTTTCCATAGTTATTTTCGAGGAAAATTGTTCCCTAATATTCTATACATTTTTATATTTTAAATTAGTAATTTCAAAATAAAAAGGGTATTTTCCTAAAGAAATGTTCCAGTGATATTTTAAAGGTATTTTCATCTATGAAAACACTCGTTGATGTTACTAGGGACATAATCCAATGATATAATCATTATTTATATATATTTTTTATGATGATGAAATATTGATGTTCTCTGATCTTGATTCAATATGGATAATTTTTTACTTATAAGGAATTTTTTGAATGAATTTTATTGGTCATTAAAAATATGAGGAATGCATAGGACGTGAAAGTGATGGGTGGGGCTCAATTATATATATCAACTTGATGCATCAATAGTTATCATAATACAAAATAGGTGGCCACATTGTATGTTTATTTAGTTTATACCTACCCATTTATTAAGAATGATGTCTTGGTTGAGAGGCCATGATAGAAAGTTTCATGATATCTTGGTAGAGAGGACTTAATCATGAATGTATATAATCATGAATTTACTTTATTTAGAATTAAATTTTTCATTATCCATATATTTTCTATGATTATACTTTCAATTATTCCCATTGAACTCGATTTGTTGATTGAATGGAATGTGTTTTGATTATCCACTCTGCTATGTTAATTATGCCGTATTTACTTATAATATATTATATTGTATCTAACCCTTATTTAGTATCTAATATTTCTCCTTATTTTTTTCCATTCCCCATGTTATGAAGAAGGAATATTTTAATGAGTTTCAATTATGTATATTATTTACTTTTACTATGTTTTATATTTTGTTTCTAATATAAAAAGGGAATCATGTGTATATCTGGTTCTTTAAGACTACTAAACTATTAGATCCTTGGTGATGTGATATACTGTATATTATACCAATGTAATAAATTATACACTATATCTAGGTTACTAGAGTTGGGTATTTACATATATTTCTTGCATGATAAAATGTCTAACAAATGTTTAATGTCAGTTTTGATAACATGATGCATGGAATTAAGTATGAGCAGTTTGTGTTTTGATAAAATCATGTTCTCTTAAAATAAACTATTTATCTTAAGTTTTCAAACCTGGTTTATATTATAAAACAATTTTTTTTATTTGTACACATGCTAGAATTATTTAAATTCAAGGTTGGATGATTCACCAAAAATAACTTGAAAAATGTTGAGTGTTGTTTATGATTTCTTTATCTATTGATTATCTACATTTAATCATTGATATACCTTGATGTAAACTCTTTTTTTAATTTATAAATTTATTTTTTAAAGGATTTTTAAGAATAATATGTTATATAATGAAGCTTTATCTATGAACCCTTTATATTTCTAAACTTGGAAACCATGTGATCATTGAGGAGATGTTTCTTATTTTTGTGAACATATACCCCTATTGTGATTATGTGTTATGTTATGGTTGTCTCACCTACCTCCCATGAAAGATTAACCACTTAAATTCAGTAATAAAAATTTTGTTTGGAAAATCTTGAAGTTGATCAATATGAATTTTCCATCCATGCCTAAATTATTATAAAGAAGTGATTAAATATTGTATCCTATTGTTTGTGATTATTATGATTGAGATTATGTTGATAATTTGTTTTATGAATTCAAGAATACAAAGAGAGGGAAACCACTTCCCCATCAAGATGCATTCTTTATGACATGTTCCAAAACTATGTAGGTGGGTCAGGGCCACCCAAAGTGAACAATATCCTGATATATAGAATGGGTGCCCTTGATTTATATGTATATAGTATATATGGTTTTGGATATTTTTATGGGATGAGGAGGTATTGTGTGGTTATTATCGTGGTTGTTGGTATGGTGTCTATGGAGGTTGTAATAGAGGTACAGGTGGTTGTGTGGAAGCTTAGTGGATTGTGAATGATATATAATGGTGTAGTGATATGTATGATAGAGGATGGTGATTTGGTTGTGTGGGGTGTTTTTTGGGAGAGTTATCATGGCTTGATGTGTTTCGCGTGATGTGATGATGTCCCTTGTTTGTTTATTTTAGTGCTTGTGTGGTTTGTTCTAACCTTTTTTCCCCAGGTTTAAAGTTATGTCATTAAAACCCCATAGAGGTTTGGGGCACGCGAAAGAGGAAGAGAAGTCTTGGAATATATCCTTTTTGAAGTTCCAATGGCAGGAAGTACTAAAGTTATTTAGTGGTTCCTCCATCCTTGATGCTGAGGATTGATTAGAGGAGGTTGAGGTTGCTTTTGGGATGGTGAAGTCTCAAGATAAAATTATAAGTTTCTTTAACCATTGGCACATTTCAAAATGTGGCTCTATGGTGGTGAGAGATCAAGTGAGATGATCTGGGAGAGATGTATGGGGGAAATTTCTTGATTTATTCAAGAAAAGTTTCATCTCTTGAGTAAAAATTAGTAATCATTTGAAGTATATTTAGGAGCTTCGGTTGGGGGATGAGAGTGTATGCAGCTTTGGGATTAGATTTATGAAATTGATTATCTAGTTAACACATTTTATTCTTGAGGAGAGAGGATAAGTAAAGATTTTAAAATCCTATTTGAGGCTAGATATTCATTAGTCCATCATGCCTTTTTAGTTTTCATCTTGTAAATATATGAGATACTGTACAGAGATCATATAGAAAGCTTTGTCTGTGAAGGAGGTTCCAATGAATATCTCTTCTGAGTAGTTAGGGAGGTGGTATTGAATTCTCTGAGTTGCATATTTAATAGTAAATTGAGGATGAGAGTGATTTGGTATGATAAGTATAGAGTGCATCTTGGTGATTTGGAGTTGATTAATTTAAGTTTTCCTATGTTTGGTGGCTGATCTATTTCTGGTTTGATACTATGGGGGCATTATCAGTATAACTATCATGAGGTTCAACATGTATCCCTATATTCAGTGGAGATTTAGTATAGGTAATATGTCTTGTTTGAGTTCTAATCCTTTCAATTAAAATTTTTAGTGGGCTTTAAAAAAAAATTTAGACTTTAATTTAAAGTTTTGAAAATTCGAATATAAATGTTTTCATAGAAATTTATAGAACATTACCTTCCAAAATTTTCTGAAATGTTTTTAATGTAGTTGAGGAAATTTTTTATCAAGTTTTGGATATCTATAAAAACTATTTAATATACAAGGAGTAGTTAGGAAGATTTGGTCATGAGTGGGGGGGTAGTGCCACTTTGGTTTCATCTCATGGTGGTATCATTTGTTATAGGTATCTCCTATTATTGTGAGGTTTTCATAATGATGTTTTATTGGGAGGATTGTAGTTTGTCTCTTACTAATATTTTTGGTAATAGATTGGTCTCATTTGAGAGGTATCACTAAATATTGTGTTCTAGTGGTGTATGCATTCCATCTGTAATGGGATTTATGAGGGGTATCCCAAGAGATAGATTCTAGTAATTTTCCCTTTCCTTCAAGGGTTTTGTTTAAATTCTTGAGATTGATAATTTTTTGAGAGATATGTGATGTAATGGTCCAAACAAATTGGTATATTTCTTTGTGTGTTTTAGGGAAAAGAGGCCTTTTGGGTAATCTTTTTGGTGTTTTGGTGGGAGATTGAGGTGTTCTAGCCACCCTAATATCGAACATTCCATGGGAAAGGGAATAGCGGAGTCCATATTGGAGTTTCATAAGAGACAAAACAATGGTGGTCAAGACCTATCCATGGTTGGGTGCTTGATGAACCATGGGTAGTGTGACACCCATGGTAGAGGGAGTATTGGGATAGGAGTTTCCCTATGGGAAATGGCCAATAGTGAAATGGCTAAGGTGGCTATTTCAGTGGGTGTATCCACCAAGGTGGTCATCTATGTGAAATATGGACTTTTAAAATGCCTTGGATAAGGCATGTTCGTGAGTATGGAAAGCTAGGTGGAAAGGAGGAGGAGTAAATCTATGAAATGGAAAGCCTAGGGTTACTACGATGTGATTTTAAGTGTGGTGAGGGAAACTAGCCCAAGATTTGGAACTACACCATGGTGGTTTCCCATGGTGCCAGTTTAGGTGGGTTTAAATGCATTTTCAAAATGAATGATAAATCAAGGGGTTTTTGAACTTTCAAATCAAAGGATCTAAGATATTCTTTGACTTTTCAAATTCCACTTACCCAAGGGAGAGGTTTTCTTGACCCTCTCTAAGAGTACAGATCAGCCCATATTTTGGGTTCAACCTAGTTTCCATTCTATCAAACCTTTGGCTAATTTCAAAGCCAATATTGGTAATTTTTCCTTCCCTTATAGATTCTTACCTTCTTGATTAATGGTGTTTAATTTCTTACACATTGACTTGTCATTCTGTTCCCTTCATTGGGTTCTTCCTACTCTTCCTCTCTGGTCAGAAAAAAAAGATTTGGTGTGAAACTTCTATGAATCCTTATTGATGTCTTAATGGAAATTTTCATATTTCATGATTTAGAAAACCTTTTTTAGTTTTAGTGGTTCTCATTTTTAGTTCTCTTAGTGTGGAGTATCATGAATTCTTGAGGTAGGGGATCTTGAGACATATCTTCTATCTTATGGAATTATTATTCTTAAATGTTCTTATTCTATTTATTTTTAGTTATGTTGTTCTGTTTTAATGGTTTTTTTGTTTATGGGGAGGGTAAGGATTTCAAGAGACACCTTAAACTATATAAGAAATTAATGAAGGTGGTGAACCAAATAAAAATATATTGAAAGGGGAAAAGGGTGTTTGTGTGTGATTTATATTTTCCATGTTATTTTAATTTTTTGAACCTTAGTAATTGATGTTTAATTATATGATTTTTTGTAGTGATGAATTTTTTAATGTTTAATAATGTGTTTTATTCTATTTTTAATGGATCTTGGAACCCCCTAATTATCACTTAAATAATGCAACAAGAATGGGAAAATTCTAAAATTAAAAAATACAAATCCGCTTACTAAAAATTATTGGTCCTTTATATTTTCATTATTTTTGTTTGATTTGATATAAAAGACAGTTTTATTATTTTGAAATTTATTTTGACCTCCTTAAATTGGATAAAAAAAATTTGTGAAATTGTAAGATCCCATGTATGTACAAGTGGAGAATTCTAAAGGAATTTTTAATTTTCAATCTAGTGGACATTTCATTTTTAAAACCAAGCATCAAAATGGAATTATGAGAGATTGAAAACACCAAATGGGATTATTTTGATAAGTTTTGGTTCCCAAGAGGTGTTTTAGATTATCATGAAAGCCTATCGAACTTAGAGCATGGAGTTCTGGGTTTTTAGAGTTCCAGTCTAGGTTGCATGGTTAGTGCACGATTAGTGCTAACCATGAACCCCAACCATGCAACATGTTTTGTAAAGGAAAATTATTTATTTAAAAAAATTAAATGGGATTATGAAACCATGAATTTTTCTACAAAAGTTCATGGGGATTCACCCAATTAGCATATGGTTTTCCAAATCGGGCACTGTAATCATGTGAGGTAGGGGTTCTTCGAACAGTGAGTATGCACGGTTGGTGTAAGGTTTTCCTAATTGTGTAGCCAAAATGTGAACCAAATTTAAAAGGAAAAAACTAATAATTTTAACCCTCTTCCCTTAAATTTGTTTCACCTCATTTTTCCTTCCATTAGCGCCAGTAGTATCCCACACGCACCGTCACCTTTATCTCTTCCTCCATGTGAGATCTTCTCTATTTCTTGGACAAATCATACACCATCACTTGTGTTCAAGAAACTTCTGTAATTATATCCCTCCTCTATCTTACTTTCATATTTTATTTTACTTAAAACTTTTCTCATGTTGTTTATTTGGGTAATACCCTATTTCTCGGGTGTTTGATTTCTAATTTACTCTCATTTCAGGATAAATTGGTGGTCGATACCTGATGAGTAAATCTTTCTAAGCTTAAGGTTGGTAATCTAAATAATTTTCAATAAAATTATTTCCATTTATAAAATGTGTCATTGTGCCACACATCGGTAATTCTGAGCATTGCAACTAAAATTTATAATTACTTTAGATTTTCACCTAAAGACTGACCTAGATGTAGTATAGTCCTCATATACACCATTAGAGATTTAAAACCTAAACTCAAACTACCCATTGGGGTGAGTTTAGATTAACTCTGTGACAACCTTACTTTTTATGAAACTAAGTCACCTAAAAAGGTGTTTCTGGATTGACACATAGTAAATCTCGAATTTATTCCTCCATTAAGTAATGAAGCCACTATTTAGGGTGTGTTTGGATTTTCCTTGAATACCATACCTAAGGTGTAACCAAAACACCCACTTAGGGTGTGTTTGGTTTTAAAATTAAGAAAAACCCAAAATTATATTTAGAGAAAACCACCCATTATGGTGTTTTTGGCATGGCACTTAAATAATGGAACTCTTAGATGGACCATGGAAATTTATTTGGTTACTTAAATTTTTTTAGTCACTTAGGGTGTCATGAAAAAAATATATAGCCCAAGTTAATTTATTTTTATATGATTCTAAAAATAAATAGACTAATTTAATTATCAAATGATATAAGTACCTTATGATAAATATTTGGCGACACCTCTAAGGTTGTGTTTAATTTTAATAAAGGAATTGATATTATTAATTTACTTGCACCTATGAATTATACCATGAATTCCTTAGATTCCCTTCATGGAATGTCTTGGAACTTATGAATTATTATTATAGGAACCTTGGAGTACGTAAATTAAGTAAATGGTGTTAGTATATTGTGATGCCCTTAATGATATAAAATAACTTAATAATGTGATTATGGAATTAAATAGTTTTACTATCAATGAAAGTTTTTAGGCATATTTTAACTAAATTTCCTTGATCCATAATGTTTTCTTACCTTGGTTACTTTTCCTTTTCTTTTCTAATAACCTTATAATTTTAAACCCTATCATTATACTAATAATTTTTAGGGTTTAAAAGTAATACATTCCATGGGTAAGTCTTAGATTCTAGTTTTAAATTCCAAGAATAAACTCGATGGATTTCACCTATTTTATTGATGTGAATACCAATAGGTAATCCCACCTTAGATCTAGTCAGTGTATTATATTCATGAATGCCTCAACCTAGAATTAGTAATTCACTTGGAAACTCTGGAAATAATAGAATATCTAGGATCATCTCTTGGATTCGGATTGATGTCCTCGTTCATGAAATGACATGGATTATCTCCTTGGATTTTAATCCAGCCTCTCATCAAATTACCTTACACTTGCTCCTCATGTGTGGTTAGATCCCTTTTAGAAATTTGAATTTCAAGGTTTCATCCCTCAGATTCTGCTCCAGAGCTAAACATTGTGGATATATCACCATGGGTTGGCTCACTGGTTCCATACATAAAATTCCTTGGAGTATTCCTTAGATTTACTTGGTTCTAATATGTGGGATTGCCCAGACCCATTCCATGCATTCACCTATGATGCTTGTTTTTAGATTCCTATATTTAAATCCATTAGTCATATTGTTACTCTATTATTCATATATCTAGAGACAACCAAACTCTATCAAAACAAGTGGTATTCCTGAGTTCAACTCTATCTTATTTTTTTACTTATTAATATAATACACACTGTCATGTTTTATACTTAGGAATAGAAATTCATTATACATTAGGACTTGGATGGTGATTTTTACAATTACTAGTCCAAGGATAGTAATTGGTATGAGAGTTGTGGACCGATCATGTAATTGGATTTACTATAGGAGTTAGTTATTTATATTTATTTATTTATTTTCATATAGCCTTGTACTTTTACTACATGTTGTATATACTTTTTTTTATTTTCACATCATAATGGGTTGTATGGATACTTATTATTTAATTTTCTAATTATTAGTTGATTGTTATCCATCAACAATTTATTCATTTTTTTATCCCTCTATTATATTTAGTACTGATCCATATGGTATAGTCCCCCCATCGTACCATTATTAGACTACCAATGCTAGTTGGCATTCTTTATCATACAGGAAGGCATGTTTGAGGCCATATGGCCCTCGAGTTTGGTTACTTATGAGTGAACGGAGCCTGAGACATCACAAAGTGGTATCATAGGATTCTTATTTTTTCTTTGCCTTATTATTTTGTTCTAGTAGATAGTAGACTGGGAATATGTCAGATCTTGGTAAATAGATCATGTTTGAGAATGGACAACCCACACATAAGTGAGAGACCAAGTTTCTAGGGATGGGATTATTGTTAATGTTTTTTTTCTATTATAATTTATTTTTATTTGAATTTTAGTTATTTTTTATCCTTCCAATGGTTACTAATTTATGGGATTTCTACTCATGGGATGGTATGACATGTGGGAATGTGTTCATGCATCATTATAGGTATATAGTGATTTTTATGTCATCCATAAGCCATTTCATTCATGTTTTATTACTTGTATTCTTTATTTCCTATATTAGGTGCTTGATTGTTATTCTTATAAATTATAAGGTTACTTGTATGGGAAAATTTTGGTTACTTAAAGTGTCTTTATCAACATAAATGGTGTTTTCTTGCATAGCTCTATAATGAAATTTTAATTAAAAAACAATTTTAACTAACCAATTTTAATATGATTAAATCCTTGGAATCATGGTTTCATGAATTGAGTTTTAACTCATTTCAATTAATTAGATTTCCAATTATAACCTATAAAGGTGTGTACCTTCATAACATGGGAATAAAAAACTTTATAACTGAGCCACTATGAGAAAAAAATTTGAAATTATAACACCTAAAGTAAGAAGAAAAGATAATATGGTTGTAGTTAAATGGTGTTTTAATAGCAATTTTTAGAGAGTTTTCTCCATAAACAAGAAATAGTAACCTATAGAACTCAACCATTCTATTTGGACCGGCTAAATTTTACATCCTAGAAAAAAAGGGTTACCCTTAAATGGGATTCCAATTGAAATTTATAGAGAATTTACTCTATAAATTTGGAATGGATACCTGTATAACTAAACTCTTGTTGGAATGACTTGACCCTTATAGGTTGAAAGAATATTTAGATGCTTTAGTACTTAACCCATTGGTGGTATATTTATTTTAAAAGGGATGGTTATTTAAAGTGTTTATAGTCACTAATATAGTGTTTTGTATAAGTTTATGGTGGAATCTTACTTAATCGATCCCCTTAACGTGATAAAATACATTTTCTGTTTTTTTTTTGGATTTATTAAAATGAGGCATTAGTTAATTAAAATTCTAGTTACTACCTGAAGAGTGTTTCCTGTTGGACAACTAATTTTTCTCTAATATATCCCATGTACTTTAGTTTTTGATGAACTCAAATACCCTTTAATATATTAGAGATGATTTTTTAAGTGTTTTCACATAGATTTATCATGGTTTTAAGTGTTTACACTGTTAAAATATTTAATTCTTCTATTTTGGACACTTTTGCTGAAATTTTACTAAGTCTATAAAAAATGACAATGTGAGGACTTCAACTATGTCAAGAACCTATGTGAGGGATTCACCTACAATAATTGGCAACATCATGGAATTTCCTATATGGAAATCACCTATGTAGATAGATTGGCTATGTGAGCAATCAGCTACGTAGATAAATCAGTTATGTGTATTAATCAGATATATAATTTGGATACATGGTAAAATTGACTACATGGATCCAATGGCTATGTGATTCTTTCAGATGCATCAAATTTAGATATGTAATCAGGAAACCAATGTGATGTAATTCGGTTATGTGAATAAGGCCTATGCAAATTTTTCTACATAGATAATTCAGCTATGTGAAGAATGGAAATGTGGATCAACTCACCTTCATAAATTCAAATATGTATAATTTAGCTATGTGGTGATCTGTAATAAACTACATCGATCTAAAACCTGTTATTTAGAACAATTTGAGTACTTTTAGTGAGTTTTAATGCTTTCATGCAATCATTAATTTTTGTATTACCTATTTATAGTAAAAATTATTAAAATAAGAGGTAAGTACTAAGAAAAGAAACAAGTACAAGAATAATTTAATAAAAAATATTGTTTATAAGGTATTTTTCTAAGAAAAGAATGTTTGGATTTTAAATGTTGGTCCGGGATTTTAAGGATCTCTTATAGTAAGTTTAAAATAGGATTGTTTCATTCTTTATTAAGTATCATGAAGTGAAAAGGGAAATATACAGATAACAATAGAAGTTTCTGAATTCATATTATTTAAGAAATCAGTCTCAAATATCTGGTGAACTACTTTATTTTATTTGAAAGGAACAAGAAGATTCAATATTTACAACTGCATTTTAAAGTTCATCTTGTTGTCATTTTAGAAGAATCTACTTGAGATACTATCTGTTATTATTATATCTCCTAGATATTTTTTCCTTCTGTAAGTCATGTGAGTTGTACTTGTAAATACTCTATTTTCTATTTTTTGTAATAAAGGTTCCTAGTGAAAATAACTTGAAGGATTTTTATTTGTAAATCCTTACTAGAACCCAATTAAAAGCTCATGTACTATTGTAACAAGTGTAAAATGATTGCACTCAATCATGAATTCCCAAAAAAATGACTCTCAGACCCTGATAAAAGGACCGATATAGTGAAAATCACTAAAATCATGGATAATGGTGTTGGTAGAATGGACTATAGGATTTCTATTCCCAATGTTCTATAAATATCTGTGTCTGATTTATTTCTTATAAGATTTTATTTCTACTACTACTTAAGTTAAAGAAAAGATCAGAACTCATACATTCCTAAAAGAGGGTGGTTTTTAAAGGGAATAAAATTTCAAATAACTAAATTCACCCCCCCCCCTCAATTGAGTCTTAGTGTAGTCATCTCAAGAAAAAAAATTAGTATCATAGATCATGACTTTTAATTTATCAGTTATCAAAGGTTAAAGTCTCAATATTATCTTACAGATGGATATAATGACTGATAGTAGACAAGGAATGTCAATGGTTGGAGCTACCTATTTTAATGGTAATAATTATGGTTGTTGGAAGGCATCAATAATCATCTATATCAAGAACCTTGGATTAAAGGTTTATCTTAAATTCGTGAATACTAATGAAATTTCAATGACACAACCAGAAACTTGGGATACTGACAAAGAATCTAGTTATGATTTAAGTTCCAAAATGATGAATGCTATTATGTTTGGACAAGGTCTAAATGAGTTTAACTGAGTTTCTCAATGTCAAACAACCCATGAAATGTGGTCTAATATATTGGTTGCTTATGAGGGTATAGATAATGTGAAATATCTTAGGTATAATATAGTTAAGCTGAAGTTTGAAACTTTTATAATAATATAAATAGAGAGAATCACTCAGTTAAATAGAATACTTATTGAGATTGTAAATAATGTTACTTGTTTAGGAGCACCTATTATTGAACCAGATCAATCATTTAAAATTCTCATAATTCTACCACTAAGGTGGATTGGAATCTCAACTAGCATTAATAAATCCAAAAAGGTTAAAAAAATTAAAATAAAGGATCTTATTAGAACTCTTATTATGTATGAAGAAGAGATGGAAGTTATGGATAGAAATCACAGATTATTTAAGAAGGATAATGCTGTTTTGAAAGTTTCAACTTTAAAGGATGAAAATAAAAGTATAAAAATGAAAATAGTTGAGTCATATAATAAATATCCATCAGGTATTTCTTTTTCAAATAGTCATATTTCTCACTTTTCTAGAAGGTTCAAGAAGTTTTATATCAAGAGAAGAGTTTTCAATAAACCATTCAATAAGTTAAAGAAACATGATGGAAACTCTAAAGAAGATTTTCCATAAGTACGATATAATAAAAAGTTATATAAAATGTACATCAAGAAATTTGGTTACAAGAAGAAAGAAAAAAAAATTCATTAAGGCCACACGAAGTTCTTCGGAGTATTATAGTGATGTTATATCTTCAGAATCAGAAGTTTAACATTCTAATCAAAAGGCCAACACATGTTTTATGAAACACTCTAGTAAGGTACATTAATATTATTCTTTTGATCGTGATTTTTAAAATTAGAATAAAAATTTCCCTTATGAGGAATTAAATGAGTATTTTACCATGTTGGAAACTAAGTATGAATCTATAAAAAGAAGAATAAAACTCTTAAAATTTCCAATAATGATATGGTAATTGAAAACGATGAGTTGAATAAACAAACTTTATATTTAATAACCAAGTTTTCATATTCTATTTCGTCTTTCCAAGAACATGGTAATAAGATTGAAAATTTGAAAAAATAAGTTCAAGATTTAAAGAAGCTACAAGTGTTTTCAAAAAAGGTGAAAATTATTTAAATCAAATTCTTTGAAATAATAAGGATCATAAAAATAATTTGGTATTGGAATCCAAGGTGATAAGATAAATCGTTACAAAAACTATTTTGTACCTAGTTCTAAGAATAATAACTTCTCTAAAATTACTTTCTTTCATTATAGAGAGTTAAGAAATTTTTCTAACTATTTTTGTTTGAAAAACACTCAATTTTGTTAACTCAAACATGATTTTATTTTGATTTATTTTTTCAAAAAAAAAAATTACTGTATCTTTTGGACAGAAAAAATGTATTTGGATTCCCATATATTTGATTTTTAACTATTCTATACCCAAGGTGATATGGGTACCAAAACAATTTATTGTTTTATTTTTCTTGTAGGTAAAAAGGTCCAAGAGTATCATTGAAAAATGGTATGTGGACAATGAATTATCAAGTCATAAGAGTGGATATTTCTCTAATTTCCACTCCTTATCAAATATTGATGGAGGCTATGTCACTTTTGGTGAGAATTATAAAGGAAACTTATGGGAGTTGTATCAATTGTTAATCCAAGTTCATTCCTCAACAATAAAGGTTTTTATGTGTAAGTATTAAAGCACAATCTGATAAGTGTTCCACAACTTTGTGATGAAGGTTATTTTGTTGTTTTTTCTAGTAATGCGTGTATTTTTAAAATATAATTTTTTTAACTTTAAATAACCTAGAACAGAGAATTTATATACTCTAGATCTCAACTCTTTGAGTAAACAAAATAAAAACTATTTAAATGCTAAAAAATGATTCTTGGATTTGGTATAGAATACTGGGACCTTCTAATGCCTGTTCTTTTATAAAATTATCCAAAAATAATTTAATTTAAAATCCACCACAACTTAAATTGAAAAAAATAAGCTATGTGATTCATGATAAATGGGAAATAAATACAAGTCATATTTTAAACCAATTAAATAGGTTTCTACTTATAGACCCCAAGAACTAACTCGTATAGATTTTTTTGGGCCGTATAGAAATGAAAACCAAAGAGGAAAATATTTTGTTTATGTGTTATTTGGTGATTTATTTATATCTAATTGTGTTTTATTTTTAAGTGTTAAAAGTGAATCCCAGTCTATTTTTATTAGTTTTTTTAAATTAGTTCAAAAAGAGAAATATTCCAAAATTATTTCTTTGAGAAGTGACCATAGAGGAGAATTTGAAAACCATGAGTTCAATTCCGATTATTCAAAACATGGTATCATACACACTTTTTCTTATCCCAAGACACCTCAATGGCATGGTGTTGTCGAAGGAGGAATAGAAATTTATAAGAAATTGCTATAATGTTATGTAAATATAACCTGTTTACTCACTTTTGGGCAGAAGTTGTGAATACAACATGTTATGTTATAAATATATTTTTAGTTAGACCTATTTTGAAGAAAATTCCATATAATTTATTTAATAATATAAATCCAAAAGTTGGATACTTTAATGTGTTTATATGAAAGGTTTATATTCTAAAAAATAAGGATAATCTTGGTAAATTTTATCCAAAGGATGATAAAGGAATCTTCCATGACTATTATACTACGTCTAAGGAATATAAAGTTTTCCAAAAGTGGTCAAATATTTTTTAAGAATCAACTTATATGAAATTTGAATAAAGTGATCCTTTTTATCAAAAAATGATTCAATTTGATGAGCTAAGTAATTATTTTCAAAACATGAGATCGAAACATATCTTTGATAATAAAAAGGATGAAGAATTGGAACTTGATTTTCCAGAACCAAATCTAAGGATGGATACTAGTAAACTATAAAATGTGCTTCCTAGATATCCTATAACCCTTAAGAACCATCCATTATAAACTATTATAGGAAGTTTAGATTAAGGTGTTTAGACTAGAAGGAGTGTAAGAAGTTTTTTAGAATTTTATTCCTTTTATCTCAATTAGAACCGAAGTCTATAGAGGAGTCCTTAGTAGATAAGAATTGGGTTTTAGCTATAAAAGAATAATTAAACCATTTCAAGAGAAACAAGGTATAATAATTAGTTAATAGACCCTATAACTATCATTTTATAGGAAAAAAATGGGTTTTTAGGAATAAATAGTATGATCATGGTGTGATCGCTGTGAATAAAGATAGACTAGTTGATAAAGGTTATAACCAAGAAGAATGTATATATTATGAAGATGCCTTTTCAATTATAGATATATTAAAAGCCATTAGAATTCTCCTATTCTATACATCACATTTGAATTTAAAATTATATCATATGGATAAAAAATATAATTTTTAAAATGGTTTTTTTTATAGAGTAAGTTTATGTAGAACAACCTTCTGGGTTTGAAAATCCCCATTTCCCAAATTCAATTTTTAAACTTACCAAAACTCTTTATAGCCTTAAATAATCACATATATCATAGTATGATTGTTTAAGTTCTTTTCTTTTATCAAACAATTTTTTCGTAGTAAAGGTAGATCTTATTGTTATGAGTTTTAAAGAAAATATTGACATGGAAGAATTTGGAAAACTAGTTGAAAACAAGTTATACAGAGAAATAATTGGGAGTCTACTGTATATGACAGCCAGTATTCCATACATTATGTTAAAAGTATGTTTATATTCCGTGTTTCAAGAAAATCATAAGGAATATCATTTAAAATATTCTAAAATAATTTTAAATTATTTAAAAAGAATAATTCCCCTTTTCTTTCTTTTTACAAAAAAAAATATATTTTAATATAACTTCATATTCAAATATAGATTTTGGTGGTTTTATACTAGATAGGAGGAGTAATTCAGGAACCGTACATTTTCTAAGTAAATCCTTGGTATCCTTGTCTAGTATGAAACAACACTCTTTTGCATTATCTACTACTGAAGAAAAATATATCTCCACTTGTAGTAGTTGTTCACAAGTATTCTGGATGAAAAAGTACTTAATTTACTTTAGATTCAATTATAATCAAGTTTTAATAAACTGTGATAGCACTAGTTCTATAAACATTTCAAATAATTTGATAAATCGTTCTAGAAAAAAGCATATATATTTAAGTCATCATTTCTTGAGAGATCATACTCAAAAATATGATATTAATATTTAGTTTATCTCTACTGAAAACTATATAGAAAATAATTTTATTAAACCCCTTATGTGTGATTGTTTTGATTTTATTAAAATATAATTGGGTTTATTTTAATTTAAATGAATTTAATTCAACTTATTTTTGTTGAATCTTAATGTATTGTTTATTTTTTATTGATATTTTTTAATGATTTATATAAATTAACTTAGTCTATTCTATTTTATAATTTAAATATTACATTTTTAGAAAATAAAAATTTATTTTCTTAGTTTCTATTAATTTTATTAAATTTTTAGTCATAATCGACCCAAAACCAATAAGGTGTGTAAGACCTTTGGGAATCGTATTTGTGACCTAATATAAAATTAGCCCTCAGCCCTATTTCCATTCATGTATGTTCTTTCCACCAAAATATGAACTATCACCCCTAACCTATTAATCATTTTTTACCTCTAACCATCCTATCAGCCATGGGTAAATCGAAGCGTGGAGATAAGGGAAGATCTGGTTCATCCAAGAAATCAAAAGGTAGTGGTGGCTGTATAAGGATCTTTTTGGAAAAGCGGTATATATGGATTGGAATAAGTTAAAGGATATTCCACTAAATAAGGTACTTCAATTTCATGGATGGGAGTTCATATTCGATGAGATAAAATCTGTTTTTCTATTAAATAAGAGGTAAAAGAGTTTTTTTAGAAATGATGAGTTCTAGTTCATTGAAGAAGATTATTTTCTCTCTTCAAATGTTAATGGTAAGGCTATTCTAGTTTATTTAGTTGATTTTAAAGATATATTTCATTATCCCCATGAGGGGGAGTTTTAATTCAATCATAATTTGTTGTCATAAGTTTTATAGGTCTAATTTAAGTATTCAAGTTCTTATTCAGAACCTCTGCCTCCAAGAAAAATCCTGTAAAATATTTTCTAATAGATTTGAAATCCTTGTGTAATTTTTTTTATACTAGATAGAGAGAAAAGTTTATGTTTCAAGATATGTACTTTTTATATATTATGGTTAAAATTTGAATCCCAACCTTCCAAGATACATGATGTGTTTTATGCCTGATTGTTGTAAATGGAATGGTAAGTTGAATTATTATCCCTTTGGTAGGATGATTTCCTTGGTTATGAATAAGAAATAAGTAGATATAAATGAGAGAGATTCAATAAATTTACACAAAAGTAATAGCATGTATATAGTTATGTTGAATAATATTGGGTACTTATGGTATATAAATTACAATTCCTTGAAGTTTGTTGGTTAGGAAGGTGTGGCTTAGGGGAAGCCATACCTAACCTCACCACCTATGGATGTAGCACCAGTTGAGACAGTGTCTAATAGGGAGTAGAAGGAGTCATAATTATCTAGTATAACATAGTCTCAGTTTCTAGAGTTTAGTTCTATAGTGGAAGAGGCAGATCAGAGTCAAAAAACAGAATCCCCTAGATCTACTGAATATTTTCATCGTGAGGATCCATTTTTTGAGACAGCAATTCTGGTTCCTTAATAGTGGATAGTAGAGAATCTTCCTAGTATTTTTGGTGATAAAATAATACCATAATATGTAGTTGAACATAATAAAATGAATCCAACTCTTTTTAGATCACCTGCTAGTGTATATAGAGTTGGTGATGTCATTATATAGACTATTGAACATTATAATACACCACATGTACCATCACCACCTCTAGTGCATGTGGAAACCCATTGGTTAATAAGATCATGGAAAATTTTAGTAATTAAATCCCTAACCTCAACTCTTTTGACCGAGTTTAATAATCTCATAAGAGATTATGATTATTTGAAAAGGGATTTAAAGTCATCTAAGGATGAGACCAGATAAATCAAGGATTTATCCTTTTCAAAAGATAATTTTAATAGATTAGTTGGGATTATGTAAACCCAAATAGATCTAATTAAGAATCTTTAGATATCCCCTTTTGTTTAGCAATTTTGTTTTTGAAGTCGGCGCCAAGGATCTTGAGTAGATGAAAGCTCTTGTAAGATATTTGAAAGATGTATGTCCTACCATTACAAAATTTAATAAACTTAGATTGAAGGTTGTATCTCATAGAAACATGTTTCAAAATCTTCTAATGATGTTGTCTAGTATTTTTCAAGATGTTCATGATGAGATAAAGTCCTTCAGGAGTGAAATGAAATAAATATTTCACAGTTTATTAAGTGTTATAATAAGTTAGTTTGAATTCTTCAAGAAGTTTCATCCCTTTGCATCTTCCACCTCAGTACTATCAGCTGCTCTAGATTTTCAGAATGGGGTAGATCAAATGCTCTCAGACTTGAATGTTACCTCCTTATATATTTAATCCCTAAGATGTGATATGATTTCACCAGTGATGATGTAAGAGTTAAAGATAGATATGGTGGGTGAGTTTCAGAGTACCAAAGATTCTATTAGGATGTTTGGTATTGAAACTGATATTTCATTGAAGGAAATGGTGGGATACTTTGAAGAATTTGATGTAAATTTGAAATAGACCATAAATGTATCTAAAAATACTCAAGGCATGGTTTTTAGATCTATTGGTATAGTATCTAGAACCCATCAGTGTTTGTTAAACTTGTTATACAAGATGTATAAAGAAGTTCAAGGGCTATATTCTAAATATTTAGAAGAAGAATCAAGTTCAGAATCTACAAAAGGTCCAAATGTGATCGTTTCTTTTATAGGAAAGGATTTGGTTGTATATAGACCTCCAATTATTATTCCTTCTATCTGTCCAACCCCTATTTTAGTTGCTCCTATCCATACAGTACATATTCCTATTACACCTTCTATTATTGATCCAGATCCTCAACCTAAAATTGATATTATTAAAGGATTATTTTAAATTATAATATATAAAGTGTCTATTATGGATAGAAAGATGCAATCTGTAAATAGAAGAATGGTTAATATGAAAAGTTTTGTAGACCAAAATCTAAAGAAGAAGTTAGTATAATTTTCATATGGTCTTTCTATTGATGAATTTTCCCCTTTTCTCAGTGCACCTTCAAGTTTCTCCTTTGGTCATCTTGAATCCTTCAAAGGGATTAAAAGAAATGGTCTTTCCTATATTATTAAAATTCATAGACAATAATCAATGATTATTATTTAGTTTTACAAATTAGAAATAATTAGGAGAATCGACATGTGTATAGATGTTTATGTCATCTAAGAGAAATAAGGACCCTAGGTTCTAATAATCCAGATACTTTCATAGGTACTATATAGAATTTTGATGTTTTTTATGATCCATATCCAATATATTAAAAAGATAAATCCAAAGTGGATACATCCTTAGCTGCTGAGTGTTCTAAGGAAAGAACATCATCCTATGAACCTATAAAGAAAGTACCTTTTATTCCTTCTAGATCATATAGTTTTGATAAAGCTAAAGTCTATCTTGAAACCATTCTTGATCATCCTACTCAGCATATTCAATCCAAATCTATTATCGACTCGGGAAGTGGTGTTACTATGAAGATAGGAAAGAAATTGATACATTCGCCAATGGAAACTCCAACTACCTCTCAAACCAGACCTACCTTCAAAATACCTCCATCCAAACAACCTTATCAGTTTGACCCTATCCATAAGCCTGGTTCTTCTAACTGATGTGTTGTATATGTGTTTTTGTAGGTGTTGAGTGAATGTAATTTTGTACATGATTGATAATTAATAAAATTCATCCTTATTCATTTTTTTTGTCTTTCTTAGTCACTGCATTCATTTAATCTTTTTTATCTCTTATTTCCCATTGATTATTTTCATTTAATGTTTTATTCTCTTTATTTTATAAACAAAATTATATTCTTTCCAAAATCACATATTTAGTTTCAGCACTATAATTCAATAGTTCATTCCTCTAATTGCTACATTACTAGTTTTTTCCTTATCCTTACCCTTCCTTTTTAATGACACAAAAAGGGGGAGAACTTTCCTAAATGTCATATTAAGGGGGAAATCCCAAATGTAACATTAAGGGGTAGAAATAAAGTAGAAATAATACATTTTAGAAATATATATATATATATTCATTATTTTTCTATAAAATCTTATTAACCCTTTCAAAAAAAATTATTCAATATATTATGGGTTTTTTATCATTAAAAGTGGGGATATTATTGGAATACTAATGTTGTTCCAACATATCTGTTGTACTTTAGGTTTTGAAGATCTCAAATACTATTTCATATAATAGTGATGATTCTGTTTCTAAGTGTGTTCATTGAGTTTTATCATGATTTTAAGTATTTATAATGTTGAAATCTTTAAATATTCTATTATTAATAATTTTTCTAAAATTTACCTTAAGTCTGAAGAAATATACTACATGGGGACTTCGGTTGTGTGAATTTACTTAGTAATGGATTCACCTGTGTGAATTAGTACATCATGTAATCACCTATGTGTAAATTTCCTACATCGATGGATTGACTATGTGAGCAATCAGATATATATATCAATCGGTTACATGAATTGATCAACTACATAATTTGGATACATGGAAAAATTAGATACATTGATCCAAATATATTTGTGATTCTTTTAGACACATCAAATTTGGTTACATAATTAATAAGCCTACATGAAGAAAATAAGCTACATGAAGAAGGACTATACAAATTCTACTACATATATAATTTAGTTACATAAAGAACAGTTGTATGAATCAATTCACCTACATGAATTCAAATGTATTGAATTTGGATGCATGATGATCTATAATTAGATATGTTGATCTTCAACCTGGTATTTATTACTATTGGATTACTTTCAATGACTTTAATGATGTTTTGCTATCATTAATTTTTGGATTATCACTTTATGGTAAAAATGATTATAATAATAGGTAAGTACCAAGAAAGGAAACAAGTATAATAATAACTTAATGAAAAGTATTGTTGATGCGGTATTTTTCTAAGAAAAGGAAATTTGGATTTTAAATTCCAAGTTTGTATTTTAAGGATCCATTACTATAAGTTTAAAATAAGAGTGTTGCATGATTTCTCAAGTAGCTTGATGTGAAAATTGAAATATAAATTGAAGAATAGAAGTGATTGAATAAATATTATTCAAGAACTCACTCTCAAATATCTAGTGTGCTACTCTATTTTATTTGAAAAGAAGAATAGGCTTTAAGATTTATAGCTGCATTTTAAAGATCATCTTGTTGTCATTTTATAAGACTCTCCTCAAGTTACTATATATTATTGTTATCTCTCCTAGATATTTCTTCCTTCAGTCAGTTATATTTTAAGATCATTTATTATACTTGTAAGTACTTTGTTTTCTATCTTTAGTTGTAAAGGTTCCTGATAAAAAGAATCATAATCCTTGTTGTTTGTAAAGACTTATTGTTGCCCATTTGAAAGACATTGTGCTATTGTGACAAGTGTTCACTTATTAAAATAGGTCATGTAGTCCCTGGAAAAAGGACCGGTAATCCCCATAAAAATTAATAGTCTAGTGAAAATCATCAAAATCATGGAGAAGAGTGTTGGTAGAGTGGACTAGGGGATTTATGTTCCCCAAACCACTATAAATCTATGTGTCTGGTCTCTTCCTTTTGAGATTTTATTTCTATTGTTTTTTATGTTAAAGAAAATATCAGAAGTGTAAGTTTCGAGTCATGATAATTATATCACTAAGAGTAAGAGGGGGTGAATCAGTGATGTCTTTTCTTGCTATATTTCCTTACAAATGAAACAACCTTCACCTCTTGTTAAATATTACATTCCATACTGAAAACAAATCAAACACACGTCCACAGGAACATAAGAATGTATAAGGTTAATTATTCAATAAGAATTTCTACATCCTTGGTATAGTTTGGAAACAATCTAATACCACACAATCCACTAGAAAACAATACTTTTGTTTGGAATACAATAAGTAAGATATTCTCTTTCACTCATGTAGCACTATAAAAACAATCCAATAGTGTGTGTGCTTCTTCTAGCACAAATGATGTAATACAAAGTTTTTGTAACAACACATATTATCTATTCTTCCTTTTCAACTTTAAAAAAAGTATTCTTTGAAAACCAATTCTTAACTTTATTACCCAGAAGATGGGGAGAACTTCAAGTAATTTGATATGAAACTCAGTCTGATTTCCCAGTATGATTTTCTCAATCTGATCTTCCCAGTCTGATTGCTCAATATGGAAAATATATCTTTGTCAAAATACGATTTAGAAAATTCTAAACACCTTATTCCTCAGTCTAAAAAACCAATATAATAGTCTCGGTCCAATTATCCATCCCTTTACAATGACCATACAAATACGATGACAAGAAGAATATGATAGTTGGTTGAATACAATAATCCAATGAATATGATGATCAGATGAAATTGTTGCAATCTTGTCTCTTCTCCTTTCACTCCTATCCAAAGAAACTTCTTCAACAAATCTCAATACGGAAACTTATTATTCTCTATCTAAAACTCTTTAGCGCTCTTCCTCCTCTCCTATTTACTATGCACAGTACTTAAGTTAGAAAGTATGATGTAATTTTTTCCTTTTATAGATGACCTAGAAGTGGTTTTAGCAGGAATCTAAAATTGTTTCCCACTAAACCAAATTCCCTAAATTTACATGATTCCTTGAATTTTAGGTGCATCTTGACTTGTCCATACTTCTCAATTATTCTTGTTTCTTCTCTATCCTTATCAAATATTATATCAATATTCACCTCCTCTTCATAATTTCTTTACAAACACTAGTACAATTCCAATTTTCTTAGTCTGATTTCTTCATTACAATGATCCATACCAATTATGTATATTGAATAAATAGAGAGATTTAATATTTTTTGAACACCTCTATTCTGATTATTCAATTAAATTACTTGATAAAATTTCATTTCCCTTTACCAGATGAAAAATAATCTTCCCATTCTGATTTTTCATTACAATAAGAAAGATGAATCGATGTTAACTCTAATATGATGGATCATAACCCACATGATAAAATCATTTGAAAACAAATCAGGGTTCTTTCTCTTACGAATATGATACCCATCAGATTAATTCTCTAAAGATTTATATCTTTTGTTTGTATTGATTGAAAACCAGTACCTTCGATTTCTCACATTTTCCACAAATATTCTTAACCTTCAAACTTCAAGCTTCCTATTTAACAACACATTCAATTATATCCTTCATAATCTTATCATACTCAAGACTCATTACAATTTAAGTCACATCATGATCTGTCACATTATAATATAAGTCACACCTGACAAATTGTTGAATACATTCTTGATCAGTCTGTGTCATTATGTTTTGAATTTGATTCAAAAGTTTCAATTTATTTATCATCGGTCTTGATGTAAACAATTCTTCCTTTGATGAATACGATGGTATGATGAATATTATGGACCATTATTCGGAAACTTTGACTTCATAAACTTCCTTAATTTATTCATTATGACTATCCTTATTAACCTTTAAACAAATCTACATTCAGTAAACTCATTATGATGATCTTGAGACTGGAAAACTTTGACTTCACCAACTTTATTCTTTCACAAACTCATATTGTATCATGACTTCCTTTATGACTTTGAATACATTGAAGAGCATCTTTATCATTGTCTGAATTGCAATGAAAATTATTGTAACTTCATATTCCTCTCACAACTTCTTATTCTCCCAACAACATATTTCTTTCCTACTCAACCTGAATACTATTTTCCTAAATATGATTGGCATGATTACAATCAGTATGAATATGATTGGAAGAATATCTTTCACTCCTCCTTTCTTTCATCAAGCATGCATTACAAGTTTTATAGAATACTTCTAATTTATGAGAACTCTAAGATCATAAAATCATTGTCACATTTAAATCTAGTCATACAGACTCTGATTCTTCCCCATTATGATCAAACCATTCATACTTGGCTCAGGATTAATCTGATGACCATTTTCTTCCAGAAATATTCTTCCTCAATATGATCGACCTTTTCAATTATTGTGAGTCTGATTCCTTGAATATGATGGTTAGTCTAGTTTTTAAAAAATAAAAAGTGAGGTGATTTATTTTCTTCTTAAACATTCTATGCTTATAAAACTTTGTTGACAACAAAAGAAAATACATAAATACAATCACTTTCATCAGATTGGTCCTAATAAGAATCCAGACATTCCTAAAATATGGTGGATAGTATAAAATTCCAAATAACTTAATTCACACCTCCTCTTGAGTCTTAGTGCAGTAATCTCAGAATAATATTTCTCTCTATAGATTGTGATTGAATTTTTTTTAACTAATCCTAGTTATAAGAAATTATGGATAAGTAATGGTTGAAATGAAATTATAAGCTAATTTTCCTATATTTCTTTGTGGTTTTAGCTAAATAAATTATCGAGTTCAGTTTATAAAACATTTTCTTCTATAAATAGTAATTGATATTTCATTTTTCCAAGCCTCCATAAAGTTTATGTAAATTGTTAATTGATGTAATACCTTAAATAAAAACTTTTAGATATATTTATAGTTAAGAACCTAGTATGGGATCTAGTTTTATAATTCCTTGAGAAATTCATTATATGGGAATGTGTACATTTCCCATGAGTCTCAGTTGGAACTCTTCTTTAGTTGGAAGTAATAGTTGGTCTAGTGAACTTTTAGGCATGAACTGAGTTTTAGAGTTAATTCCTTATGTAGAGTGAAGGGTTATCCTATTTTTGGTTTCACCCTCAGAGATAAGAAGCATTACTGAATTCTTGCATCATGTTTTAGGCATAGTAAGTGTCATTTGTATTCCATTTGGGCTCAGGTAGGACTCTTAGTTTATGGAACAACACCCCGGGTGTGTCGGTGGTCATTTGGTTGGTTAATCCTAGTTAGAGACATGAGAATAATGGATGATTAAGTTTAATAGGACTAACATTCCAAGGGCTTGGTCAGCTATTTAGTGGGTTGTTTAACCCTTCTTTTTCCAATGATGTATGATTTGAAAAGTCTTCAGTCCGATACTGGTCATCTGAAACACTACCTCTTCTAGGTTCTATGTTTCCTAAAAGTAATCTAATACTATGGTTTATGGTTCTATTGGTGATGTAAATCAAATGATATGGGTAAACCCATTATTTTGATGAAATATTGTGGTAGTACGCATTGTCACATGTAGTGCTTGTTGAGTTAAAAAGTGGTGCAATGATTTGTGTGTTGTTATGTGGTAATAATTCAAGTTTTAATGAGGTTTGAGTAATGTGATCATGTAAAACCTTGAGGGGTATTATTTCATGATTTATTGGAAATGGTTTGTGAGTTATTAAAGGCTTTGTTCACAGGTATCTTTCATAATAGAGTGACCTAGGTTTTAGGAGGAAACTGAGTTATTCCAGTGTTGGGGATGATCATGAAAAAGGATTGGGTGTTATAACATCGCCAATCTGAGTTAGAGTTAAGGTTTTAGTGTCCATTACTAATGAAGTACATGAACATGGGTCAGGATAGCATCATGGGTGTTTCTATGAATGGAACTATTCTAGTTATACTTTCAATCACCATAAGTAAATCCATATGGTGTGAGGTACACCACAAGCTATTAAAGGAAGGAATACTCATCGTGAGTGAGGTTCCTACATATTCCAAGATGGAGTTTCATTTTATTTATTATTATAAGTGTTTTATACACATACAGAAACTAATTTTGATTTTGGATGGAGTGTGTGTCGTGGTAAAACATTTTTCATTTTTAGTGAAGCTACACCAAGGAAAATTCTATGGTGGGTAGGGTTGCATCCATCATGGAAAGCATAACATTTAATAGGGAAGTATTGTAGTCATATAAAGAATAGACTTAATGGTTATAAATGGATTTCAAAAGTTGAAGGGATGTTAAGTTCAAGTTTTCTAATCTTGGGAAAGGTGGTTAATTTAAAATTCAATTGTAAGTTTGGACTGAGTCTGTATGTTAGATTCAGACTCGAGGTGCATACATGATCTCAAAGTAATGAAAGATATATGGGGTGTTGGTTTTTTCAAGGAAACATGATGATGAGATGGTTGGTTGAATTCAAAACCATTTGATCACACTATGACTCGGTCTTGGACTTTGGAAATTAAGTACAAAAAATCATGGGCAAAATTGAAATTTAAGTTAATGTGATCAAGTTCTTAAATAAAGCATCAACTGTTAAGTTGGACATCCTTTAAAAATGTCAACCTAGAATGGTATGAATAGTATTTTTTTATGTGAGATGATGAGGTGAGATAAGACCACTTATTTTTCATTTTATTTAGTTTTATAGGTTGATTTTAGAGCATGAACCTAAAATTTGAGATGTTGGGGCAAGGTAGACGATAATAGTTTGATTGTAAAGTTGGAAAGTGGGTTTCATGTGGAACCACTATATAAGGACATCTCAAATGGGCTTAAGTGAGATGTACTCCAAATGAAGAAAGAATATCTCAATCATGATAGTACTCAACTAGGAGTGATGTCTAAAAGTGTAACAATCATGTTTCAGTTAAAATGAAAGTCTTATGGTGGGATCCACCATAGACTAGGAAAGTATGTGAAAATTTATTCATGAAGTTTCATAATGTCTTATCTGGTACTCATTGTACAGTGGTGGTAAAATGGATGGTTTTTGGTCCAAAATTGAAATGTCACTAAAAGTAAGGTGTGTACTTCAATAAGAGTGTGCATATGATCACATGGTGCCTTTAGGGTTTTAATAGAGTTATTAAGTGATTTAATGGTGTGTCAATAGCTTAAACTGAGAATTTTGGGTAAGATTGTCTGGGAGATGTATGAATCCCATTATTGCGAGTAGTATCAAGAGTAAGAATATAGTTTCTTGTAATCCCCTTAGGTGGGAATGACCTATGTCAAACCCTTGACATACAACTTTAAGTCCTTATTTTTATGGAAGGGAAAATTCAGGAATGACTTCGAGAGTGAAGTTCCATGAACATATAGTTAGAAACGTCTCGGTGGATAAGGTTGAGTGTTTGTATTGAAAATTAGTATGGGATAGACTGAATGGTGATATTATGTTGAACAGAGTTCTAAATTGTAAACCTTGTTAGGTTTTCCTTTCAAGTCTTACAGTGATGATTCTATGATTAACCCAGTTATGGTTGGAAATGAGCTAGCTTAACTGGTTAGTATTATTGAATTGAATTTGATAATTTGAGGAGAATGTCATGGGATGATCATAAGATGATGAATGATGTAAGTTGGGTTATGTGATCATTTGGACCTATACTCTATAGGTGTTTAATTTTAATGTGAATTCATGGAATTTCATATTATAACTTTGGAGAGGGGGTCTGGGTGTGGAACTGTGCCACAGGATGAAATTATGAAATTTTTTGTATCCTCTTTTGTGGTGGAAGGTGGGATTAAAATGTACTTTTCCTAAAGTTATATCTTGGGGATGAGGTATTCTATGGTGGGGAGGTTATAAGATCCTATGTTTGTATGGGTTGATAATTCCAAATAAATTTTCAATTTTCAATTTGTTGGAAGGGTAATTTTTAAAACCAAGATTCAAAATGGAATTCTAAGAGTATGAACACATTAAAGGGGATATTTTTGATAATTTTTTGGGCTTGAGAGGTGTGACGAGTTCTTGGTTAAGACTAGGGATCTTTGGGAATATAGTTTGAGGTTTTTAGATTTATAGTCTAGGTAACACGGTTCGCATATAGTTAGTGCTAACTATACACCCCAATTGTGCAGCCTATTTTGTACAACTGCACACTTTATTTAAACCATGTAAGGGGCTTAGTTTACCATTTGGTTTTCTACAAAAAGGAAGAGGAGATCACATGGTTGAAACATGGTTTTTTAAATATTACATTGTAACCGTATGATGTTGGGGTGGTTCGGACAATGAGTCTACACGATTGGTGCATGATTTTCCAAACTATGTTACCAAACCATGAACCTCGTTAAAAAGTTAAAAATTATGATTTTACCTCCATCCTTAAATGGGTTTCACCCCATTTTTCCTCCCATGTTTTCCAATAATAACCCAGTCTGTGCCCTCTCCTTTCTCCCTTCCTCTATGGGATATTTTCTCCATTTCTTTTCCAAATCAGACATCATCACTTGTGATCATGATCCCTTGGTAATAATATCACTCCTATAGATTCCTTTATTATTCTATTTTACTATCTAGTTTCCTCATGCCATTTATGTGGGTAATTCCCTATTTCTACATAATTTTTCAGGTTTCCTATTTCCTCTCATTTTAGGATGAACTGGCAGTTGATACTCAATGAGTGAATCTTCCTAAGATTAAGGTAGGTGGTCTATATAATTTTTCATAAAATTATTTCTATTTATAAAATGATCTGATGTGATGCACACTGGTAATTTTGAGAATTCCCCTTAAAATTATAATTCCTTCAATTTTTCATCTAAATACCAATCTAGATATAGTAAAATCTTACCTTACACTATTATAGGTTGACAACCTCAACTCAGACTACCTCTTAGGGTGATTTCAGCTTAATTACATGACAAACTTACTTATCATGAAACCAAAAAACCATATAAGGTGTGTTTTTCTTGACTCTTAGTAAATCCCCTATTTATTCTTCCCCTAAGTAATGAAACCACCCTTCATGGTGTGTTTTTATTTGACTTCCTTGAAGGCCATACCTAAGGTATAACCAAAGAACCCACTTTGGATGTGTTTGGTTTGGAAATTATGAAAAATACAAAAAATATATTTGGGGAAAACCAACCCATAGGGTGTTTCTGGAATGTCACTTAAATAATGGAACTCTTAGATGGACCATGGGAATGTATTGGGTTACTTAAATGTTTTTAAGCATATAGGGTGTCATGAATAAATGTTATAGCCCAATTATATTTCTTATTATATGATTCTAAAATGATAAATACTAATTTAATTATCAAATGATATAATTACCTTATGGTAAACCTTGGGAGACCCATCCAAGGTTATGGTTTAATTTTAATAAAATTCTTGATATGAATACTTTACTTATGCCTATGAATTATACCATGAATACCTTGGATTACCTTCTTATAATTCCCTAACACTTATGAATTATTTCTATTGGGGCCTTGAAGTATATAAATTAAGTAAATGGTTTTGGTATTTTGAAATTCCATTAATTAAAAATCGTAAATTAAGAATGAGATTATGGAATTAAATGGTTTTACAATTAATGAAATACTTTGGGTATGTTTTAATTAAATGTCCTTGATCCATAATGAGTGCTTTCCATGGTTACTTTGCATATTCTTTCATAATGTCCTTATAATTTTATTTCCTATCATTATACTAAGACTGGTTACAGTTTAAAAGTGATAAATTCCCTAGGAAAGTCTTGGGTTCCCATTTTGAATGCCAAGCATGAACCTGATGGATGTCACGTGATTCATTGATGTGAATTCCAAGGGTTAATCCCAACTTGGATCTAGTCAGTGTCTTATATTCATGAATGCCTCATCCTAGCACCAAGGATTCACCTAGAAACTTTGGAAACACTAGAATTCTTGGTATCAGCTCCTAGATTTTTCTTTATATACTCAGACACAGAATTTTTTGGATTATCTCCTTGGATTATAGTCTAGCCTCTCCTGAGATTACCTTGGAATTTCTCCTCAGGCTCAGTTAGATCCCTTTTAAAAGGTGTAATTTTGAGGGTTAATCCCTTGGATTCTACTCACACTATGGCTTGATCGCTATGGGTAGGCCCACTAGTTCTATATATAGCATGCCTCTGAGTATTCCTTGTATTCTCTTAGTTTTGATATATGGGTATTCCCATACACATTCTACATATTCACCTATGATATTTGTTTTTGGGAGAATAGGGTTATATCCATGGGTCCTATTACAATTCTATTATTTATATGGTTATAGATAGCTATCCTAGCATGAAGAAGGTGGTATTCCCTGGTTCACCTCTATATTACTGCTTTCCTTATTTATATATTTTACATTTTCATGTTTTACACTCACGAACTGGAAATGTATTAGACATCATTGGTGGTGGCCTATTGAGTTTTACTCATACCCTGTTTGGGATGTTGTTTAGTACCCAAGAATATTTAATTGCTATAGGTTAGGGATTAGTTGGTGCCTTTGGTTGTTACTTAGCTAAGGCTTGGACTTGGAATGAGAGTTGTGGACCGAGCATGTACTCAGAATGCCTACATGAGTTGGGTATTTCTATTTATTTATTTATTTTCTTATAGCCTTGTACTTGTGTTTCCTACTGTAAGTACTTTTATTGGTAATTCTGCATCATAGAGGGTTGTATGGCTACATAGTATTTAGTTTTCTAATTATCAGTTTATTATTATCCATCTTCAGTTTATTCATTTTATTTATCCCACTATTATATTTAGTATTCATCCATAGATTATAGTATCTCCATCGTACCATCATTAGAACCTCACTGTTAGTCGACATCCTCTAACATATGGGGAGGTATGCTTGAGGCCGTGTAGACCTAGGGTTCAGTTACTTATGATTGAACCCATCCTGAGACATCATAGTAATGACAATGGGAGTTGTGAGTGATAAATTAGAATGGGAATAGGTTGAAACTATAATTGATATGATGAACCAATGATGAATTTTTGGGAATATATAAATAAATAAACATAAAATTAAATATGGATGGGAACTATGGATTAATGGGGAAATAGAATGATATGGTTGTGTGTAATTGTTGTTTGTGTGGCCTTGTATTTATGGATATTGGTTATATTTTCCTTATTTTTAATCTTTGTTATTTGATGCATGAATATTATATTGTGGCTGAAAATTCTAGAATTAGTGTGGAAGAAGGTAAGTAGTGGTAAAATTTTTATAGGTTATAATGCCTTATAGTGGTTTCATACATTCTATGGGCTATAATGGCTTGAGGTTAGTATATACGCATGGGGTGTGATGAAAATAAGTCAATAGTGCATGAGTGGTGATGTTGATGAGAGGATGTGGTGGTTCATAGTGGGGGTCGTTCATGGTAGAGGGAGGGAATGAGGTGGATACTCTACTTTTTCATAATACCCTAATACTAAGAATGCAATGGTGTTGGTGAGTAATGTACATATAAGGAGGAGGAAATGAGGTAGATTTCCATCATGTTTACATTTCCCTATCGAAGAATATTTGGGAAAGTGACATAATTGTGATGATTTTGGTAATGTAGTTGTGGATGTGGATATGTGGGATTTCTGTGATGAGGTATTAGATGTTTGGAATTGTGATAGAACAAACCCAGTCATACAGATTCTATACTAAAAAGAAGTTGTGTATTTTTTATAAAATATAACTAAAAAATACATATCTTTTTACACAAATAAGGATATTTTTTTGTCTAAGTTTTACTGGATTAGAAAATATACTTACATAAAATCTCAGTTTACAAAGATAATTTTAAAATAACTACTTGGATTCTCTTGTGATAACTCCTTAAATGATATCATTCATCTTAGAACTTCTCCTGTGAAAAATATTTTAAAACATGGGGTGAGTATAAAATTATTAACTAAGGGGTTTAAAAACTATTAAGAAATTATTTATTATAAATACTATAAAACTCCTTTGAAAACAATTTATCAAATAATTTATATGATAAGTAAATACCTTCAAAAATATATATTTGGGTTTTCATGAAAAATCCACAGAAAAATACTTTTCAAAAACCTTTAGAAAAATATATCCTTTTATAAGCCCATTTAATTTTCATAAATAAATATCCTTTGAAAACAAAACTTGTATTTCTCCTTTAAAACCATTTTGAAAATTATAAATTTTATGGATTCAAATGATACTTGAAACCCATAAGAAAACCAAGTTGACACAATTAGTATTGCTTATCAGACAATGTCTCATTGAGATTGTGGGTTCACACCCCTTTCCTTATTATCTTATTCGATACCAAAGTGCCAAAATTTATTTTATGAAAACATTTTTAGAAGACATTCCTTTCTCATTCATAACCTATTAAAAACCTTTAAAAATATAATTAAACTATTTTTAAAGAAAATAATTTTATAAATTTTAATCTTTGATCACTTAATTTTTAGAAAATCTATTGGATAAATCTATATTTATAAAATAATTACTTTCATTTAAAATACATATTAATAATTCTTTGAAATTAAAATAAAATCTTGTATTAAAATTCATAAAATGTCAATAACAATTACAGATGAAGTCCATATCTACTATTAGTAATAAAATTTAAAAAAATTAAAGAATATGTTACACATAAAATAATAGATTTTAACATTATATATTATATATTTTTTTTAATAAAATTAGTTTCTCTTTAAAATAAGGGTTCAAAAATTAAATGACAATATAATGTATTGTTATTGTTTACATTTTCGAATTTTCAAAAAATAAATAAAAAAAATTAAAAAAAAAATTAAAATAATAAATCATATATTTTTTTTAAAAATAAACCCTTAAAATAGTTCTGAAAATAGAGTCTTAATAAAATAGATATTTTTTCCTTACCTCAAATATGATTTGTCATGCATGTCCTTTTTCTTCCCCTTCTTCGGACAATCCCCTTGCTTAACACCACAAGACCAATAAGTTTTGTGTTTTATATGAATTAATACCTATATAATGTGGGTAGGAATTTTAAGAAAATATTTGGGTCGGTATTGGACAAACCAAATAGGTTTTGAATTCTGAGGAAATAAGAAGAAGATGTGCCATTTTATAAGAGATGGGAGGCACACTCTTGGAACTTCTCAAAATAATAAAATATAATAAGACTATTCTAGATCCAAACGATTCAAAATGTTATATAAATTCAAATAGGATGAAATTTTAGACCATATATTATCCCATTTGTGCTTATTTAATATTATTATTATTTTTAAATAATTTAATAAAATATTAATTCCATAAAATATCATTATTGTCAAATTTGATATTATTCATTACTTTGACTTTAAAAACATCACGACAAAAAGTCCAAATAAAAAAATAATTTATTATATCCTAAAATTGTAAATTTTATCTAGAAAATAATGTATCACATTAATTATATCAAATTATATTTATTTTAACATTTTTATTATAATTTATTTGATTTTTCCATTAAAATAAATAATTACTGAATCGGTGTTGTGCTATAATTTAATGTAATTATTTATTTACTAAAAAATAAAAATAAATATCCATGATGAAGAAAAATATTTTAGCTTACAAAATAATATTTATATTTGAACATATATTCTAGTTAAATCCTATTAAAAATATAACACTTCTTAAAAACAAGAGTGTGACATGTTTTCCTTTTCTTTAAATAAAATACTATAAAGGTCATAATCTTATCCAAGTTACTCCAAATGTAAATAAATTAAACCTTTGGATGTTTATGGTAAAGATATACTCAGTAAATAGTTTTTTGTCATGTTTTTTTTCATTTAATGGTTCTTATCATATTAATTAATATCATTTTATTTATTTTTCTTTTGCTTGCACAAGCAATGCATTAGTGTTTCATAAGCATTAAAGGAGATTATTTCCCATATAAAAATTAAAAATAATTTACTATAAAAAAATTAATTAGGCTTCATATTATATTTTATATTCTTTCATTATATATATTTACACATATTCTTGTCAAGACAAATTATTTAATTTGTTAATTTGACTTTTCTAGCCTTGCGCAAGCATTACACAAGAATTTGGGTAAGATTCTTGTTATATAATTCCAAGATTAAAATATATAAATAAATTCATCATTTATGCATGATATTTTATAAAAAATTCATGTAAATACTTGTTACCTCTCAATTTATATCTATAAGACACCGAATTTGACTTTTCTAGTGTTGCTCAAGCATTGTGTCAGAACTGAAAATGATTTTCATATTTATCATGAAATAAATTATAATTTAAATGTTATGAATTTTTTTTGTATAATATTTATATTATAATATAATACAATAGTCCTTATATAAGTTTAATAAATTTCTATATCATAATTATTTCTTAATAGTATCACAAAATATACCGTATTTTATAAAAAATTGTATTTTTTACTATTCAACAAAAATTTAACTTTTGCAAAAAATTATCAAAATTTCACCATAGAATAATTTTTATATGATGATTTCAAAAATTAAGTTTATTTTTTCAAGTACATTTTCTAAAACTTTCAGAAATTAATAGTAATACTCATTCATAAAAAGTAATAAAAAACATTTTTGAAGAAAACTTATATCTGAAGATTAAAATGAATTTACTAAAAATTGTGTTTTTTTTCGAAATATTTACCAATAAATTTATATTTATTATAACCTATATATTTATTTCAAAAATTAGTTATTTACATTTGTACCCACTAAATTAATGGATAGGTTATAACATTCACATTTAAATAATAATATTTATTTTTTCATTTAAGCTTGGTGTTACATATCTTGTACACTATCAAGTATAGTGTTTACTTTTAAAATCTTAGGATGTTACACTCCCCCCCCCCACCAAATGAATTTTACCCTTGAAATTTTTTTGTCACACTTAAGAAAATTCTAAATTTTAATATTTAGAATTAGGAAAACTAGAATTGTTGGACTTCTAAATTCTTAAGGGAACTTAATTACCTAAAAGGTAAAAAAAATTCTCTTGATTAGATTTGTCCTCAAAGTACAATGCCTAATCTCCAAATTTTTCTAGATCGTTTCCTCTGATACCAATTGTGATAGACCAAACCCGTACTTCAAGATTTGGTACTGAAAATAAGCTATGTATTTTTTATAAAAGATAAATAAAAAATACATATTTGTTTATGCGACCGAGGATCTTTTTTAGTATATGTTTTGGAGGATTAGGAAAACTCCTTACATAAAATCTGAGTTTGAAAAAATAATTATAAAATAAATACTTTTCTTCACTTTTGCTAACTCCTTAAATGAATCCATCCATCTTAAAACTTCAAATAGTCCTGTGAAAAATATTTTAAAACATGAGGTGAGCATAAAATTTACCAATAAGGGGTTTAAAAACTAATAATAAATTATTTATTAGAAATACTATAAAACTAATTTGAAAAAATTTTATCAAATAATTTATTTGATAGCTAAATACCTTCCAAAATAAAGTTTTGGGGTTTTCATGAAAAATATACAAAAAAATACATTTTAAAAAAAATAGAAAAATATAACCTTCTGGAATACCATTTAATTTTTATAAATAAATATAATTTGAAACCAAAACTTGGATTTCCCCATTTAAAACTTTTTGAAAATAATAAATTTTATGGATTAAAATGATATTTAGAAAACCTAAAGAAAACCATTTGAATACTTGTAGTATCACTTGTCTGACAATGTCCCATTGAGGTTGTGGCTTCACTCACTATTCCTCATTATCTCATTCAATGCCCAAGTTCCAAAAATTATTTTATGAAAAAAAATTAGATCACATGCCTTTCTCATTCATAACCCAATAAAACCCTTTTAAAATCTACTTGAATTATTTTCAAAGAAAATAATTTTATAACTTCTAAGATTTGATAACTCACTTGTTATAAAATCTATAGGGTAAATACATATTTCAAAAATAATTAATTATATTTAAAATAAATATTCCTAACACTTAAATTAAAACAAAAAACTTGTATTAAAATGCATGAAATGTCAATAAAAATTATAGATGATGGCCATATCTAATATTATAAATGGAATTAAAAAAAATTAAAGAACATTTTATACATAAAATGGTACATTTTATCATTATAAATTACATATATATTTTAATAAAATCAATTTACCTTTAAAATGAGGTTTTAAAAATTAAATAACAGAATAATTTTTTTTATTGTTTAAATTTTGGAACTTTCAAAACAAAATAAAATATTTTTTTAAAATATAATTTTGAAAAAATAAATAATATATGATATTGAAAAATAAATCCTTAAAATATCTCTAAAAATATAGGCTTTATAAAACAAATACAATTTTTCCCTTACCTCGAGTCTGATTTATCATTCATGTCTTTTATCTTCCCCTTCTTCGGATAATCCATTTGCTTAACACCTTTAGAACACTGAGGTTTGTGTTCTACATAAATTAATAAATCTAAAATTTGGGAATAAATTTTAGTAATATATTTGGGTAGGTATTAGAAAAACTAAATAGGTTTTAAATTGTGATTAAATAAGAAGAATGGGTTCCTTTTTATAAGAGAGGGGAGGGGAACTCTTGAAACTTCTCAAAATAATGAAATATAATAAGACTATACTAGGTTTAAATGATTCCAAATGTACTATAAATGTATAGGGGATAAAATATTTGATCATATATTATACCCATTTTTCTTATTAAATATTTTTAATATTTTTAAATAATTTAATAAAATATTAATTCCATAAAATATCAGTATTGTCAAATTTGATACTATTCATTACTTTGGATTTAAAAACATCAAGACAACAAGTAAAATTAAAAAAACTAATTTATTACATCCTAAACATGTCGATTTCATCTATAAAATTCATTTATAACATTCATTATATAAAATAATATTTATTTTAATATTTTTATTATCATTTATTTTATTTTCTATTAAAATAAATAATTATTACATTAGTGTTGTGAAAACATTTAATGTAATTATTTATTTACTAAAAATTAAAAATAAATTACCATGATGATATAAATATTTTATATTTTAAAATAATATTTATTTTCAAACATATCTTCACTCTAACACCATATTAAAAATATAACACTTATTAAAAACAAGAGTGTGACATGTTTGCCTTCTCTTTAAATAAAATGCTATAAAGGCCATAATCTTATCCAAGTGGATCTAAATGGTCATAAATTATACACTTGGATGATTATGGTCTATATATAATCAACCAATAGCTTTTATTCAAGTGTTTTATTCATTTAATGGTTCTTATAATTTTAACTAAAATGATTTAATTGATTTTTCTTCTGCTTGAACATGCATTGCACCAGTGTTGTATAATAATTAAAGAAAATTATTTCACATATAAAAATTAAAAAAAATATATCATAAAAATAAATTAATTAGTCTCAATATTATCATTTATATACATTCATTATGTATATTTACACATATCCATGTCAAGAAAACTTATTTAATTTGTTAATTCGACTTTTCTAGCTTTACGCAAGCATTCCACAAGCATTTGGATAATATTATTGTTATATAAGTTCAAAATTTAAAAATATAAGTCAAAATAATAATTTATGAATTATATTTAACAAAAAATTCATTCAAAGACTTGTTACATCTCAATTAATATCTATAAGACACTAATTTTAATTTTCTAACATTGTGCAAGCACTGTGTTAGTACTGAAAATGATTTTCATATTTATCATGAAATAAAATATATTTTACATGTTCTGAACTATTTTTTTATGATATTTATATTATAATATAACTATTACTTGCTCGTGCATACGCATAGTGATATGTATTAATTTTTATTTTTTAATAATATAATATTATTTTTAAAATCTGAGAACAAATAGTAATATTGAATATATCTTCATCACAAAGTAGTGGTGCATAAAATAGGAATAGAAGTGAATAAAATATGGAGACACCATTTATCAAGTTGAAAAAAAAGATAGGATAAATTTAATGTAAATGAATTTCTAATTTTTGAGGATGGAGATTTAAAATCCATTTCAACTAAATTTTCAAAACATTATTAAGTATGAAAAAATTATTGGGTACAATAAAATACATAGTGAAATAAAGGGGGGTTTGGGAACAGTTACATTGCAGGGTAAGGTGTAAAGGATGTTGTTTGGAACATCAATGCAGAGGGAGTGACACGGTATGTAGAACCATAAATATGTTTTAAAAAATATGTTGAAACGCAATGAATTAGAAATTGGGAAAAAATTCAATAAGAATTCCAAAAAATCAATGTATAACTAATAGGGAAACAGTTTCACATAAAATATCTGGTTTCAGTTATGTTTCAATGACCTGTAGGGAATTATATAAGTTTCAGTGTCATCTAAATATAGTTTCATAGAATATATATCTCAAATATATCCATTAACATGGTATGTAAAACCATCTTGAAATTCTAATGGGGATGAATTCATATCCATGACAATTGGTTCCATAGAAAAACATTCCCCAACTCATGTTTTTCTGGGAGAAGAATCCAAATTCCTAGTAGAATTTAGTTGGCCTCCCCAAAATTCCTAGAAGATCCACCATTACCAAAATAGAAATCATCATCTTGAACAGAATGAAAAGTCACAAACAGATAAATACATGATTCACTACAACATAAAAATAATAACATAATAAAAAAATTAAACATATATCGAGTGATGGTTTTTGAAGATTCATGTTGAATTGAAATATTTTATTCTAAAACATAGATAGTGATTACCTGAATTTGGTTTTACATTATTTTTCAAAATATAGATAGTGATTGCCTCTATTTGTTTTATGTTTAGTTATGAAGATGGGGGAAAGAGAAATATATAAATCAGTAGTGCATAGAAAAATAACTTAAATGAAAACAAAAATACTATGTGCAGTCTACAATACAATACCCACATTGAATACTAAAACAAAACAAACATATATTATAAAAAACTTTGGACATTAGTTTCCTGCTAGTAAAACACAAGTATTTAGACTCACCCAATCCTTATGTTATGATGATTAGAAGTAATTCAGAAAAGTCACTACACCATGAATAAATCACGGCCACTCCCTATATCAGCTAAACCTCATTGATGTGCTTCTTGAAGACACCTTTGTACCTCGCAGACTAGATTGGGATGCTCCCATATGAAAGGGTTAGTCCAGTGCTAGGGCAGTCACTGGAAAAATGTATGATGATTTCCCCAAATCGTTCTTCATCCTATTTTTTTGTATTTCATAGAGTGCAACTATTTTGAAGAAATTCCCTTGATCTGTTCATGTGAAGGTTGAGTCACCTTCAATATTTAAATAAAAATAATCAATATTCATCTTAAAAAATTAAAAGTGAATTATTAAAAATAAATTTTTCACAATTGATAAGGATACCCACTGGTTGATTACCTAAAAATAATAATTGAGTATACTATATATATTTGAAATATGTTGTTCAAAGTACTTATGAAAACAGTGTATATTGACTTTTAATCTGAGAAAAGCTACCCTAATACATACATTGAACAAAAGTAAGTGTCTTTTTGTTGAGTAGACTGATACATTACAGTACTCCATCTTGAGATTTAGCTCAAACTCAATACACAACTCAAACTTAGTCGAACACTTGTTTTCAAAATTCAAATTTGATTTGATTTTTAAAATGAACAAATAAACCCCACCCATTTAAGCACTACTAAAGTATATGAAATTAAAAACAAATATCATAGAAAAGGTATTTATAAATATGTTAAAATAATAATTATAAATTAACAATAATTTTTATATACATAAATGTTCAATTTTTATATTAATATCATTAAATATTGGACAAAACTCACAATATGCTCAATATAGTTGAATTAAAGTTATTGTATAGCTTTAGTATCTGGATTGTATGTTCATCTCAACAAAGACGGAGACCTCTTTTCAATATCTCTACTCATTTCAATATCAACTGAATTTATAAAAACAACATTGCATATAGTGAAACACATAATTAAAGAGAAATTACATAAATAAAAACTCACAAGATTCACCTCATCCTTTGCATCATTTCTAAGCAATACAAGAATCGACTGTTGATATTGCAACCTCTGTAGTTGCTTATGAATCTCTCTATACCAACCATATAATGGCTTATCAGAAAAATTGTCGTAGTTATCATGGAAATCCTTGGTTTTTTGAAAACATGGATTGATCCCCTGTTATGAGAAATGATAGAAAATAAAGTCCATGAAAATAAAAGATGAGATATTAACATATTGGATAGTATAAAGGACATATCACATACCATGCTTGATCTAGGAGTCTGTAGGAATGAAGGATTAGTGAATTATTCATGGTGATAAGTATTCTTTCACTTCTAGAAAGATTTATTTGGAAACTTAAAATTGGATTCATATTCCATAGCACTCAAGAACCCATAAAAATTAAGTACCTTTCTAGGTGGTAGCTCCAACATTCTTGTGGAGATGGAGACATGTTCAATATCATGTACATCTATTTTGAGGGGGAAGCTCACGCATTCTAGTGAAGAACCATTGGATTATCAAGTGACCTTCTATTTCCAAAATCATAAATTCATGCACTTCAACACACTTTAAATCACCTAAGTGAATCACTGGTAATAACACAATGGACATCAATGAACAGACACAGATTCAATCAATAGTTAATAGTAGATCATGTCTATGGAAAAGGAAATCTGGTCACTAACTATAAATAAAATCCAGGATCAACCAAACAAATAGGATGATGGTCCAATGGCATTTCAAAAATATGGGAAAACAGAAAACAATAATGAATGATCACCATACAGATCTCAAAAATTGATTAAAGGAAATAACCTTAATAGTTAAAAATTTACAAATTTATGCAATTTCATGAAAATCTTTAAAAACTAAAAAGTATGGGTATACCAAACATGTCCAGTTAGTTCAATTTAAGCCAGCATAAAATAACAAAAGACTAAAGTAAATGCGAGAATTTATTTTTGAAGATGAAAAAGGTAACCATGCTCGCTGAAAAAAAAACATTAGGAATTGAACATTTATGTACATGAAAAAACAACCAAAACAACAGACACATGTACATTGAAGGAAAATTCAAGTGATGTCAAGTAAAACTCAAGAATCACATGATTATAGATGTATCATTAACCCATTGAGTTCTAAACTATAAAAAATTTATGAGTTCTTAATTATATAAAGGCTTATCAGAACAACTATCACAGTTATCATGGTAATCCTTGGTTTTTTGAATACATGCATTGATCCCCTATTATGAGAAATGAAAAAAAATCTAGGTCCATAAAAATAAAAGATGAGATATTGACATATTAGACAGTTTAAATGACATATCACATACCCTGCTCAATATTAACATATTTGAAAACACTTTCCTGGAAAAAAAACATTAATAATTGAACATTTATGTACATGAAAATACAACCAAAACAACTCATACCTTCCCATTGATGCCTAATTCATGGAAATCCTTAGTTTTTAGAAAACATGCATTAATCCCCTATTATGAGAAATGGCAGAAAATTAGGTCCATTAAAATAAAAGATGATATATTAACATATTAGACAATATAAAGGACATATCACATACCCTGCTCGATCCAGTGCATTATACATGGCATTCCCACAATTCCCAAAAGATCCACCCTTACAAAAAGATTAATAAATTTCTATAAAAAATTAAAACTCATAAAACCTAAAGATAGAATATAGTGTAACAACATGAAAATATTAACGTAATCAGAAATCATTTATTACCAAAGGAATGAGACCATAATTGTTGAATCATAAAATTAGATGTATTGTAATAACCTATGAAAAATTTATAATAAAAGGTCAATAAAAAAAATTTAGAGAAGAGAAAATATTAATTCAGAAGGTATGAAGAATGAACCTTATGTTGTGCACAAACATATTACTTCCAAGAACCTCATTGACATGCTATGTAGAAAACTATGGATAAGTCAGTGGGGGAGGAGACATATCGAATACAGTAGGTTCCCCTGAAATACATTCCTTGACAGGTGATTTTTTAGGATAAGATTCATATTTCCCCATACATTATTGTTGGAATCCCCACAATGCATAGAATATTCACCCTTACTAAAATAGAAATCAATTTATGGAAAGAATGATAGCTCATAAACACCTAAAGTCATAATGAAGTACAACAGCATGAAAATATAAACATAATTGAACATCATTTATTACCAAAAGCACGGAACCATGATTGATAAATCATAAAATTAGATGTATTTTAATATGAAATGAAAAAATTATAAGAAAAGTGAAATAGAAACTATTTTAGATAAGTGGGAAAATTAGTTCATAAGGTATGAAGAATGGACCTTATATAGTGTAGAGTACATTTAGGGGCAGTGTAGACACATAGAGGTTATCAAGAACATGGTTGAATAGTATTTGCATTTGGTAAAATTAAAAATGAGATTCATACATATCTACATAACCATGATACCTTGACTGCTTAACATTGACTGCATTGCCCTTAGATAATTTCTTAACTGAGTATAGGATGAAAGAAAACCAGCAGCAGTCTACTTCTTCTTGCTGATGGAGAAATCACTAATTCAAATAGTTTACATGAATGCCTGCAATTTAGAATTTTTTACAATGTAAACATACCTCATTCAGTTGGAAAAAAATATTCATTATATTAGGGGCATACCATCTCACTTCTAAAACCAGATAAATCTGTCAATTGAAAAAAAAATGTTAATTATGCGGCGCACAAACATGTTACTTCCAAGAACTTCACTAACATGCTATGTAGAACAATATAGAGAATTCATTGGGGATGGATACATATCCAAAATAAGGACATTGTGTAATATTTAACTGAAATTAATATTCAACCAAAACTAATAAATCTTGGAGATAAGGGAAAAAATTTCCAGAAATTGAGAAGAACGCCCCTTTTTCATACCTTTGGATCTGTGGGGTCTCTGAAGACTCTCAATCGTATAAAAATGGTTGTTGAACAAATTTCATGGATACCGATTTCCTAATTTGTGAATGCATATGTATCATAGTGAGAACATATACATCCAAGAAAATAGTAAAAATAAAAATAACCTCTTTTCGACGATTGGATTTTTTCTTGACTTCATGAAAAGTTCCTGAAAAATCCATACAATCACTTGAGAAATTTTTGAATCAGACATTGAAATTGAATCTCAATCATTAGTCTACATCATGAAAAATGTATCAGAGAGTTTTGAACTTCAGTGCAAAAATGATAATATCTAATATATGCTTAGAAGAACAGGACACAAACAAAGTGTCAGTATTGGACTATGCATGCACCTCATGGCTGGAAATGAAACTGTAGGATAAAGGGTGTGTAGCGGAAGTAATAATCAAAACATAGGAATTCCCAATAAAGGAACATGGATTAGTGAATTAAATAGAACACAGGATTCAAAATCATCCAATGGATCATATTGTAAGTAAATGCAAATTTGTAAGGTAAAAACAATAATTATTCTCACAAAATTATGCTTGCCTAATCCTAATCCATCGATGCATACATGATAGAAAGAAAAAAATCAACAAGCGTAGCACCCACAGACTGAAAAAGGATATTAAAATCAGACCAATGGGATTTTGGGAATATGAAGACATAAAAAATACACCAGAAATAGATGCAATGGAGACAGGAAAAAAAATTGAGCATCGAAAAAAATATAAAAGAGTATAAGAAAAGAAGAGGGGTGCGGGTGACCTAGACATAAGAGACTTTGTACAGTAAAATCAAGATCTCATCCTCTTCACTATGATTCCCAGTGATCTCCTTGATGTCCTGGATCGTTCTTCTTTCACTCTTGTATCGTCTATTCCACAACCCTGGAATCCCTGTTAATGCTCGGAAATAGACCAAAAAGGGAGGGTGGAGTAATTGGAGAGACGGGAGGTGCAGAGTAGTTGTCCGCGACGGATGCTCGGATACCGTAAGATGGAGGGAAGATTTTAACTATTGTGAGATCTATGAAATGAGAGAGAGGAAGAAAGTATCTTGAAAGAGGAGTCGTTCATAAAGCCTACCGAAGGATGGATGATACCCTAAGGTTCATCTTGGCAGTGAGGTTGCACGTTGGAATAGTGAAGCTCGTCGAGGGAAGCCCGACTGTAGAGGAATATACCTTCAGCATCGATGATTAGTGAAGATCGGAGCAAACCCTAATTTGGAGGGCGTGAATGAGGTAGCGCGGGGGGATGTGCGAAGACCGTCTCGGGGCGACCGAATGCGGGAGGAGGAATACATAAACGTAGGTGACGTGGTGGATTTGTATTGTGACATGTAGGCTTAGAGAAGACAAGTTTAGTATAGATAATAGATACATGAGTCATTACATAAGTTTAATAAATATTTATATCATTATTATGTCCATAAGATATCACAAAAGATGCTGAATTTTATAAAAAATTGTATTTTATACTATTCATCAAAAATTTAACTTTTGCGTAAAATTATAAAAATTTAACCATAAAATAATTTTGATATGATGATTTTAAAAATGAAGTTTATGATTTTTCAAATACATTGTCTAAAACTTTCAGAAATTAATTATAATATTCATTCATAAAAAGTAATAAAAATCATTTTTGAAGAAAATGTATTTTTGAATATTAGAATGAATTTATTAAAAATTGTGTTTTTATTTTATAATAATTTACCAATAAATTTATATTTATTAAGACCTGTATATTTATTTCATAAATCATTTATTCCTATTCATACTTTCCAAATTAATGACTAGGTTATAACAATCAAATTTATATAATAATATTTCATTGTTCATTTAAGCTCGGTGTTGAAAATGTTGGATGCTATCGAACATAATATTTCCTTTCAAAATATCATGATGTTATTGTAATGATGGTTGATGATATTTTTTTGTGTTGATTCATACTCACATTCCCAAACTTGGTGAGAGGGTGATCCTACCATCTCACTACCTGTTTGAGTAGAAGAACCCCTAAGTTGACAAGTTGGATCCAAGATGAGTATATTATGGGCCTATAGGAGGAATCATTGTGGTGATGATTATGTATTTGTGGTTTGGATTGGTTTTGAAAGGCGGATTCAATTCTGGATGTAGTGGGGGTGGAAATAGATTGGTGTTCATAGTTTTTTATGCTTCTTGTCTATTATTGATAATATAGTCATTGATTTATTTTTATGTCATTTTGTTTATTACTCATGATTGTGTTTTGAATTATTTATTAGTTGGTTTCACTCATTCCCATTCCTACATATTTATTTCAAATTAATGTTAATCTATTTATAGGGATGATCCTACTGATTACTCCCAATTTCTCACCTCGCCATAGTTTTCTAATGTTTGTGGGATAGATTTTTGGAGTTGGAGATATTATTTGGGTGGCCTGGATGGATTGGGTAATTATCTTAGAGTTTAGAGTTATTTTTTCATGCCTTCCATGTACTTTTTCCATGTAATAATTATTCAGGTTGTGTGAGATTATTTTTGGAATGGAATCCCTTTAGTGTTGATTGGTGAATCTCCCTTTATCTCTTTTCCTTAAGTTTTTTTAGGGTAATGTATTCCATATTTGAGATTTTATACCATTGGTTCTAGTCACCAACTCAAAGACTATTGAAGGTGGGACTTAGAGGTTATTATCTCCCTTTCTCCATTTTTAGCCTTGGAGGGGTTCCTCTGGTGGGAGGGGGTTGTGAAACAAGGTGATACAATAGTAGATACAAATAGATATAACAATGTATAGCTTTATGTAAAGACATAAAAATAGAGATTATGTGGGAAAATTTTGTGACACCTATATTCATGCCTTCCTTGATGAATAACACATTTGGAAATTCAGTAGTAATATCTAAAAGTTATGCATCATGGGTATTAATTTTTTAAATGTTTTTAAATATATAGATTCCAATTGTTTTACTATTGTTAGGAATCTAATTCCCAACTTAGTTTTTTCTTTTTCCACTTGCTAAAAAAGTCTAACCTTGACTCATTTTATTTAAAATGATGTTTTATCTGAACTCAAATATTTTTAAGTATGAGCATCTTGAACACATAGTTTAATATTTTTTTATTATGATATTTTTTTTAATCCAATACATGAGATTCTTTGAATTATGAAGTTAGGAAACGGTTTTTTATTATGAACAACATCTATTTTGTTTATTACTTTTTCATATCATGGATGGGTCATCACTCTATGGACTCAGATCAATTAATTTTTGTAATTTCATAAATTTATGTTATGCTTTTTATTATATAAATGTGTTGTGAAAATTGAGTATTGGTTGTGCTAAATGATAACCCATATTTAAGCATTTAGAAAAAATCCATCAACGCTATAACTCCAAATGTATTGGGAATTAATCTATTCAACTACTCAAATTCTATAATTTCTTTTATTTAGTGTAGAAATTTCCAAGACAATAGGTTCAGTTAAAGTTTATATCCAAGAAATAGTAAGCGATAATTTCCAAGATACCATGTGTAATTAAAAAAGTATTTTATATCCCAAAAATAACAGGTATGAAACTCAACTGCCTTTATTTCTCCCCCACCTCATGAAACCCCTTCCCTACCCCTGATATGTTGTCCCCAACTATTACACTCTCCCCTACCATACCTCTTCTCCCTCACTGGACCACTTCTCTAGTGACACCCCTTCCCCCTATGCTAATCTATTTTACTACACCAAGGATCCCTGCACTCCTCATCGATCCTTACATGGAAGTTGTAGTCCTTTTTATTCATGCACACTTCTAGGTAAAAAATTTATTAATGTTTTTCATCTTTATCAAATTTTAGTATTAATTATGATTTTTTTATTTTCATTCCAAATGTTTATATTTTCTAAATTTTTTAGGGTTTATTTATATAATTTTTTGTAAGTGTTGTAAATGTTTCTTATATAAGTGTGAATTTTTATTTATTTGTTATTTATATTATAAAAATCTCATTTTTGTTGTAAATTTTATAAGATTTATGATGATTTTATGATATTTTTAGTTGTGTTGTTCAAGTATTTTAGTTATTATTGTTGTAAAACTATAGTTTTTTAAAGGTTTATATTTCTTTGATATTTTTTACTATATTGTAAAAGTGTAAATTTCTATTGGGTTCATATTTTGTCATTTTAAAATTGTTGTGTGGTTTAAAGAATAATATTTTTTTTTTGTAATATGGTGTAATGGTGTAGTGAGGGAAATATTTTTATTCAAGTTTTCAAGAACTACTAAGACTATTATTTGTGTATTTTATTTAAATTTAATGGTAGTTTTTTAGAGAAAAACAAACCATGACTCATATTAAAAGTAAATTGATTTATTATCAATTAAATAAATGACTAGATATGAAATAAATATTTTTATTTTCTATGAATTAAAAATGATTGATTTTATCATATGGATCATCAATCCTAGATCCTTATCCTAGATTATGCAATATTTCAAATTAATATTTTATAATTAAGTTTATTTTTCATTTGTCTATAATATGAAATTGATAAGTTTGATATGAATATGTTAATTAGTTTTTGTTGGAAAAATATAGATATGGATAAGGGTTAGATTAATATTCCTACTAGAATATATAGAGAATATTTTAAAAGAATTATACAGTTTATTGATTTCATCAGAGGATTTATCTTCCAAGTGATGAAGAGACCTCCTCATAAGCTTGAGACTCTTCATGTGTCCCAAATTTAACATGATTTATTTATCATTTTCCTTTTATATTCATATTTAATGTATTTTTATGTTACATATATATCTCATTATTATGAGGTTATGATAACTAGGTGGAACAAATGATAGAGTGTTGGTGTGGATGATGACTCACGATCAGAATGATCCTGAGTTTATATCTCTTATAGTGAATTTTTTTATTTTATAAACCAAAAAATATATCTATTACCATAATTGTTTATAATTTTAATTAATTATAAAAACATGCACCCACACACACACACACACACGCGCACACACACACATATATATATATATATTACACATGATCAATTTGAGGAAGAGTTAGCACAGCTTCTATAGGACCAACCACATCTTTCCCGATGGAGAGATGACATATTCCACTGCATCATTGGTTTTGAAAGACATGGATATATTCTAAAATATGGAATAAGGATTCTATGTTCTATAGTTTTTTATGTTGAGCCTATAGATCTATTTATTAGTATAATAGAGTAGCAAATGATAGATTCTCAAGCACATGTGAGTTCATACAAAGAGAAAAATTTGCAATTGTTAGTTAAAATTAGGGAAATATGGGACTATATGTGATAGGGTGATGATAAAAAATATCTGATGATGTAGATTTATAATTGAATGTTTTTAATTTTATATGACATTCATTATTATTACTATAAAATCTGAACCTGGATCACTTTATAAATAGTAGTTGAACTGGTCACCACATGGCCTCAAGCACACCTCCCCATACGTCAGAGTTTACTGATAAGTAGTGAGGGTATAAAGGCGGTATAGTGGAGAGACTATACCATATAGATCAAAAATAAAAAGTACAGCATAATCATAATTAATAAAAGAGAAACAAAAGATAATAATAACTAATTAAATTTCCAACACCAAATAATACAACTATTCATGTCCATGTGATGCTACAAAATACAATAAGTAGACGTAAAAAAGGTAATAAATAAACAATACACAACAAAAATGACAAAATCCACAGGGTTATCTCCATGATCATCTTGAGTTCCAACTCACTCATTTACTCTTATTCCCCTATAACCAAGAATGGTAGTAAGTAATTCAGATGCAGAGCCTGACCTTGCAACCATGAGGTCTATCTAGGTAATAAAAAGCGGCACAAAGATAGAGTGAGATAAAATCAGTAGGCCACAACCAATGGTGTCTAATGTTATCTAGTCCATGAATATAAAATAAAGTAGTGTGTGGTTATAATAAGAAAAGTAGTAAATAATATAATTAATCAAGTCAGGATCAGGTTCCTTAAGGAACACTTGGTCGATGATACCAAATTTGGCCTAAGTCATGTTGTATCTACACACATGCCATCATATGTGTGTGTGTGTGTGTGTGTGTGTGTGTGTGTGTGTGTGAATATGTAAGACAATCTTATGAACATATATACATCCATCTATGAGGACCTAATATTTAGTACCAAGGCATCCACATGAGGGGGTCATATATCTGAAAAGGGACATCATTCCCAAGGTCCCATACCCATCAGTCACAATATAATGGATTTCATTCCTAGAGTACCATACCCATCAATCATAATATAAAGAACGCTATGCCCAGGGTTCCATACCCATCAATCATAATATAAGTGATTCCATACCCAAGGTGCCATACCCATCAATCATAATATAAGGTATGCCATGCCCATGGTTTCATACTCATCAATCATAATATAAGGGATGGCATTCCTAGGGTTCCATACTCAAGTGTCACATTTAATAAGGGACTCAATGACCAAGTATCACATCTAATAAGGGATTTCATGCCCAATTATTACATTTAATAAGGAATACCATGACTGAATATCATATTTAATAAAAGACATAATGTCTAAGTATCACATTTAATAATGGACTAGGTGAAATATCCATAACATTTGACACCACAAATGTTAAAGGTTATATCATAATCCATGAGAAATATTCATACCAAATTACACTTTAATTTTATACCATTTAAAATTTAATTAAGAAATCAAGTGAGCCATGTAAAAAATAATTCCCAATTATAATTCAATCCAAGCATAAACAATTATGAAGGCCATAAATATAAACATGTCATATTATATTTTAATCATGAATAGTTAAGGGGGCATGCCCATAAGCATTATATATCATAGTTCAAGTATACAATTTGAGTTTTTCTATTTATAAGTAGTAAAAAGGACCATGGGAAGGTCCATGTCATTTATTATTTCAATTACCACCATTTTATTTCCCATTTTTAACCAAGGCATACTTATTATGTTATTATGGTCCATAAACATGCCCATTTGTAATTTAAACACTTCATTTATAATAAATTAATCAAATCTCATTCTAGGGCCAATTACCAAAATAGGAAATAAGAGAAATTAATTAGAAACACACAAATAGAAGGACTAAGTCAAGGTCACCATACTATAAAAATTTTAATAGTTCTAATAAATGGTCTAGGTCATGGTCTAAAAATTAAAATTAAATTGTTTCATAATTTAGGAGCAATGCACGGAGATTCCGGTATGCGACACAGCAATGTATGTTATAAATGACAAAAATTTTAAGGTAAAACATATATAAAACCTATCTTATACCATGTAAACTTAAATAATCCAATATTTAGCTTTGATTTGAGCCAAATATGTTTAAATTGAAATAATATTCAAACACCTTGGAAATAGGAGAAATTAGCTCGCACATATTTAGCATTCTGTGTAATGAGATAAACCAAAAATAGGGGTAAGAGGAGTCGTAACCTTACCTCTAGGATTATAACATGATTAAATACATCCAAATTAGTCCAAAATGGATAATAACCACCAAGGGAAGAGTAGGAAGAGGAGGAGCATGTGGGGTAGCCTCCAGACCGAATAGGGGAATAAAAGGGATGAAATCCCTTTAAGGGATGAATGGTAAAAATGGTAAATTATTTCCTTTAAATGAGGCACATGGTTAGTATACATGGTTTATATAACTATGAACTAACCATGTGGAACACACTACCCAATAGGCACACCTATCACTATATATTTTCAATATTAGACAAACTCTTCCCTTGGCACTGACTCACCCTCCATACACCGCATGGGCTAAGCGCACAGTTGAACAAACCATGTGCAACCAATGCGTTCACCTATGAAATAAAGTGTAGAGGTATTGTAAAGTTTTTCACCTCCACTAGAACAGTTAGTCCAAACCATGCTCTCCCACATGTGGGTTTTATAATTTGGGTGCACAATTTTGACTAACCATATGCAAACCATGCACCCCCTTTACCCGTTCCAAAAATTGGGCTTTTGAATCCTGATGCTCCTAAAACTCAATAGAGAAATAGATACACCTCTCGATCCTTATAATTTATCTAAAAAACAAAACTTATAACTATTATAATGCTCATATTTCATTCTGAATCTTCTTTTAACAATCATCTCGTCCACCAAATGAGATTTTCAAATTCCTTTGGAAATTTTTCCTGGTTCAAAAATGGGATCTTAAAATAACCCTATTAATATTAATTATTTATAGGACCTTAATGCACCATATGGAAGTAAAAACCATGTACCTACATGATGAATCATATTTAGGAATTTTGTTTCCTTTTATCTCTTTGATTTCTCATTCTGATTGAATGACTCATTTCAAATTTTTATTTTTAGTAAAGTCAAAAATCACTTAGATTGGATTCAAAAATTAAATAATAGTAATTGAATCATTAATAATTTGTATGAATAAACTATGTGGAAATATGATTCCTGGTTTTTTTGGTATGATGTAAATTTTTGTGTGGCCTTTGCATTTGTATTAGTGTGAAAAATAACATAAAAGGGGTCAAAACTAATAAAACACACTTGAATTGGTATCAAAACTTTGGATAATGATAATCAATTCATTTTTGATCTGTAGGAATCAATTGTGTGTCAATCAGATTCTTGAATTTCTTAGTATGATCCAAAATAACATTTCATTTTTATGCTTTCATTAAAATTACATATCACCCATCATGGGGTCAAAACTAATAAAATGCATTTGGATGTGTGTCAAAAATTAAGATAATAATCATAAACTCATTTATGATCTATAAGATTCAATCATGTGTCGATATGATGTTTCAATTACTCAGTATGATCAAAAACAATATTTAACCATTTATATGTTTATTAATATGAAATATCTCTCATCGTAGGGGTCAATAATGAGAAAACAAGTTGATAATGATGTGAAAATATTAGACAATGATCCTCAAATAATTTTGGATCTTTGATAATAAACAGCACCTCAAACTAATGCCTTAATAAATCAGTATAATATAAAGTATGATTTTATATTATTAAAACCTATTAATAAAGGATAAATTACTTGGTTAGGGTTCAAAACTAAGAAAATGGGCTCAAATTAGTATGAAAACATAGAAAAATGTTCTTTGAGTCATTTATGATTTTGAGGAATCAACCTAACATTAATCAAACACCTGAATGTTTTGGTATGATAGAAAGTGTTGTATGGACTTCACATTTGTATGAAAGTGAAAAATAAAATAAAAGGGGTAAAATTGACAAAACACACTTAGATTGGTGTTAAAACATTGTACAATGATCATTTATTAATTTATGATATATAGAAATTAACCACACATTAATTAAATGCTCAAATTTCTCAATATGATCTAAAGTATAATTTCATCTTTATGCTTTCATTAAATAGAATATCACCCATCTAACGGGGTCAAAACCAATAAAACATGTTTTTATTGGTTTTAAAACATAGGATAATTATAATTGATTCATTTATGATATGTATGAGTTAATCATGAACTAATATAATGTTCATATTTATCAGTATTATGGAAAACATTATTTAACCTTTTATATGATTATTAAATTAACATATCTCCCATCATGGGGTCAAAACAAGAAAATGAGTTACAAATGATGTGAAAATATAGGTAAATGATACTCAAATAATTTTTGATCTATAAGAACCAACCATGCCTCAAACTGATTCCTTGATTGATTAGTATAATGGAAAGTATAATTTTATATTTTTAACAATTGTTAATAAAAGACAAATCACTTGGGTAAGGTTTAAAATAGTGAAAATGATCTCATATTAGTTTTAAATCTTAGGAAAATGATATTTGGTTCATATATAATATATAGGTATCAACATCATGTTAATTAGATACCCAATTTTCTTAGTATGATAGAAAGTTTCATGTGTCCTTCACATTTGTATCAAAGTGATAAATCGCATAAAAGGGGTCAAAACAAAGCAAACACACTTGAATTGGAATGAAATTTTAATAAAATGATCATAAATTCATTTATGATCTATAGGGATCAATCGGATGATCAAATTTTTTAGTATAATCCAAATTATAATTTCACCTTTATACTTTCATTAAAATGACATATTACCCATCAGAGGGTCAAAACTAAGTAAACACATTTAGATTGGTTTCAAAACTTAGGAGATTTATCACGGAGTCATTTATGATTAATAGTAGTCAACCTCATTTCATTCCAATGCTTATATTTCTCAATATGATTGAAAACACCATTTAAACTTTTATATATTTATTAATATAACCTATCTCCCATCAAGGGGTAAAAACTAAGCAAATGAGTTGCAAATGATGTGAAAATCTAGGAAAATTATCCTTGAATGAAATTTTATATACAGGTATCAATATTTCCTCAAAATTATGCATGGATTTATCGACATAATAGAATGTATGATGTTATGTTATTAACACTTATTAATAAAAGACAAGTCACCTGGGTAAGGGTTAAAACCATGAAAATGAGCTTGGATTGGCGTGAGGACTTAGGAAAATAATCTTTGATTCATTTATGATCTCTAGGAATCAATTTTAAATCAATATTATTATTGTATTTCTCAATATGATAAAAGTGTTTTGTGGCATACACATTTGTATTAAAGAGAAAAAACATGTAAAGGGGGTAAAAACCAAGAAAACACACTTTTATTGGTGTGAAAAATTAGTAGATTGATAATTGAGTCATTTATGATATGCTGGAAGAAACTGAACATCAATCATATGCTTAGATTTCTTGGAATGATCCAAAGTAGCATTTTATCTTTATTCTTTCATTAAAATGACATATCATCTATTAGAGGGTCAAAATGGAGAAAACGTATTTGTACTGGTGTAAAAACATAGGATAATGATTATCTAATAATTTATGATCTTTTTAAGACAACCTCATGTCAATCCAATGCTCTAATTTATTGGTATGATCAAAAAAATTATTTAAACTTTTATACATTTATTAATATAAAATATCTCCCAACAGGAGGTCAAAACTAAGAAAACAAGTTGTGAATGAGGTGAAAATCATGGAAAATGATCCTAGAATCATTTTTAATTTTTAGGAATCAATATTACCTCAAAATATTTCTTGGTATGATCATTATAATGTAGATTATGATGTCATATTATTAATACTTGTTAATAAAAGACAAATCACTTAGGTGGGGTTCAAAACTAAGAAACGATATTGGATTAGCATTAAAATTGAAGAAAATAATCTTAGAGTCATTTATGGTCTGTATGAATCAATCACGCATCAATATGATTCCTAGTTTGATCGATATGATAGAAAGTGTTGTGTGGACTTCGTATTTGTATTAAAGTGATAAATCACATAAAGGGGTCAAAACTAAGAAAACATGCTTGGATTGGTGTGAAAACATAGGAGAAAGATCATTGATTCATTTATGATCTGTAGAAATCAACCACTTGTAAATCGGATGCTCGGTTCTTTGTATGGTCCAAAGTATTATTTCACCTTAATTTTTCAATAAAATGACATATCACATGGGAGGGCGTAAAAACTAATAAAACAAATTTGTATTTGTTTCAAAACTTATGATAAGGATTATAAATCTATTTTTTATCTATAGGAGTAGACCAAACATTAATATGATGCTAGGATTAATTTATAAGTTCAAAAACACAATTTAACCTTTTATTCATTTATTAATAGGAAATATATATTATCAGGGGTCAAAACTGAGAAACAAAGTTGTGAATTATGTTAAAATATATAAAAAATTCTCAAATAATTTTTTATCTTTAGGAATTAACCAAAACTTAAACCAATTCCTGGATTTATTATTATAATGGAAAGTATGATTTCATAGTATTAACACCTTTTAATAAAATACAAATTAACTAATTAGGGGTAAAAACTGATAAAATGAATTCAGATTAGTATGAAAACTTAGGAAAATGATCTTTGAATCATTTAGGATATGTAGGAATCAATCGTGCATCAATATTATGAATAGTTTTTGTGATATGATATAAAGTTTCATGTGGAATTTTCATATGTATTAAACTTAAAAAACACATAAAGGCATCAAAACTAAGAAAACAAACTTTAATTGGTGTAAAAATTTATTATAATGATCATATATTCGTTTATGATATGTAAAAATTAATTGTGAATTAATAAAATTCTCAAATTTCTCAGTATGATCGAAAATAAAATTTCACATTTATTTGTTAATTAAAATTACATATCACCTATAAGTGTCTCAAAAATGAGTAAACACGTTTGTATTAGGGAAAAAATTAGAAGAATGATCATACAGTCATTTATGATCTATAGGAGTCAACTGCGTGTCAATATGATGGTCGAATTACTCAATATGATCGAAAACATCATTTAACTTTTTATATGTTTATTAATATTACATATCTTCTATTTGGGGTTTAAAACTAAAAAAAATGAGTTTTCAATAATGTGAAATTATAGGAAAATAATATTTGAATCATTTGTGACATGTAGGGTTTAACTATGCCACAAACTGATGCCCATATGGATTCGTATAGTAAAAAGTATGATTTCATATTATTAACACATGTTAATAAAAGAAAAATCACTTGGTAAGAGGCCAAAACCAAGAAAATAAGCTCAAATTAGCATGAAAAATTAGTACAATGATCTTTGATCCATTTATGATCTGTAGAAATCAAGTGTGCATTAATATAATTCCAGATTTTCTCATAATGGTAGAAATTTTTGTGTGGCCTTCGCATTTGTATTATAGTGAAAAATCACATAAAAGAAATTAAAATAAAAATAACTCTTGTATTAGGGTTGAAACTTAGGATAAATATCATCAAGACATTTATAATTTATAGGAATCATCCTCACATCAATCAGATTCTCATATTTCTCGATATAATCTAAAGTAGCATTTCACCTTTGTGCTTTCATTAAAATGATATATTACCCAGAAAGGGGTAAAAAATAAGAAAATACATTCGGATTGGTGTAAAAACATAGGATAATGATCATCAAGTCATTTATGATCTATTGGATTCAATCATGCATCTATTAGATGCTTGGATTTCTCGAAATGATCAAAAATACTATTTAACCTTTTATACATTATATCTCTCATCAAGGGATCAAATTAGAGAAAATGAGTTATGAATGATGTGAAAATATAGGAAGAGGATACTTGAAACATTTTTTATCTGTATGAATCAACTACACCTCAAACTGATTCCCATATTTATTAGTATAATGTAAAGTATGACTTTATATTCTTAACACTTGTTAATAAAAGGAACGTCACCCGAGTATGGGTCAAAACTGAGAAAACGGGCTCAGTTTAGTGTAAAAACTTAGTAAAATGATCTTTAAGTCATCTACAACCTATATGAATCAACTCCACATCAATAAGATTCATAGTTTTCTCTACATGGTGGAAATTGTTGTGTGGACTTCACATTTGTATTAAAGTGAAAATCTCATAAAAGGGGTCAAATTGAGAAAATGTACTTGGATTGGTTTGAAAAATTAGAATAATAATCATCAATTAATTTATGATATGTTGGAATCAACCATAAATTAATAAGGTATTTAGAGTGCTTAGTATAATCCAAATAGTTTTCCACCTTTCTGCATTCATTAAAATGATATATCACCCATCAGGGGGTCAAAACTGAGAAAATACATTTGAATTGGTATTAATACTTAGTGGAGTAATCATTGAGTCATTTATGATATGAAAAAGTAAATTGTGAATCAATTCAATGATTGGATTTCTTATTATGATAAAAACCCTTATTTTACCTTTTATATATCGATTAATATGACATATCACCTATCAGGGGATCAAAGATGATCAAACAAGTGGTGAATTATGTGAAAATCTTGGAAATGATCCTTGAATCATTTGTAATAAATGGGAATTAATTATACCTAAAATTGATTCTTGTATTTATCTTTATAATGGAAAGTATTATTTCATATTATTAACATTTTTTAATAAAGAAAAAATCACATAGGTAGGGGTAAAAACTGAGAAATCGAGCTCATATTAGTGTGAAATCTTAGGAAAACAGCTGTAGATTTATTTTTGAAATGTAGGAACTGTCAGCGCGTCAATCTAGGTTTTCATTTTCTTGAGATGATAAAAAATTATTTTTAGTGTTTTAAAAACTAAAACATGTGTGTGATAGTAAAAATCATATAAAACAACCTCAGATTGATGTGAAATCATAGTAAAATTGTCTTTGAATTATTTGTGATGTGTATGAGTAAACGACACATCAAATCTGGTTTATTGTGTGCTTGGACTGACTAAGTAATCAATTTTTAAATAATTTATGGTCCTTAAAAATATTCAACATAGATTAAAAACCAATAAAATAACCTATAATTACTATGATATCATAAGAAAACAACCATATATTTATTTTTTAAATGTAAGGATAGACGACACATCAATCTGAGTTTTCTTTTTCCTAAGATGACTGAAAATTCCTTTTTAGTGTTTTAAAACACTAAAATGTGAATATGATGGTAAAACCAATATAAAATTTCCTTGGATTAACATAAAATAATTGGAAACTGTATTTGAGTTATTTTTTATGTGTACAAGTAAGCAACGTGTTAATTCAATATGTGGTGTGCTCGGACCGACAGAATAAGAAGTTTTTAAAGAATTTTCAGTCTTTATAAACATGTGTTAGGGGACAAAACTAATCAAATTACCATTTATTAACATATAATCATATGTTAAAAACCTTTGAATGACTTGGGAAATATAGGAACTTACAACACGTTAAACTGAATTTTCTTTCTCCAATGATGACCAAAAACACATTTTTACTATTTTAAAACACCAAAATGTGTGTGTGATGGTCAAAACGGTCTAAAGTGAACTTTTATTGACATGAAATCATATGATAACTACCTTTGAATTATTTTTTATGTGTATATGTATAATACACATCAATTTTATGTGTGGTATACGCATAGAGACCGAATAATTAGTTCTTAAAGAATTAATAGTCTTTAAAAACATGCATCGGAGAGACAAAACCAATAAAACGACCTCTTATTTTAATGAAATTATATAAAAGTAATCATGTATTGATTTTTTAAACTTATTAATTGATGGTGCATCAATCTGAGTTATTGTTTTCTTAGGATGACCAAAAATGTATTTTAGTATTTCAAAACACTAAAATGTGCATGTAATAGTTAAAACCATAGAAAATAACCTCTATTTCATATTAAATCATAGGAAAACTATTTTTGAATCATTTTTGACATGTATTAGGATATGGAACATTAATATGACATGTATTGTGATCGTACTAACGCAATAACTAGTTCTTAAAGAATCAACAATCTTTACAAATGCGTTCTAGGGGTCAAAACCCTGAAAACAACCTATAAATTCCATCAAATTATAGGTTAATAATCATATTATTATTTTTGAGATGTAGGGACAGACGACTTGTCACTCTGAGTTTACATTTTACCTGGATGATTGAAAATGTCTTTTTGTGTTTTAAAACACTAAAATGTGTGTGTAATGGTCAAAACCATATCAAATGACCTATTATTGACATGAATTAATAAGTTTATTTAAATTATTTGTGACATGTACCAGCAAACAAGATGTCAATTTGATGTGTAGTGTACTCGAACTGACTGAATAAGTAATTTTTGATGAATTAACAGTCTATAAGAACGTGTACTAAAGGATCAAAACCAAGAAAATGACCTCTTATTTCTATTAAATCATAGTAAAACAACCTTATAATTATTTTTCAAATATAGGGATTGATAGTGTTTCAATTCAAGTTTTCTTTTTCCTGAGATGAATAAAAACACACTTTTAGTGTTTTAAAACACTATAACATGTGTGTAATGATCAAAACCCTATAAAACTACCTCTGGTTGATGTGAAATCATAGGGAAACTATCTTTGATTTATTTATGATGCATATGAGTAAACTATGTGTCAATCCGACATGTGGTGTGCTCAAACTGATTGAATAAATCATTCTTTAAAAGAATATTTAAAAACATGTGTTAGAGGGTCAAAACCAAGAAAAAAAACCTTTGGTTACTATGAAATTATAAGAAAACAACCTTATATTTATTTTTGAAATATAGGGACTAAAAGTGCGTTAATCCAAGTTATTGTTTTCTCGGGATGACTGAAATCTCTTTTTTAGTGTTTTAAAAAACTAAAACATTTGTGTGATAGTCAAAAACATATAAAATGACCTCATATTTATGTGAAATAATAGGAACATTGATTTTGAATTATTTGTGACATGTATGATTATGCGTCACATCAATTTGACGTGTTTTTTCTTAGACAAGCAGAATAAGCAATTTTTAAAGAATTGACAGTCTTTAAAAATGTGCACTACACTACTATAAAAACACTAATTAGTAATGGTTTTTTTAAATGTAGTCGGTTTAACTACCACATTTTAATAATGAAATATTTAATTAGCATGGTTATTTTGATATTTGAAGTTGTTGGGTCAAACTATTTCCCATCTGTATTTAGTGGAAATTTTTCAACCATTATTAAAATGAACGAGGTGGGTTTTTATTGAAAATTTATGGTCAATATTCTGATGGTTAAAATTGCTGAAAATAATATACATGGTATATTTTTTGAAATAAATTTTCAAATATAGTGATGGTTTATAAAAAAATTTCAGTGAATCTTCAGTTACTCATAAAGGTTATAACCAATGCTAATATATTAGCGTCAGTTTTAATAATTAGTTGTTGTTCAAGCAACCTCAAATTAAAAAAAATAAAAAATATATTAAAAACTTTAAATATGATACCACTTATAATATAAAAATATAGCAATATCTATAATATACACCATTCAATAATTTTAATACTCAAACAAAACATCAAAAATAAAACATTTACATACATTAACAGATCACCTAAACATACAATAGGTCCGTCAAATGTTTCACAAGAAACATATATAAGTTTTAGTCATAAATACAACTGATAGAAAGATATATCCAACATCAATTCTATACTTCTATGTCTTGCTAGATGCCTCTAGATGATACACGCTCTGGAGAATCCTTTGTTGTATCTGGTGTCTGCATTAAATAAAATTTAGAATAAAAATGAGTTTTAATTAATGGTACATGAAAAAATATTTACAAAAAATATTATAATAATATTGTAATGTCTCTGTTTTTTCTATTTAAGACTTTGGAAAATTTCTAAGAATATTTCTGGAGACAGGTGCTGAGATGACGAGAGATCGCGAGGCACGGTGATCACAGAATTGATAGTTTAAAAATATTAAATATATTAATATCACGCACATACAGTTTTCCTGAAAATGTGGAATAACTCCTCAAAAGAGTCTCTCATCATAAATTTGAGACCATTATTGAGTTCATAATGTGGGGTTTGCTCTAGGTGTGACCTAAGGTTGGTCGGTGCTAGATGCTCGGCTAAGGCAGCTGTTGGCATGTACATTTAATTAAAATAAATAAATAATTTATTTATTTATTTATTTTATTAAATTAACTAATTAAACTCCTCTATAAATACCCTCTTATGAAAATTTTTCAAGGGTTATTCACATAACACTTTCTCGATCTAATAGGAGGAGAGTATTCTTCGTTGGCGGATCAACATCGAACGATGTATGATGATTGGATCAAGGTGGATCAATGGGTAGCGAATGTAGAGAGTCCTTCCTCATTGTTGGAGAATGAATTATTCACCAAAGATCAGAACATAATCGAGTTAGGTCTCATCAATTGTTTATTTCTCCCTTTTGATTAAAATATTGAGCACAGATTAAATGTCTTATTTTAATCTATGATTTATTTATTCCTTTGCATGAGCCCTGCTGCCTTATGTATAATTGATCAGTTAAACCCCTTGTTTCCCTTGATATGACCCTACTATATAATCATTGGTCAAGAATTCTTGGATAATGATGGTTCACTTTTTTATTTTGTTTTTTCCCCTCTCTGTTCATCGCGTTCTTCACCATTGGCCTACGGGGTTGTGGTTCGACATTTCTGGGGGTGGTTTCAAGCACGATCAAACCCCCAGATTCATTTTGATATCACAAATGACACATGGATCGATGGTTTGTGGATGAATTGATGAATGATGCGGGATATGGGTGATACTCCATGGATCTGGGATCCGAAGGGGTGATGGGATTAAGCAGTAGGTGCATAGGCGACATGTCCGGGGAAGTGTGGTTGTTCTAAATGGATGTGGATGGTTTTCTAGTGAAGAATGGCTGGAATCTGATTTATAGCTGGTTGAAGAGGTAAGTGTGTGTTATTATTATTTTAATAATAATATCACGTGTTATTTATTATTATTCTTAATAATAATAATATGTGATATTTATTATTAATAATAATGATAATAATATTGAAACAAAACTCATGGTTAAGGTGGTGTACATGTGAGGAAAGGGAAATGGGGGGTTGGCCATGCGGACCCCCTTCTCATATATTTTATTTATTATTATTAATGATAATAATATTTAAATAAAACAAAATAAAAATAAGAAACCCATGGGGAGGTGGGTGGCACATGGTACGCATGAGAGAGGGGGAGATTGTTTGTGCATGCACATATCCCTTTGAAGTAAGGATTAAAAAAATATACCAAGTTATTAATATTATTATTGTTAGAGAATATTGAATCGATCACAACTTCTTCATGCGACGTCGGATTGATAATCCGTCTATGACATCGCTATCCTGGTATTGAAAATCCTGATTCAAGACCAATGTTAGATTCATTTTTCTAACTCATTAATTGACTCCACAAAGTTACCAAAAATAATAATAATAATAATAATAATAATAACAACAACAACAACAACAATAATAATAATAATAATAACAACAACAACAATAATAATAATAATAATAATAATATCATTATTATTATTATAGAATCTAGTATTTGATATAACTTCTCCGTGCGATGTCAGGTTGGCGATTCGTCTGCAACATCGCGACCATGGTATTGAGATGCCTGATTCAAGACCAATTTTTAATGTCTTTTCAAACTTGTGGATCGGTTCTATGAATCACCCAATATTATTATTATTATTATTATTATTACTGTTATGAAATCTATTTTCTAATATAACTTCTTCGTGTGATATAGGATTGGTGATCTGTCTACGACATCACAGCTCTGGTATTGAGATGGTAATTTCAATACCAATATTGGTTACTATAATTTAGACTCATGGATCAGGCCCATGAAATTCCATATGTACATGTTATGAGAAAAATCATTTTTTCACTAGGTGTTCAGTTTGGGAAATTGAATATCTTATCTTGAGTTTTTTCTGAGAGGATCATAATGGTGTGATATGTTTGGCCATTCATGGCCATTTATGATGAAATATTAGTGGATTTATTTCATTCAAACAGACCGATGAATATCCTCATTCACTTTTTAGGATTTTGGCCATACTTGGATTTTGTATCGTGAGAAACCTATCCTAAGTGTTTTAACACATAGAACCCGATGGTTTTATTCATAGTGGATTTCAAGATATGATGTAAAAAAAAATAGTGTGAATCTTCTTTAGGATATGTATGAAAACGAAAAAGATCATGCAAGGTCATCATAGAGAGGTTGGGGTTGGCAACCCCCCTATCGTACCAGGGTATGGGTCCCCCATACTCCTCACACTGGTTTGAGTGGTACCCCCTGATGCATTAGGGCATGGTTCCTATTTCTATCTACTAATTGGTACCCCCTAATGGACAAGGGTGTGGGTCCTCTACCTATTTAGTTGTACCCCCTTCACAAACTAGGGTGTGGGTCCTCTACCTATTGAGTAGTTCCACCCTTATGGACTAGGGTGTGGGTCCTCTACCTACTAATTGGTACCCCCTTATAGACTAGGGTATGGGTCCTCTACCAACTAAGTGGTACCCCCTTAAGGACTGGGGTGTGGGTACTCTATTTACCTACTAAGTGGTACCCCCTTCGGACTAGAGTGTGGGTACTCTACCTACTGAGTGGAATCCCCTAACACACTAGGATATGGTTCCTATACTTGGAAATTGTGTGTCACGACCCATCCTCGGGGCCCGTGTCGTGACTACCCCAATCCCTCCTTCCATAGGCCAGGGGCTGGCGACTAGCACCAAGGTGTAATTCTCGATAAAATGGGAAGGCATTGCCTTTGTAAAGTAAACAAACACCACAGAGAAAGCAAGCAGTATAAGTAAACACTAAGTAAAACTGGGAACAACTGTAAGTGCGGAAAAGTAAGTGGGCCAGTATACAAACCCAAACTGAAAGTAAAGTACAACTGGAAAGGGAAAACAGCAACTGAAAGTAAAGTACAAATGGAAAGTAAATCCACAGCCTCGAGCCATCCATTGGTAGTCCCACCTAAAGGGTGGGTACAGATAGCCTCCACAGCTCCTCGGGTCCAGTCGTCTGCTCCGAGTACGCCCCGCCCAGTGGTCCACCTCAGGGTACCGTCCTGCTCCTCGTGCCTCTACCACAATCAGCGTTGTCCGTTGTCTGCAACCAACACAACGTAGTGCGGGCATAGACCGTGCAGGGGTGAGTATAAGCTACTCAGTAGGTACCCCGAGACCCCCGAAGGTCTCCCAAAATCCACAAAGGATAATCCATAAAGGAAAGATACAATCACGAAGTAACATATGATACTACTTAGGTATATGACCATACATATACCTAAGTCATCAATTCTCGATCGGCTCCAACATCCGAGCTCAAGTACAACTTAGTCCACACAGGAAATCACAACCCGGTCCACACAGGAATGCATAACGTAATCCACACAGGATAGCAAGTCAAAATTCAGCTCACACACGTATACTTCTTCGTAAGACGATAGAGACGATCAGATGTAGGTACTGATTCATCTAAGCCATCGGAACCACACTGGATCGATAGGTACTAACCCCCGCAATGACCCACAAAGGATCGATAGGTAACTAACCCTCGCAATGACCCACACAGGATCGGACCCACATGGGATCTGTAGGCGCTGGCCCACACAGGACTGCTGAGCACTGACCCACACAGGATCTGATCCACACAGGATCGGTAGCACTGATCCACGTACGATTTCTGAGTGTTGTAGTCATCACCGTCGAATCCACGGAGGATTTTTGTACAGTCGTCATCGTCGTCGCAGTCGCAGCCAGCTCTAGGGTTCCCGCACACAGCAAGCTCGTTCGGGAGGGTCTGCTCCACGAGCCAAAGGGCTGATGCATCAACTAACACATAGTCCAGAGTTGATGTATCCAGAAGTTCCATATCGTCAACAGGAACTCAACGTCACAGATGGCGCGTTATTCGGACGCCCGGTCTGAGAGTTATTGGTTTTTCGTCCCAGGGGTCCGGTTGGTTTTTAAGTCAAAACCAACCCGACCGTACTCCAACTGCGTCCAAACCTCGATAAGATTAAGCCAAAAGGTCAGTCTCATTAAGAGGAATCCAAAAAAGTCGACGGCACGTCAATCAGAGGTCCGGAGCTCAAGTTATGAGCGTTTCTGCTCCGAGGGGCTGGTTGGTTTCGTGTACGAACCAACCCAGCCGAACCCAAAGTACTTCGAAAGCTTGAGTGTAAAATACCGAAACGACCGTCTCAATCCAAGGATCGCATCGCAGCTAACGGTGTGTCGATCGGAGGTCCGCAGCCCAATATATGGGCAGAAGACTGATGGAGGTTCGGTAATAGGGGGTTCGAGCCCGGTCCGACCCGGCCCGATACCCTCTAGGTCGGCCCGAACCGGGTCGACCCGTCCCGGGTCCGGGTCCAGCCCGTAAGGGCGCGGCCTGGCCTGGCTGGCGCGGCCCGGCCTGGTGGCCCAGTCTGGCGGACCGGCCAGGGCAGTTGGCCCGGCGTGCTGGCGCCAGTCAGGGGCTCAGCCGTTTGGCCGGGCGGATGAGGGGGGGGGGGGCGCCTGCCCCCCATTTTGTAACCAGGGTCCCCAATTATGGGGCTACTCAGCTGGACAGCCGGGTGATTGTAACCCCGGCTTTTCCCCTGCGGCCCGCCTCGGCCGGCCGGTTGTTGCCGCCATGGGACCGGCAAGGCTGGTCGCCCTGCTCCGACGCCGGCGGCCCGGTCCCGGCCGCCGGTTCCCTTGCTCTTCCACGGCCCAGAATCGGCTGCGGCCTTGGTTCGTCCGGCGCAGCGCGAGGGCGCCGCGCCCCTCCGTCGCGGCCCTGCTCCGGCTATGGTGCTTTTGTGGTCCTCCGGCACAGCGCGACGGCGCCGCGTCTTTGGTTCGTCTTCTACGGCGTGGCGCGATGGCGCCGCGGATTAGTTTGTTTCCAACGGCGCAGTGCGACGGCGCCACACTTCTCTGCCCTTCCTTTAACAAATATCATGCGGTGCTTCAGCACCGCGTTGCCTTTCTCATGCCGCATCAATATCAAACAACCAAAAAAAGGGAAGGATTGGCGGCCGTGTTCGTGCGGTCCGACCTCCTCCCGTTATTGCGATAACATGTGGTTCAATTTGGAAGGAAGAAAATGACAGAAGTAATCAGAAAATAGAAATGTATAAAACCCCTACCTCGAAAAACATGTTGAGCGAGGGTTCGTCGCAGAGATAACTGTCGTGGAAGAAGACGTCGCGGAAGGAGGAAGTCGCGTCGCCGATCTCCGAGGAATCTGGCGCTCTTCGCGTTCTTCGCGTTCTTCGCCGAAGAGGAAGAAGTTATTCAAGCTCCTCAACTTTTCTCCCAAGACTCACACAACAAGAAAACAACCAAAATAAAATAAGTTCATCACTTATTTTATTAACATAACTTAAGCATTTGAATTTCAAACATTCAAATTAAACTCACTTAATTAAATAACTTAAGTTATCAAATTAATGGTGAGTTGAAGGAGTTAGACAATATAAAGGGGTGGGGTTCGTGTGGGCCCCACCACCCTCATAACCTCCCATGGGAAGTTGGGTGATTTCCCCCAACTTCCACCCAAAGGTTTTAACCACTTAGAAAATAAAAATTATAGTTAAATTTTTATTTTAACTTCCACAATTTTTATCAACTTCTATCGTGAAAACGCAACTCCAGAAAAGGTGTTCCTAAGCAATTACCGGAGATGGGATTCCATCGGTGCCCTCGGAATTCGATTCTGAGCACCGGTTCAAAAGTTAAGAAAACCCTCTTGTTCGTTCACTGAACGTACCCAAGATAAACTTCAGATAGAAATTCCGGTCACACCGGGCCTCGGAATCAAGTGTCGTCAGAAACCGCATTCTTGTAAAATTCCCAAGAAAATTAAGAAAAAATTTCCCTTGAATTTTACGGGTCTTTACATTACTCCCACCTCAGGACTTTACGTACCTGTAAAGGTACATCAAAAACTAGGGAAACAAATTTGGGTATTGAGCACGCATCTGAGCCTCTCGCTCCCAAGTTCTCTCCTGGAGGTTTCTGTGCTGCCATTTTATGCGCACTAGAGGAATCGACCATCCACGTAGGACCTGCTCCTGTCGATCCTCGATCTCCACTGGGATCTCCGCAAAAGTCACCCCATCATCAATGTCCAGCTCCCCATGGTCAATGATATGCATCGGTTCGTGCACGTATCTCCTCAGTTGAGATACGTGGAAGACGTCGTGCACTCGCTGCAACTGAGGTGGTAGATCCAGGCGATAAGCCACCTCGCCAATCCTGCTGAGAACCTGGAATGGTCCGATGAATCGTGGAGACAACTTTCCGCCTCGGCCAAATCTCCATATACCACGTCGAGGTGAGACCCGCAAGAAGACGTGGTCACCATCCTCAAACTCTAGTGGCCTCCACCTCCTGTCAGCATAAGACTTATGTCGGCTCTGAGTTGTCCTCATCCGCTCCTGGATGACCTGAACCTTCTCTATCATGGCCTGGACCATCTCTAGTCCCACAAATGCTGACTCCCTAGGGTCTGTCCAGCACAAAGGTGACCTGCAAGGTCGGCCGTACAACGCCTCGTATGGTGTCATCCCGATGGTGGGGTGGTAGCTGTTGTTGTACGTGAACTCCACCAAGGGTAGGTGGTCCTCCCAGCTGCGACCAAAGTCAAGGATAAATGCGCAGAGCATGTCCTCGAGGGTCTGAATGTTCCTCTCTGTCTGACCATTGGTCTTAGGGTGAAAGGCAGTGCTCAGACGTAGCTCCATCCCGAATGCCTCCTGCAACCCCTTCCAAAGCCGGGAAGTAAAGCAAGCATCTCGATCGGAGACGATAGATGATGGCACACCATGAAGCCGTATAATCTCCTGAACGTAGAGACGTCCCAAGCTCTCCACTGAGCCCTGCTCTCTAATGGGTAAGAAGTGAGCCAACTTGGTGAGTCGGTCGACAATCACCCAAATGGAGTCGTGACCTCTGGAAGTGCGTGGAAGTCCAGTCACAAAGTCCATAGATATCTCGTCCCACTTCCAATCCGGGACCTCCAAGGGCTGCCCCAAGCCTGCTGGTACCTGGTGCTCTGCCTTCACCTGCTGGCAGGTGAGGCATTGAGAAACGAACTCTGCCATAGCCTTCTTCATGCCTGGCCACCAGTGCTGTCATCTAAGATCCGGGTACATATTTTCCACCCCAGGATGTACTGCCAAAGGGGAAGTTTGAAACTCTCTCAGAACCTCCTCTCGTAAAGCAACTGGTACCAAGGTACGTCCTATGAAAAGGACATCATGCTCTCCTCCCATAGAGAATCCATCAGGTGTCTGTCCTGAGGATATCTGTGCACGCCGCGTCTCACAGTCAGCGTCCCCACGCTGTGCCTCTCTGAACCGCTGTAGTAGTGGAGGAGTGACTGTGAGTGACTAAAGGAAGGCTGCTCCATCTCTATCCACGAAGTATATCTGCAAAGCGGCTAGCTGCTCTATCGCCTCCCCAAGTAGCTGAATGCCCGTCCTCCTACTGAGAGCATCGGCTACCACGTTCCCCTTTATAGGAGTATATACTATCTCAAAGTCATAGTCCTGGAGGAACTCGAGCCATCGCCGCTATCTCAGGTTCAGGTCCTTCTGTGAGAATATGTACCTGAGACTCTGGTGGTCAGAATAGACTGTAAAGTGCTCGCCCATCAGATAGTGTCCCCATATCTTCAGAGCGAAGACCACTGCTAATAACTCCAGGTCATTGGTAGCGTAGTTCTTCTCATGCTGCCTCAACTGATGTGATCCATAAGAGATCACAGCCCGCTCCTGCATCAGGACACATCCGAGTCCGGTCCCGGATGCATCACAGTAAACTATGTACCCAACTCCCTCCTCTGGTAGCCTCAAGATAGGCACGCTGGTCAACCTCTGTCTCAGCTCCTAGAAGCTCTGCTGACAACTATCTAACCACACAAAGGGTTTCCCCTTCTTCGTCAAAGCTGAGAGTGGTGCCGCAACTCTAGAAAAGTCTGGCACAAATCTTTGATAGTATCCAGCTAGTCCCAAGAAACTCCGCACCTCCGTCACGCTCCTGGGTGGCTCCCAAGCTAGCACTGCCTCGATCTTCGCGGGATCCACCACAACTCCCGCCTCAGAGATGACGTGTCCCAAGAAGTGGAACTCGCGTATCCAGAACTGATACTTAGAGAGCTTACCATAAAGCTGGTGCTCTCGGAGTGTGTCCAGTACAACCCGCAAGTGGTAGGCGTGCTCCTCCTCAGTGGTCGAGTAAATCAAAATGTCGTCGATGAAGACCATGACAAATCGATCGAGGTATGGCTGAAAGATCCTGTTCATGAGGACCATGAACACTGATAGAGCATTGGTTACGCCAAATGGAATAACCAAGAACTCATAGTGGTCATACCGACATCTGAAGGTCGTCTTTTGCACATCCTCGTCCCGAACTCTGAGCTGATGATAGCCTGATCTAAGGTCTATCTTTGAGAACCACCGTGATCCCTTGAGCTGATCTAAGAGGTCATCAATCCTCGGTAGCGGATACTTGTTCCTCACTGTCACCTGGTTCAGGCGACTATAGTCGACACAAAGTCGCAAGCTCCCGTACGCCTTCTTGGCGCACAATATCGGGGAATCCCAGGGTGAAACACTGGGTCGGATGAATCCCTCGCCCTGCAAGTCCTCCAACTGTACTCGTAGCTATCGAAGCTCAGCGGGAGCCATCCGATATGCTGGGGTGGATATAGGGGTTGTACTGGGGTACAGATCAATATAAAAGTCTACCTCTCTATGAGGAGGTAGTCCCGGAACATCATCGGGGAAAACGTCCGCATACTGATCCACCACTGCAGGAAAACCAGGACTCTGCACGTCAACTGATCCTAGGATGAGGCTAGCCAACTAATGAGTGATGGGCTGTCCTCTCCTCTGCGAGAGTCCATCCTGTGCTGCGAAGGCTCCCTTCTCACCGGTGAAAGTGAACCTGCTCCCATCGGTGTGTACACATCGCACCTTGCGCCTAATACAGTCAATCTGAGCATAGACTGTAGATAATCAATCCATGCCCAAGATAACGTCGTAAGGCCTCGACGCCGCTACAAGAAGATCCCAGCCAAAGCTCTCGCCTCCTAGAGTAAGCTCACACTGCCAGCACCAGTGTGTAATCATCGAGTCTGCTCTCGTAGGAGTCTCTAGCTGTATGGATCGAGCCAACAGCTCCGTCGGAATCTCCGAGCTCCGAACAAGGGCAGCGGCTATGAAATAATGACTCGATCATGTGTCTATAAGAACTTCAGCAATGGTGTAATAGACACAGATAATACCTCGAATCATCTCGAGCGCGTCGTGGTTGTAGGCCTCCGCTGCCTGAAACTGTGTCTGTCTCTGCCCGCCAACTCCCTGTGGTTGGGGTGGACCTCCTGGTGGTGGTGGTGGTAGAGCCTCAAAGCGTCGCCCACCACCTGCTGCTCGGTCAGCTCCTCTGCCTCATCCGCCTGCTCCCTGTGGACCGCCACGGTCGACCCTCTGCCTCTGCTTGGGTGGCCCCTCAACCGTATACTGCTCCTCGGTACAGCGGGTCGGGCAGTCACGAGCCATGTGGCCCTGCCCGCCGCATGCGTAGCACTGTCTGCCTCTCGAAAGACTGGCTCCACGCTGTGTGCCCCGCACTGCTGAGCCAGTGTCCTGAGATCGTCTTTCTGAGGGTCTGATCTGCCTGGACCTATGAGTCATCTGTCGACTGCCTGCTACAGAAGACTCTGCTACGTGCTGCCCTGCGGTAGGTCTCGCTGCTGATGTAGGCTCAGCAAGGAAGCTCTCGATCAGAAGGGCTCGCTCCAGTACTCCTGCCTGAGTTGGAATGCTGAGGGAGATCAGTGATGCCCTGATCTCCTGCCTCAATCCCTGCTCGAAGGTCCAGGCCCGGAAGAATGGGTCACGTACCATGTCCGTCGAGTAGCGCAAGAGATCGGTAAATCTCACCGAGTACTGGGCGACCGTCATGCTGCCCTACCGCAGCTATAGAAGATCCTGGATGCGTACCGTATGGAGGGTGGCTGGAACGAACTCCGAGCGAAAGAGGCTCTCAAAGTCCATCCAGAGGAGAGATGCCTCATTGTGCACCTAGAGCATCAAGCTCCACCATCTGCCTGCTTCCGCATGCAGTAGGCTCACTGCGAGGATCACCATGAGGTCTGCTGGTGTCCTCACTAACCTGAAAACCCGTACAACTGCCTCCAGCCAATCCTCGGCTGCCTGAGGGTCCGTCTCCCCGCAGAACCTGGGTGGTTGCTGGTTCTGAAACTCGTGCAGTGCACTAAGGCGACGTGCATCGTCAGCGGCTAGGGCTGGTAGCATCGGTGGCTCGGTGGGTAGAGGTATCGTCGGTGCCTCTGCTGTCAAAGGGCCCTGTACCGAGGCCTCGTCGCTCGGTGGGCTGTCATCACGCACAACTCTCAGAACCCTAGCTAACTGCCGTCGTGGGGACATCCTGAAAAGAAACAGGTGCGCCACGGTCAGAATAGTATACCTGGTGATCTGACACAAATTAATCACAAAGAAAACTTAAATCACACATGCAATCAATGTTTTTGTGTATTAAGTCGAAAATCAGAAGTCAGGGTCCTGGTGTACGGATACGTCGGCCGCCGCACCAACACTGGACTCCCTGAACTGATAACCACACCCATTACGCTTAACACAATTACTTCACATAGAAAAAATTTCAGAGTCCAAAGTTCTGCGGTAGAACCGAACTCCTCTGATACCAATTTGTCACGACCCGTCCTCGGGGCCCGTGTCGTGACTACCCCAAGCCCGCATTCCATAGGTCAGGGGTTGGCGACTAGCACCAAGGCATAATTCCCAGTAAAAAGGGAAGGCATTGCCTTTGTAAAGTAAACAAACACCACAGAGAAAGCAAGCAGTAGAAGTAAACACTAAGTAAAATTGGGAACAACTGTAAGTGCGGAAAAGTAAGTGGGCCAGTATACAAACCCAAACTGAAAGTAAAGTAAAACTGGAAAGGGAAAACAGCAACTGAAAGTAAAGTACAACTGGAAAGTAAAGTGGCAGCCTCAACCCGTCCACTGGTAGTCCCACCTGAAGGGTGGGTACAGATAGCCTCCACAGCTCCTCAGGTCCATCCGTCCGCTCCGAGTATGCCCCGCCCAGTGGTCCACCTCCGGGTACCGTCCTGCTTCTCGTGCCTCTACCACGATCAGCGTTGTCCGTCGTCTGCAACCAACACAATGTAGTGCGGGCATAGCCCGTGCAGGGGTGAGTATAAGCTACTCAGTAGGGACCCCGAGACCCCCGAAGGTCTCCCAGAATCCACAAAGGATAATCCACAAATGAAATATACAATCACGAAGTAACATCTGACACCACTTAGGTATATGCCCATATATATACCTAAGTCATCAATTCTCGATCGGCTCCAACATCCGAGCTCAAGTACAACTTAGTCCACACAGGAAATCATAACCCGGTCCACACAGGAAAAGCATAACGTAATCCACACAGGATAGCAAGTCAAGATTCAGCTCACATAGGTATACTTCTTCGTAAGACGATAGAGATGATGAGATGTAGGTACCGATTCATCTAAGTCATCAGACCCACACAGGATCGATAGGTACTAACCCCCGCAATGACCCAAAAAGGATCGATAGGTAACTAACCCCCGCAATGACCCACACAGGATCTGTAGGCGCTGGCCCACACAGGACCACTGAGCGCTGACCCACATAGGATCTGACCCACACAAGATCGGTAGCACTGATCCACATAGGATCGCTAAGTGTTGTAGTCGTCGTCGTCAAATCCACGGAGGATTTCTGTACAGTCGTCATCGTCGTCGGAGTCACAGCCAGCTCTAGGGTTCCCGCACACAGAAAGATCGTTCGGGAGGGTCCGCTCCACGAGTCGAAGGACTGATACATCAACTGATGCATAGTTTGGATTTGATGTATCCAGAAGTTTCGCATCGTCAACAGGAACTCAACGTCACAGACGGCGCGTCATTCGGACGCCCGGTCTGAGAGTTATTTGCTTTTTCATCCCAGGGGCCCGGTTTGTTTTTAAGTCAAAACCAACCCGACCGTACTCCAACTATGTCCAAACCTCAATTTGAGTAAGCCAAAAGGTCCCTCTCATTAAGAGGAATCCAAAAAGGTCGACAGCACGTCAATCGGACGTCCGGAGCTCAAGTTATGAGTGTTTCCGCTCCGAGGGCCCGGTTGGTTTCGTGTACGAACCAACCCGGATGAACCCAAAGTACTCTGAAACCTTGAGTGTAAAATACCAAAACGACCTTCTCAATCCAAGGATCGCATCACAACTAACGGTGCGTCGATCGGAGGTCCGCAGCCCAAGATATGGGCATAAGACCGATGGAGGTTCGGTAATAGGAGGTTCGGGCCCGGTCCGACCCGGCCCGAACCGGGTCCACCCATCCCGGGTCCGGGTCCGGCCTGCTTGGGCGTGGCGCGTCCTGCCTGGCGCGGCCCGTCCCGGCCAGGGCGCGGCCCGGTCTGGTGGACCGGCCAGGGCAGCCGGCCCGGCGTGCTAGCGCGCTGGCACCAACCAGGGGCTCGGCCGTTTGGCTAAGCGGATGAGGGGGGGAGGGGGGCCTGCCCCCCGTTTTGTAACCGCGGCCCCCAATTATGGGGCCGCTCAGCTGGCTAGTTGGGGGATTGTAACCCCCGGCTTTTCCCCTGTCCGGCCAGCCCGCCCCGGCCGGTCCCCCTGCTCCGACGCCGGCGGCCCGGTACCGGTCGCCGGTTCCCTTGCTCTGTCGCGGCCCAGAACCTGCCGCGGCCTTGGTTCGTCCGGTGCAGTGCGACAGCGCCGCGGACCCTCTCCTGCGGTGGTGCTTTTGTGGTCCTCCGGAACGACGCGACGGTGCCGCGTCTTTGGTTCGTCTTTTATGGCGCAGCGCAACGGCGCCGCGGATTAGTTTGTTTCCAACGGCGCAGTGCGACGGCGTCACGCTTCTCCTCCCTTCCTTTAACAAATCCCTCGCGGTGCTTCGGCACCGCGTTGCCTTGCTCGTGTCGCATCAATATCAAACAACCAAAAAAAGGGAAGGAGTGTCGGTCGTGTTCGTGTGGTCCGACCTCCTCCCATTATTGTGATAACAGGTGGTTCAATTTGGAAGGAATAAAATGACGGAAGTAATCATGAAATAGAAACGCATAAAACCCCTACCTCGAAGAACACATTGAGAGAGGGTTCGTCGTGGAGATAATTGTCGTGAAAGAAGACGTCGCGGAAGGAGGAAGTCGCGTCGCCGATCTCTGAGGAATCCGGTGCTCTTCGCGTTCTTCGCGTTCTTCGTCGAAGAGGAAGAAGTTCTTCAAGCTCCTCAACTTTTCTCCCAAGACTCACACAACAAGAAAACAACCAAAATAAAATAATTTCATCACTTATTTTATTAACATAACTTAAGCATTTGAATTTCAAACATTCAAATTAAACTCACTTAATTAAATAACTTAAGTTATCAAATTAATGGTGAGTTGAAGGAGTTAGAGAATATGAAGGGGTGGGTTCGTGTGGGCCCCACCACCCTCATAACCTCCCATGGGAAGTTGGGTGATTTCCCCCAACTTCCACCCAAAGGTTTTAACCACTTAGAAAATAAAAATTGTAGTTAAATTTTTATTTTAACTTCCACAATTTTTATCAACTTCTATCGTGAAAATGCAACTCTGGAAAAGGTGTTCCTAAGCAATTACCAGCACTGCAATTCCATCATTGCCCTCAAAATTCGATTCTGAGCACCGGTTCAAAAGTTAGGAAAACCCGCTTGTTCGTTCACTGAACGTACCTGAGCTAAACTTCGGATAGAAATTCCGGGCACACCGGGCCTCGGAATCAAGTGCCGTCAGAAACCGCGTTCTTGTAAAATTCCCAAGAAAATTAAAAAAAATTCCCTTGAATTTTACGGGTCTTTACATTGTGCCCCCTTGACTGTGTGGTATAGTTTTGAGGTGTGGATCCTCCATCCAGTTACTTCTTCAAACAGACGTGCAAGATGTTGGGCATCAATGATAGACCTTTGGAGCTTCAGGAAGACTCATCAGCATGGGTTGGGTTGTGAGATGAAGATCCCATTTCTTTCTCTTATGGGTTTTTTATATGATAATATATATGTGGGTGGGTGGGTGGGTGGGTGTGTGTGTTGTTGGGTTTCATTTTCCTCTTGATTTGGGTTGAGTTTATTACTTTTATCGTGTCTTCTATTGATCTATCTTTAGTTTTCAGGGTGTCCTACTGAGTATTTATATACTAACCCCTGTATGATATTTTCTCACACATGCCATGTCTTATGCATATGAATACAGATAGGTTGATGGTGGAATTGGTGGAGATTAGGGATACTCGGGTGCATAGACCATGTATGGTGGTCGAGCTTAGAGATTAAGTTCCATACTCTCTCAGCTTTTCTTTTTTGGTTGTTGTCAATTTGGGACATCTTTTCTGGGTGGGCATGTATTTTTCCCTTTTCATTTTGGTTTAATCTATCTCACTTTTTTGTATTCCCTAGAGGTTATTATATTTTATTATTATTCCTATGCACTTATACATGGATATGGTTGGGTGTGTGCATATAGGTACATTAGTAAAAGGCCTTCCATATTAGTTATGTCTTCTTAGCACTTGTCGCCAACCCCTGGCCTATGGAGGTGGGCTTGGGGTAGTTGTAGCCTGACCTTCCATCGACCATGCGGGCCTGGTGGGTCAGGTCATGAAATATTAGTATCAAAGGCGGTTCAACCTTGGGATGGTGTTTTGATTTTTTTACCCTTATGAGGTTTGGTTGGGTTAGGGAAACAGTTTCAAAATATATTGAGTGTGGATTTCAAGCTAGAGAACCTAGTGTTGGTGCAGTGGCTGACATATCCATTCACTAGGACATTGACTACCTGCTTGCTGAATCAGTATACCAAGACATTGGTTGCAGGGAATATTGGTACGTTCATCATATAGGATTGAGTCCTTTGACTATCCTTCTTGATACAGCTCCCCATAAATATATGTTCATTGATCGTGGTACATCGTATCCCCTGTTGGATATTCCCATGATGACATCCAATGAGGTTTCCACGGCATAGTCAAGAGTACAGCCCAATGAGTGACCAGGCCTCCCTCAAGGGACTTAGTCATGAGTCAATATTTCTTCAAGATGGTCAAGAGGTGGTGTCTTCTCCTATTGATAATTTTATAGACCCACCTCCAATGGTTAAGGTGGATGCAGCATGTCATATTGAGTCATGGATGGATCTTTTGGTGATGGATGACAATGCACAAGGTTTAAGTGTGTGTCATGATCTTTCTAGGTAGGGATCGCCTAATATATAGGGATAGTAGGACCCACTAATAGTATTCATGTGATGTAGGTCTCATTACAGGAGGCACCGTAGTTCATGGATACCTCAGGGACATCTCAGTCCACTAAGGCATGATCATTGTTATGATTGTGATTGAATAGGAAATATCATGCAGGATTGTCCTACCCATTGTGATGTAGTCATAGGTACGGTCGATGGAATTCCTAGGTAGAGGCATTGGTTGGAGCAAGGAGGTCTGTGGGGTGGCAAATGTGATAGAGGATATGGGGGGAAGTAGGAGGTGGATGGCGCTTTGTTTTGATTCTACCAACACCACCCCAAGGTTGATAACTCTAGGATCGAGAATCTGGTGGTTAGAATCTTGGAAAAATATAGGAACTGAATGCTTTTTAACCAAAGTCTTCTAAAGTGTTTTGAGGTACAATCTATTTTCCTTCTACTTTTGTTTTAGTACTATTAGACATAGGTACGAGCCACTCTTCTTCCTCCTTTGTTCAATTATTTTCCAGGGAGATATGGGGAATTACTATAGCCCTATGTTTGCGATGTTTGGTATTGAAACCCTATCCTTTTATACATATTATTACATTATTTTTATCATAATTATTCATTAAATACAAACCAAGGATCAAAAAGTCTAGTGTCATTGGAATACTAGGTACATAAAATTGAAAACCTGGAACTAGATTAAAAAATATTTATTAATATTCATAATGAGATCCTAACTTCCTTTGATCTAATACAAGTTTATAGGATAATTTGGGGAATACATAGACAAAAAGGGATGAACTAAAAATCCCAGTAAGGGAATAAACATAGTACATGAGTCAGAAGGCATAACATGATAACATAAAAGGAATGAAACATTAATAAAAATCTAGAGGAATATAATATATAACATGGAATAATATGATCATGGAAATATAAGAATGTCGCAACAAAACATAACATGACATAAACATGATTCAAGGCTAACTACCATGATGGTATCACATGGTGGACAAAGTCCCATAATGGATTAGGTTTACTTCCTAATCTCATACATAACATCTCATGAGACAAAACATTACCCAATGTATTAGAGAAAAATATGGGCACACCCATCATAACATGTTCATGCATATGTGTGCCACATAAATAAATCAAACATGATGAATAATCAGAAAGGTTACCCATTGAAAGAGTGGTTAGGTAACTTTTGAAATGTTCCACTTAAGTATAGTTTTAGGGAAAAGAATGAAGAGTCGTTAAAGAGGATAAATGTATAATTATTCCCATAAAACAAAAAATGAACTAAAATTGTTATTCATGATAAAATTAGTTATTATAGAAAAAATATCGGTTTTTAAAATACTTTATGGAGTGTACTTGAAAATTGGTAAGAAAGAGAGAAGTTTCCTTTAATTGGACTTTCTTATCGAGAGTAATTGAAAAGGGAACCTTTTAAAACATGCATTTCCCCATAAAAGAAACATTAATTGAGATATATACACATTTTTGGAGCATATAAACATAATTCATGATAATTATATATTAATAATGAATAAATAAATTGGGTTAAAGAGGGAGAAAATGTAACCCAAAGGAAAAAAGGAGGTTCGGAGAGATCTCTTACCTTATGTATAGATGAGTTCTGAACTTATAATTAATGTCTTGAATAATAAAATTAAATAATTTAATTAATTAATTAAGAACATATTCCATATATATTTGATTTATTATAATTTTATTAAGTTCATTTATGGTCATTTTCATGAGTTATAAAGTTTAATTTCATCGTTCTAGGAGCGTTCGTTTCATGGTTTCATGATCGGTTCACTTGTGTATAATTATGGAAGTTCTTTTCAAATTAGAATAATTATATATAAGTGAAATTATATGGTATTTATGAAATTATAGATGTTTAAATGGTACCATATATCATTTTTTTTCTGAAATTTGGATGATTCATTTGATAAAATGTTAATGATAAATGTTTAGTTTATTTTGTCAGTTTTTACGACCATTGAAAACTTATTTAATATTATGTGTATATATTGGTTATAGAACATTAAATAATATATAATATACAAATTAAAATATTATTTAACCATAATAATGGTTTTATGGCCAGCCTTAAAGGCGGTAATGGAAAATGAAAACTATTCATCCACAACAGCGGTGAACCGACATATTACGAAAAATATTTTCATTTTTACAATAAAATGGGGAGGGAGAGGATTTTATGATGGATATTATATTAACACAATAAAATTTTAGTATATATATGATATTTTATTTATCATGTTACTTTTTATATGGGTGAGGATAAGGTAAATGAAAGAAGGAATTTAAAAGAGAAATATGGAGGATTTTACCTCTTCAATGTCGTCTCCTTAAGGACCTCCTTAAGGAACTTGGAATTGGTATTTTGTTGTGACCAGAAACAATAGTATGTGGGGAAGAGGCTTGGTAAGGTAATTGGGTAGAATATTGTCAAGATCCAAAGATTATAAGGTTTGAGGAGAATGGGTTGTGAGGGGTGGTATTTATAAGGGGATGAGAGGGGTGTTTTGATTATTATATTCATTAATTTATTATTTTGGATCAAGTCTATCAATAGTATTGATTATTGTGACTATATATAGTAACTAGTTCATGTGAGTTTGAAATAATGGGTGTTTAAATTATTAATAACTCAAAAATTCATGTATTTGGGTTATAATATTAAATACCGCAAATTATCGTATTTCACTATTCACCAAAAAAATCAACTATTTTAGAAAAAACCAAAAAATTAACCCTAACAATTTTTTGAAATGTATATTTAAAAAATGGAATCTTTTTATGAAAATAAGTTTTATTTTAAATCATTTTATTCATTATAAAATTAAAAATAAAGCATTCGTGTTTTACAAAAATACAAACACCTAAATTATCATTTTTAAAACATTTATTTAATTTTACCATGATATAAATATATAATATTCTCATTTATAAGATACCTAAATATAATTTTACACTTTAATAGGTGAGGTTACTATTCTAACAGCCATATTACTATTCCTAATGGTCATATTACTATTCCAATGGTCAGGTTGCTATTCCAACGGTCAGATTACTATTCCAACTGTCAGATTTATAACGGTCATATGAGTTCTCTAATTCCCATAAATACCTATTATCCTAATCATTATTCACTCACTTATATATTCTCTCAAGGTTATTTATACTTTCATCTTCAAAATGAATATTTTATTATTAAGATTATGTTTTATTTCTATAGCTTTGTTCATGAGTGTAGCCATTCTAGTGGACCAAGAAGATCCAAATTATCTCATTATTATCTTATTTTCTAATTATTGTCTCATTGTAATATTTGGAATTCTTATTAGTTGATTTTATGACTAATGTATCATTCTTCATTTATGAGAATAATGTTTTTGTCGGTTTCTCTATTTGATGTATGAGCTTTATACTATATGAAATAATTATAAGAATGGAAATTACATTGAAAAAAAATGGTCATTAAATTTGGAGTGCTCTTGGACATGCAAGGAAGAGGTAAAATTCATATACTGAGATGCGTTCTTTAGACGTGATCCAAAATTGTGTGGGTGAACCAGTGTTTCCCAAAGCGTGTAATTTCAATGTGTGGTAGATGGGTTCCTTTGGTTTGTTTTTTTGAGGTCCTTTTAATGTTATAAGGTGTCATAGCAAGCCACAATTTTGGTAAACATGAGGGAAAGGTAAAGGATGAGTTCAAAGTAGTAGGAGCTCACTGAGGCTTCAAGTGCAGTTTGAGGTATGGTGTGTGTTTTCACTACCCCAGTTACAGTTTTCACACTAAGTTGTGATCCACTTATCCCTGAGTATATCCCCAGTTCGACACCTAGTTATACCATTAGATCATTTTTTCTTGACCCTTGTGTTTTAGGATCCTTCAAGGAGGACCGGTGATCACACGCTTCTAGTGACAATGTGACATGAATTTGGGAGGAGAGAGAGAGAGCCTCGTGTGGAATCTCCTCATAGTGGCAGTCATACCCTATGATTTTTTCCTCAGTATGGACCGGTTTCCTATCATCCATGATTATTTTTTCCACCATTGAGTGCGGTGGAGTTTTAGACTTGTTGGGATTGATTTTTCATCCTTTGATAAGGAGTGATCCAAGGTAGAGTGGGATGAGCTCATGTGTAGGAGGTTATGACCAACTTCTATCAGTTGGTTAGTAATACCTTCGTAGAAATTAATTTTATGAGATTTTTTTCCTTAAAGTGGTGGAGTATGAGTACATATTTCCTAGGTACATTCTGGGTTTATCTCCACACTAAAATTTAGTCTTTTGTAAGGAATGGAACTAAGGATCACCCCTGATTTTTGAAATAGAATATTAGATGGCACCCATTGAGGTTCATAAGATAAAGGTGTATTCAAGAGTTTGAAAATAAAGGGGTTTTGTATAACCCAATGTGCTCAACTGGGAAACCCAGGATAGTTCTCCTGGTAGGTGAATGGGTGCTTGAGTTTCGGTGTGAATTGGTGTCACTTGAACTAGGTGAAGCAAGGAAAAGTATCCACTCTAGAGAATCATTTATTTCTTCGACTGGTGGTTTGGGGTGAAGTGATTCTTCAAGTTTGACCTCAAGATAGGTTATCAACAACTCTTTTTTTGGAGTAGTATATACCAGAAGTGTCTTTCCAAATCCATTATGGATGTTTTGAGTTGGTAGTGATACCCTTAGGTGTGTTTTACACCTTATTAGAGTTGTAAAACTTTTGTAATGGATCCTTAACCCTTTATGGATTAGTTTGCGATAGTCTTATTTGATGAAATATATGTGTACTCAGCATCCAAGTTGGATCACATGACACACCTGGGGATGGTGTAGTTTACCTCTAGTTGATAGTTGTTACCCCTCCACTTATTTAGAGATCCAAGGTGGTACAACTTAGGGATATTGATTGTGAGATATTGCATGACCAGATATCCAATTGATATATTCTTGATGGATTTTCCAAAGTTGGGAAGATCATTATCCTTGTTTGAGGATAAATGTTGACACTAGACATGATTTGGAAACAAGTGTTGAGTATATTACTTTCCCTTAGTAGTACATTTGGTGTAGGTGAGGATGTACCAGGATATCTTTTAATTGGTTGGGTTGCCAAGGGAGTTGTAGCAAGTTTTCAAGATAAACTATTATTGTATTATCTATCTACGGGTGATGAATAATAGATATTTTTGGAAATTTTGGAAAACTTATTCATACAGGAGGTAGTCCGGCTTCATGTAATTCCCTTGATGATCATTGCAGACTGTGATTCTTACTTCACGACGTGATTAGAGAGAGGGTGTGGGAAGTATTTGGGGACTCAGTTATAGTTGAGAATAGTGTTTTACCCCAATCAACTGGCCAGGTAAAGTGGACTGTTTAGGTTCTAGTAAACATGCTTCAGGTTCACATGTTGGTTTGGGGACATGGCTGGGAGGATCATTTACCATCATTGGAGTTTGAATATCATAATTATTATCACTCCACTACCAGAGTAACACCTTTTTGAGGACATGTATAAGGGACCTTGAATGTCACTATCATACTGGTCGAATCTAGTGGGTGACAGTGCTTGGGCCCTAGTTTTGGTGCCGGTGATGGTTGTGAGGGTTAATTTCATCCAAATCTGTATGAGGATGGCCCAAAAAATGTTAAGAGTTATTTATGGACCAATAATGAATTCCTTTGGAGTTCAAGAGTTTTTGAATTTTATCCAGGGTGATAGGCTATCTCCGGGGTTCTTGGGCCCTTTCTTTTTCCTACTATTATGTCAGGTTAGAGTGTTGGCGCACTGCTTAACCACATAACTATATTATTATTTTTTCTTATGTTCTCCACATGTCACAAATAAGGAGGCATGTGCATGAATCGTTGTATGATATTGACCTGAGTTAGCTAGGTCATGTTAGTGGAGTTTCATCTTTCAAGGAACCAGTGAAATTGAGAACCATTAGAGAAATACCCTTCATGTGAAAGTGTTTTCCTTGGGTTCATATTTTTTGGCATAATAAGAAGCCATCAGGGAGTTCTTGGTAGTGACATACCCAATTGAGAGATCAGTATCCCCACATTTTTGTTTAGTTTGTGCTTGTTGGGGATGAAAAGTCTTGAAGAGGGTAATAATTTAATGTCTTTATTTTTTCCATTTAAGACTTTCAAATATTTAAAGGAATATTTACAGAGTTATAAACTGAGACGGTGTGATATTTTAAGGCTCGGTGTGCCCATAATTAATATTTTAAAAATATTAAATATATTAATATCATGAATGCACAGTTTTCCTAAAAAACGAAATAACTCCTAAATAGAGTCTCGAGTAGAAAATCTGAGACCACCATTGAGTTCAGAACATGGGGTTTACCATGGGTATGACCTAAGGTTAGTTGGAACCAGATGTCCAGTTAAGGCATCCCTTAGTGGGTATGTTTAATTAAAATAAATAAATTATTTATTTATTAGTTTTATTAAATGACCTAATTAAAATACTTAATAAATTTCCTCTTATGAGGGTTTTTCAAGGTTTAACCGTATAAACCTTTATAGATCTAATAGTAGGAGGAGAGCGCTCTTCGTTTGCGAATTAACATCGAATGATTAATGATGATCGAATTGATGTGGATCAATGGGTAGCGAACATACAGGGTCTCTCTTTATCGTTGGTGAATTCATTCTTCATCAATGATCAAACCATAATCAAGGTAGGGATCTTCAATTATGGATTTATCCCTTTTTATTAAAATATAGATCATGGATTAATTATTTTCTTTTGATCTACGATCTATTTATTCCTTTGCATGATCCCTTTTGTCTTATGTATAATTGATCTGTTAAACCCCTTGTTGCACTTGATATCACCCAGTTTATATAATTATTGGCCAAGAACACTTGTACAATGATGGTTCACTATTTTCTTATGTTTTACACCTCTTGGTTCATCGCACTCTTTACCATTGTCCTACTATAGTTCAACATTGTTGAGGTGGGTTCAAGCTTGGTCGAACCCTGGATTCATTATGGTAGTACAAACAACACACATATTGACGGTTTGTGGATGGTTTGATTAATGAAGAATTATACAGGTGATACTCTGTGGATCTAGGATCTGAAGGGGTGATGAGATCGAGTGACAGGTGCATAGGAGGTGCATTCGGGGATGTGTGGTTGTTGTGAATGGATGTGGATAGTTTTCCGACAAAGAACGATCGAAATCCAATTTTCGGTTGGCCATGGAGGGCAGAGTGTGTTATTATTATTTTTAATAATAATAACATTCGGTATTTATTATTATTATTATTATTAATATGAGATATGTATTATTATTATTAATGATAATAATATTGAAAAATGATAATAGAAACTAATGGTTGAGGCGTTGTACATGTGAGGAAAGGGAAATGGGGGGATTGTCCATGCGGGTCCCCTTCTCAAATTTTTTATTTATTATTATTAATGATAATAATATTTAAATAAAACAAAAGAAAAATAAGAAACCCATGGTGAGGTGTATGGCACATGGTTTGTATGAGAGGGGGGAGCTTGTGCGTTCCCCTCTCCCTTTTAAATAAGGTTTTAAAAAATAATATAAAATATTATTCATTTTCGGCATCATGATCCTTGTATTGATATTCTCAATTCAAGGCCAATGTTGGATACCTTTTTTTGAATCATGGCTTGGGTCTAAAAAATGACCAATAATAATAATAATAATAATAATAATAATAATAATAATGTTGTTTTTGTTGTTGTTGTTGTTTTTTTATTGTTGGTGTTGGTGTTGGTGTTGTTGTTGTTGTTGTTGTTGTCGTTGTTGTTGTTGTTGTTATGGAATCTAGTATCTGACGTAACTTCTTTGTACGAGGTCAATTTGATGATCTGTTTGTGGAATCATGACCCTAGTACTGAGATGATTAAAGACCAATGTTGGATGCCTTTTTCTGAATTATGGCTCAGATCCACAAAGAACCCAATAATAATAATAATAATAATAATAATAATAATAATAATAATAATAATAATAATAATAATAATAATAATAATGTTGTTGTTGTTACGAAATCTAGTATCTGATGTAACTTTTGTGTGAAATGTTAGATTATAGATCTATATGTGGCATCGTGACCATGGTATTGAGGTGGTAATTTCAAGATTAATATTGGGTACTTTAATTTAGACTTGTGTCTCGGGCCCATGAAGCATCATATGTACATGTTATAATGAAATGTGTTTTTTCATTGGGTGTTCGATTTAGGAAAGTAAATGGTCTATCCTGAGTATTTTTCTAAGATGGTCACAATGGTGTGATACATTTGGCCATTCTTGGACATTTTCAATAAAATATTAGTGGATTTGTGTTTTAGCATGATGGACCAATAATGGGCCTCATGCGCTCAATGGGCTTTTGGCCAGACTCAGATTTTTGACCCGCGAGCAGCCTATCCTGAGTATTTTTTCACATAGAACATGATTATTTCCTTTGTAGTGGATTTATAGATATGATGTGAAATGTTCTAAGAATAAATCTTCTTTAGGTGATGCTCAGAAATGGTAGTGATCAAGTAGGATCATCATAGAGATACTGGAGTTCACAACCCCCTGTCATACCAGGGTGTGGGTCCCCAATACTCCTCACACTGGTTTAAGTGGTACCCCCTTGATGCACTGGGAATGGATCCTATATCTATCTACTAAGTGGTACCCCCTGATGGACTAGGTCATGGTTCCTCTACCTACAGAGTGGTTCCCCCCTTAAGGACTAGGAAGTGGGTCCTCTACCCACTGAGTGGCACCCCCATACGGACTAGGGCATGGTTCCTCTACCTACTAAGTGGTTGCCCCTTATGAACTAGGGCATAGGAAATCTACCTACTGAGTGGTACACCCCCCCTACATACTAGGGTGTGGTTCCTCAACCTACTTAGTGGAACCCCCCCCCCCCCACCCACCCACGCACTAGGTTGTGGGTTATTTATCTACCTACTGAGTGGTACCCCCTTACGAACTAGAGCATGGGTCCTTAGTCTACTGAGTGGAATCCACCTAATGCACTAGGTAATTGTCATATACTTGGAGATTATTCCCCCTCAACTATGAGACAAAGTGGTGAGGTTTTGGTCCTCTACTCAGTTACTTCTTTGGACAAACACGTGAGATGTTGAGCATTGATGATGGACCTTTATAAATGAAAGTAGACTCATCGATCTAGGATGGGGTGTGAGATGAAGATACCATTTATTTCTCATCTAGGATTATTATATGAGCATATATATCTATGTTTTAGGGTTTTGTTTCCCTCTTGTTTTAGTTTGATTCGACTACTTCTATCATGCCTTCTATTGCTCTCTCTTCAGTTTTAAGGAATCCTACTTGTATGTATATACTCACCCCTACATGGGATTTTCCCACAAGTGTCATGTCTTATGCAGATGGCGACGGTAGGTTGGAGGTGGTATTGGTGGAGCTTATAGATACTCATAAGAATAGACCATGTATGGTGGTCAGGCTCGGAGATCAGGATCCAAACTCTCTCAACTTTTCTTTTTCTAGTTTTTCTCAGGTTGGGAAATATTTTCTAGGTGGGTGTGTATTTTTTCCTTTTCATTTTGGTTTAGTCTATCTCACTCTTTGTTATTCCCTAGAGGTTATTTTCTTTTATTATTATTATTATTCACTTTTTTGTGGATATGGTTGGGTGTGTGCGTATAGGTACATTAGGAAAAGGAATCCCAGATTAGTTATGCCTTATTGGCGCCTGCCGCCAACCCCTATCCTATAGAGGCTGGCATGGGGTAGTTATGGCCTAGCCTTCCACTGGCTATGTGGGTCCGAGTGGGTCAGGTTATGACAAATATAAACATATTTAAATAAATGTAACAAATTCAATGTAACACCCTGAGATCTTATGGTATGTCTCTTTTAAAATTTAGCATCTTCGATAGTTTATGCTTCACATGATATCGGGTTTAAAATTGTAATATACTATTAAATATGATAGTTGGAATAGTGATGTGACCATTATGAATAGTAATATGATCAATAGAATAGTAACTTCACCTATGAAAGTATAAATAAAATTTTTATAAATGAAAATATGGTATATTTATATCATGTAATTAGTAAGTAAATGTTTAAAAATGTTAAATTAAATGTTTGTATTTTTATGAAAAATAAATGTTATTCTTATTTCTACATTCATACAAGAAAAAATAATTCTCATGTGTGACCTTTTAGAACCCTCCACACAAGTAAACCCCCCTCCCCATGAAGAGGTCACTCCAGAGAGAGCCCCATCCAGGAAGGATCCATTGCCAGCTGTCACACCCCGACCCGACATATTGCGGTTGTGGTTATTTTTATTTTTATTTGAGTATTTTGGTTTCTTAAAGTTTAAAAATTTATTAAATTAAAATCAAAATGAAATAAAATAAAATAATTAGAAAATTATTTAATAATAATGATGATGATGATATTATTATTTAGTTTATTATTGTTATAAATTAAGTTATTATTAATATTATCATTTTGATTATTATTGTTGTTGTTGTTGTTGTTTTTGTTATAAATATGTTTTGTTTTTATTTTTTTATTTCTTTCTTTATTTTTTTCCTTTCTTTATTTTCCCCCCTCTTGTTCTTCCCTCCCTCCCTCGCGTCGCGCAGCAACTCCCCTTCTGGAACCCTTCCTCCTCCTCGACCTTCCCTTTGGCGGTGCTCCCCCTCCACTCCCTTCCAAAAAGACCCGACCAGTGCCCCTACATCCCTCCCATCGAGTAGTCACGCACCACCCCTACTACCTCACACCTAACTACATCATTGCGCAGCCCTTGTGCCACCGCCCCTTCTTGGATGGACCCTCCAACAGACTCCTTAAGGCATGATTCACCTCCGGAATCCCACCTTCTTGCTCGGTTGGCCTCCTGCACCCCAACCACAGGTGCGTTCTGCTTCAATTAGTTGTTTCTTCCATTTGGTTGGTTTTCTGATTAGGTTTCCATGTTGTAATTGGTTCAGTTTTGATGTTTTCGGTTTGATGTATTGATTTTAGGGTTCAATTTGAATTTGTGGTTATGTGATTGGTGAGAAATTGAAGTTTTGCACTAAAATTTGGGGAGGTTTGACACCAAAAGTAGGGGGTTCTGTTCATAATCTTTATTTAATAATTTATTTTTCTTGTTAAATTAGTTTAGAATGGTCTTTGATTAAATTGTTTGATGCGAATTTGGTTTTAAGGGAGTTTCGTATGTTTTTTATCCTTTTTTGTAGCACGTTTATATGGAGTGGAGTGTGTTTGTGATGAAAATCTATTTTTAGTCTTTTATTAGTGTTTTATTATGTTGCAAAAGGGTTTTGAATTATGTTTTGACATGTTATTGGTGTGCATTTGGTCTTAGAAGAGGTTTTTGGGTGTGCTTTTGTGTTCAAAGTTTTGTGATACCGCTTGGATTTGTTTCATAAAATTTTAAGTGGTTTATTAAATCATATAGAGGGTGTGGTTTCTATTGCTGCCTTTCTTTTTTTTTCATCCCTTAATTTTAGACTCCCTTTTATCATTGTAGCATGTTTTGGTCATCGCGGTGTGGGCACGAGTCGTCCACAACAGAGGCCTACATGTATATACATGGGTAAGCATGTATATATCTATATCCTCCTTGTGCATATTCCCTAATGGCATGGGGAATATTCACTTGGGTCAAAGGGTATATATATATATATGAAAATGTATATGTTTGTAAGGTGAAGTGGTCTTGGGATGCCATCGTCAAAAGCTGCGTATTTTGAGGTATGGGCTTTTATGTCATTGGTTGGTTTCGTACTTGATTTATGGTGTTCTTTGGGTATTTTAGAGTGATAGTATTTACCTGTGTAGTATGTTAATCCCTACTCATCGGTTTTGAGTTTCCAATTCAAGGGTGACTCGCCTACGTATGCATAGGTATGTATTTATATATATTAGGTTCCCCTGTTACACGTATATTCATGCATGGAAGTGTTTATACATGTATGGGGATAGGTGTGCCTATGTATATATATTAAATTGAATTTGTAGGTGATTAGAGACTGGTATATGCATATAATCATATATGTAAGGATCCCCTTACACATTCCCATGGCCATGCAGATGTGTGCATAGGGGCAAGGTGTCCTTGAATGTCTGTGAAAGTGCGTATGCTTAGTGGGGGAGCAGAAGCCTTGAGTTAGAAAGCATCAAAATCCAAATTGGATGGCTTGATTCCACTCTGAGGTAGTTCACTTATGCCTATGCCTTTAATTTTAATTTCATAATTGCTTGCTTGTTTTAAAAATATGTTTTACATTTATGCTATGTACACATGATATGAAATCTAGTTGTAATTTCTAGAAATGATTATGCCTTTGTTTTGGAAATTGAAATGTATTTCTAACTCCATTGTTCTTAAGTGAATTTTCTTGAAAATAGATTTCTTAAGTGGTCTTGAATTGGTAATGAGTATTTCCAAAGGAGTTATGTCTTTCGGCCAGTTAGTTATAAAAAGTGTTCCCTTTATGTAATTAAGCTCGTTTTTCACCTTAAGAATGTTTTATGAAAAAGAAAAACCTCTCTTGAGGCACGCCCCCTTGGTTTTAGAAAATTATTTATATGTTGAATGTGCTATTATGTGCCTAATGTTTATGCTTATGCATTGTGTGATGTGAAAGAGGGGGAATGCGCTTAAGGAGGGAGAATGGTGGTGAGAGGTTGAATGGGCTTTGGATAAAAAAAGTGTTATGTACATGTATGCTTACTTGATAAAGAAAACTCACCACCACTTAAAATAGAGCACAACGGGAAACCAGGGTATCTAGGTGGGTGGACCAGGACTAGTACGCCAGATGACAAGGCAGGGGTTCATCCCGGTTTCGTCTAGCAGGATTGACACAACAACACTAACTAAACATATGAATGACTGAGGGTTGTGGTTTCTAAGCCATGGTTACTGAGGGTCGTGGTTTTTAATCCACGTTTTCTGAGGGTCCTGGTTTCTAAGCCACATTTCACTGAGTTACGAGGTATCTAGGGTCCCACTCTTTCTAGCTACCTATAGGGATTACCCATGGTGATTGTTTTCAACATTATTCTTGTGATGTAATTTTCATTTCAGTTGTTTTATACTTGATGTATTATTTGTGAAAACCATATTTTAGTCTAAATTGGTTTCTTTTCATTTTGAAATGTTAATTCATTCTTGGAACCTATTTTGAAAATTTATTGGGAGAGAAATGATTTACTTTAAAATGAAAACTTGTTAATTGAATTTGAAAATAATGAAAAACATTATTTTATTATGTCCTATTTTTCAAACTAGCATGTTTTGGATTGCATATAAAAGGAAAGGGCATAGGGTGTTGTTATTCGTTGGCTTTCCTACTGAGCATCTCGGTGCTCAGGCCTACTTTAATTTTCAGTTTCAGGTTTTTCTAGTTTTGGATCACTCCTAGATCGAGTGTAGTTTATGTTCTGTGGTGACCCATGAGGTCACTTGAGGTATGTCTCGTTGCTATTTCATTTCTTTTCCCACTGCCTTTTTGTTCAGTTTTTTTCCTTCTATTTATCTATTTTTTCAGTTTATGATTACTTATCTATCTTTTATTTTGGTCCAAATCGTTCCCAACTGATTTATTTTGATTCCCGACACTAGTTTCTAGCCCGTGGGGATTGGGAATGCCCTTTGGGCCATGTCGCGGACTGACTTGGGTGACCAGTTTAGGGTCGAACTGGTTTGGTTTGTGACAAAATGGTATCAGATGAGGCCCTTGTTATTTGGGGTGTCAAGTATCTTGGTGATTAGGTGTGTCAGGACTCAATAGGTAGGTGCGGGAAGGACTTCATGAACCCTTTCCCATCCCAAGACTCGAGTTTCCAGGGGTAGTTTGGGATTTGAATTTTTCTTTTGCTTGTTCTGTGTGGATAAAGGATGACAAAGGAAGTGATCTGATGCTACGCAGTGATCTTGCCTGGAGTAGTGACCTATGTACATCCTGAGTACATGGTGAAAGATACTTCTTATGGTGGATGCTCACTCAAATCATGGTCTTCTAAGCCATGTTACTAGGTTTTCATAGCCACTAGTCCCGTATTTTTTTGAAGTTTTGATGTGAATTTTGTTTGGGATTAGTTTTGAATGACTTGAGTGGATTTCAAAAATGAAAATGGTTCATGGAAAGAGGGTTTTTAAAAGTAAATGTGGTTTTGGAGTGGAAAAGTGGTTTTGAAATGGAAATTGTTTTCTTTTAATGGAATGTGTGGTTTCAAAGAGAAAATGGGAGGGGTTTTGGAAGTTGTTTTGAGATCTTGGTAACACTTTTTGGAATGTGAATTGGAAAATGTTTGGGAATTTGGAAATTTATTTCCTTAATGATAATTGATATTTTAAAATTGATATAGAATTCATGATTTATGTTGAATAATCTATTTTGAAAATGGGAAGTGTTCTGAATTAACCCTTGATATTCCTAAGGGATCACATATATAAAGGTACACATGTGGCATAGGGATAATTGGTGTTATGTGTGGATGGGTGCATGAGATAGCACAAGGGTATATGTATATGTGAGACTTCATGGGATACCAATGGTGGATATTTAGGCTATCTTTTTTGCTGAAAAATGGTTTTCAAAAAGGTAATTTAAATGTTTTGAAAAGTGAGTGAGAAATTGTTTAGTGTTCTTTTTCGCATTTGATATCCTTTTTCGTGGGTTCTTGGTTTTGACATACTGAATTATGGTCAGAATGGTGGTTTGATATTGAGTTTTAGTTTGTGATTGAAGTGGGTAATTTTAATTTATGATGAGTTTTGATTTGGATTTGTGCCTCTTGTTTTTGAGTATGCTACCCAGAGAAGTCCTAGAGGGTTTTAGTGAGTCTCTTCTAGTTGTTGGTTCTACCCAGACTCTTAGTGGAGTTTTAGAATTGAATTATTTTCGGTTTTTGTCTCTATTCCATGGTGATCGTGATCTATTGAAGGTAACGGATTGTCTTGGTGAAATCATTGGTGCTTTCAAATTATTAGGAACTCCCAAAGCTATGAGAGCTCGTGTTGGTTCTAGTTCATTTGAGGGTTCAACTTTGGATTGGTGGAGGAGATAATCCCAGGGTCATTGCATGATGGGATGTCTTGGAAGGTGTTTAATACCACTCTCGTCCTAAGGTTTATACCTGAGGAAGTGAAGGTGAGGAAAGTGGCAGAGCTCGTGAGTGTCCAGAAAGGCCAACGAATAGTAAAGGCTTACATAGGGCATTTCAAGGGGTTGATTTCCTTTCTCTAGAGGTAGCATCGTGGAATCAGTTAAAGTTTCTCCTATGTGGGGTCTTCGTCCAGGGTTCAAGGACCGATTCTTTTTGTTGTTTGGGATGGTTTCCCATTCAGTGATGAGAGAAAATCATAGGAACCTGTCTCAGACAATTTTTCTTGTTAATTCAATCTTCTATTAGTTGGGACACTCTCTTGTTTACTTCTGATGTGACCGATTTTGGTACTTTAAGTCACCTTGTTGTCATCCTCCAAAGTCTTGCCGTCAGTGTGGCCATTTGGGGCACTTAGAGAGGTTCCTCTAGCAGCATCATCAGAAGGATTCTCGGCTGGAGAATGTCAGCTTCTGACTATGGGGCAGCAGATGGTTCAAGACATCAGAGCTCCAACCATAGGTCTCAGATTGAATCCTTTCATGCAGTCAGGAATCATTGGGTGTGGGGAACCTTGGTCTAACTTTTGTCTCTAGTGCTGGAATGGGGACGGTTTAAATTTATATGTTCAAGCTCCCTCTTAATTTAAGGTTATGTTTTGTTGTAAGTGTCAAAGAGGTCTATTTTTCTCATTTTGATCTTTGTTCTTTGAATACACCACTTTGGTTGTAAGAAGGCATGGTAATCTCGTCTTCTTGTAATTCTGATAGTTGTGCCTCCTCAAATGTGATCTTTGAAGGTTGTATCTTTATGGATATGAGTCTTGAGATGATTGTCTCTTGTGTGGATAGATCCTTTGGTGACCCTCTCTTTTTTTAGTACGTGCTTGTTTTGGAGATTCTCATCTCTTGTGGAAATGATGAGTCATGGTTCAGTTCGCTATTTGGTGGAATTATTTTGTGGGTTTTCTCGCATGTCAGTGGTTTCTGGTTTGGGTTGGAAGTTACTGTGTCAATCTATGTCGGTTGGATTAAGTCGGTCGGTTCTTAGATGGTGGGGAGACCCACCATAAATCTTGTTGTGCCTTCTTTGAGATTTGGTCTATGTAGGAGTTTTGGTCTTGTTTTCGGTTTCCTCTTTGGTTCAAGTTAGTAGTTCTAGAGTTAGCTCGTGCTGAGAGTCTCAATGTTAGTTGTGCTAGTCAGGTTCTTATGGTGGGGAGAACCCACCTCGTTTCTTGATGAATCTTCTCATTTCAGTTTCTCATAGAGTTGGTCGGGTGTGACTCATGGAGTGAAAAGTCTCATTGAGTTTGTGATTTTGTTGGCCTCGTTTAGTTTCGAACTCGAGTTTGATTCCTTGTTTGGTTGAGTAACTTTCTAGGGGAAGAAAGTTTTGTGGTGGGGAGAATTGTCACACCCCGACCTGACATCTTGCGATTGCGGTTATTTTTATTTTTATTTGAGTCTTTTGGTTTCTTAAAGTTTAAAAATTTATTAAATTAAAATCAAAATGAAATAAAATAAAATAATTGGAAAATGATTTAATAATAATAATAATATTATTATTATTATTATTATTTAGTTTATTATTATTATAAATTAAGTTATTATTAATATTTTCATTTTAATTATTATTATTATTATTATTATTATTATTATTATTATTATTATTATGTTTTTATTTCTTTCTTTATTTCTTTCTTTCTTTCTTTTCTTTCTTCATTTTCCCCCCTCCTATTCTTCCCTCCCTCCCTCACATCGCGCAGCAACTCCCCTTCCTAAACCCTTCCTCCTCCTCGACCTTCCCTTTGGCGACGCTCCCCCTCCACTCCCTTCCGGCAAGACTCAACCGGCGCCCCTAAATCCCTCCCGTTGAGTAGCCATGCACCACTCATGTTGCCTCACACTGAACTGCATCGCTGCACAGACCTTATGTCACCGTCCCTTCTTGGTTGGACCCTCCAAGGGCCTCCTTAAGGTGCGATTCACCTCGAGCAGCCCACCTTATTACTCGATTGGCATCTCGCATCCCAATTGCATGTGTTTTCTTCTTTGATTGGTTGTTTATTCCATTTTTGTAGGTTTTTGGATTAGGGTTTTATGTTGTAATTGGTTCGGTTTTGATGTTTTTGGTTTGATGTGTTGATTTTAGGGTTTAATTTGAATTTGTTGTTGTGTGATTGGTGAGCAATTGAAATTTTGAACCGAAAATTGGGGGGTTTCGACACCAAAGGTATGGGTTTCTGTGCATAATATTTATTTAATGATTTGTTTTGCTTGTTAAATTAGTTTAGCATGGTCTTAGATTAAATTGTTTGATGCGGATTTGGTTTTAAGGGAGTTTAATGTGTTTTTGATCCATTTTGTAGCATGCTTATATGGAGTGGAGTGAGTTTGTGATGAAAGTCCATGTTTAGTCTTTTATTAGTGTTTTATTATGTTGTGTAAGGGCTATGAATTCTGTTTTGACATGTTATTGGTGTGCGTTTGGACTTAGAAGAGGTTTTTGGGTCTGCTTTTGTGTTCAAAGTTTTGTGATACTACTTGGAGTTGTTTCATAAAATTTTAAGTGGTTTATTAAATCGTATAGAGGGTGTGGTTTCTATTGTTGCCTTGGTTAATTTAGTTTTGTTTGGAGCCCTTAATTTTAGACTCCCTTTTTATCATTGTAGCGTGTTTTGGTCATCGTGGTGTGGGCACGAGTCATCCACAACAGAGGCATACATGTATATACATGGGTAAGAATGTATATATGTATATCCTCCTTGCGCATATTCCCTCATGGTGAGAGGAATATGTACTTGGTTCAAAGGGTATATATATATATATATAAATGTATATGCGTGTAAGGTGAAGCAGTCTCGGGCTGCCATCATCAAAAGCTATGTATTTTTAGGTATGGACTTTTATGTCACTGGTTGGTTTTGCACTTGATTTATGGTGTTCTTTGGGTGTTTTAGAGTGCTATTATTTACCTATGTAGTATTTTGATCCCTTCTCATCAGTTTCAAGTTTCCAAGTCAAGGGAGACTTGCCTGCATATGCATAGGTATGTATTTATATATATGTGTTCCCCCGTTACACGTATATTCATGAATGGTAGTTTTTATACATGTATGGGGCTAGGTGTGCATATGTATATATATAAGTGTATGTGTAGGTGAGTGGAGACCGGTATATGCATATAATCATATATGTAATGATCCCCTTGCGCATTCCCATGGCCATGCGGATGTGTTCATAGGGGCTAGGTGTCCTTGCATGTATGTGAAAGTGTGTGTGCTTGGTGGGGGAGCATCACCCTTGAGTTAGAAAGTTCCAAGAGCCGAAGTGGACATCTTGATTCCACTCTGAGGTAGGTCCCCTATGCCTATGCCTTTAATTTTCATTTCATAATTTATTGCTTGTTTTAAAAATATGTTTTACATTTATGCTATATGCACATGCTATGAAATCTGGTTGCGGTTGCTAGAAATGATTATGCCTTTATTTTTGGAAATTGAAATTTATTTCTAACATCGTTGGTCTTAAGTGACTTTTCTTCAAAATAGATTTCTTAAGTGGTCTTGAATTGGTAATGAGTATTTCCAAAGGTGTTTGACCTTTCGGTCAGTTAGTTATAAAAATTGTTCCCTTTATGTAATTAAGCTCGTTTGGAACCTTAAGAATGTTTTATGAAAAATACAAACCTCTCTTGAGGCATGCCCCCTTGGTTTTAGAAAATGATGTGTATTTTGAATGTGTTATTATGTGCCTAATGTTGATGCTTATTCATTGTGTGATGTGAAAGAGGGGGAATGCGGTTAAGGAGGGAGAACGGTGGTGAGAGGTTGAATGGGATTTGGATAAAGAAAGTGTTATGTACATTTATGTTTGCTTGATAAATAAAAATCACCACCACTTGAAATAGAGAACAATGGGAAACCTAGGTATCTAGGTGGGTGGACCAGGACTAGTACGCCAGATGACATGGCAGGCATTCGTCCTGGTTTTGTCTAGCAGGATTGACACAACAACACTAACTAAACATATGAATGACTGAGGGTCATGGTTTCTAAGCCACGGTTACTGAGGTTTGTGGTTTCTAAGCCAAGTTTTTTTAGGGTCATGGTTTCTAAGCCACATTTCACCAAGGTACGAGGTCTCTAGGGTACCACTTGTGCTAGCTACCTGTAGGGATTACCCATGGTAATCATTTACGACATGATGCTTGTGATGTAATTTTCATTTCAGTTGTTTCATACTTGATGTCTTATTTGTGAAAATCATATTTTAGTCCAAATTGGTTTCTTTTCATTTTGAAATGTTAATGCATGCTTGGAACCTATTTTGAAAATGTAGTGGGAGAGAAATTATTTACTTGAAAATTACAACTTGTTACTTGAATTTTAAAAGAATGAAAAACATTATTTTATTATGTCCTATTTTTCAAACTAGCATGTTTTGGATTTCATATAAAAGGCATGGGCATAGGGTGTTGTTATTCGTTAGCTTTCCTGCTGAGCATCTCGGTGCTCACGCCTACTTTACTTTTCAGTTTCAGGTTTGTCTAGTTTTGGATCGCTCTTGGAGAGAGTGTAGTTTATGTTCTATGGTGACCCATGAGGTAACTTGAGGTATGTCTCGTTGCTATTTCATTTCTTTTTTCGCTGCCTTTTTGTTCAGTTTGTTTCCTTCTATTTATCTATTTTGTTCAGTTTATGCTTACTTATCTATCTTTTATTTTGGGCCAAATCGTTCCCAACTTATTTATTTTGATGCCTGACACTAGTTTCCAGCCAGTGGGGATCAGGAACGCCCTTCAGACCATGTCGCTGACCGACTCGAGTGACCGGTTCAGGGTTGACCTGGGTAGGTTCGTGACACCAACCGAGATGGCAGAGCATCCCAAAGGGTGACAACCCAGGTGCACCTCATTTTGCCCACCCAATCAGAAACTGGGTGACCCGATAAGGTGAGTGGATCCTAGGGGAGAGGCTCTCCCCAAAATCGAACTCCCAAGATTCTAACCTTGTACCTCCTAAAGAACGGCATTGTTGTACCCCTCTCCTTCACCACTACGCCTCCATTGAAGCAGCAATAAATGTGTATTTACAATTTTATAATTAATATAATGTTTTAAAAGAAAAATAATTTCATAAAATATATTCATAAATTAATATTTTGTTGTCTTATGATTATAAGATAATTTTATGCGACCTTAATGAATTTTTCAAAATGTCATAAAAACAGTTATAATATTAAAATTGGTATTTTTTGAGTAAATGATTATTTTATTTAAAAATTAAATTTATCATATTTAGAAAATTATTTTCATAAAATGGAGTTCATTTTTTAATTCTACATATAGAAAAATGGTTATGGTGAATTTTTGGTATTTTTCTAAAATAGTTAATTTTTTTGTGAATAGTGAAATACGGTAATTTACTTTATTTAACAAATACATGGATTATTGAGTCATAGATTATGTATAGATGATGTAAGACTATAATAATGAACTCTCCTTTATTATTTTAATATATTTAGTTATAATTATCAAACTATTCGTAGTCTTTAGCCAAAATAATAAACAAATTAATAAAATATTCAAAAAACACTTCTCTCCTCCACTATAAATACCACCTCTTAAGCCTTGAATATTGTCCAATTTCTACTCAATCCTATTCTAAAACCTTTTTCCCATGTCTAGGATGTTTTGGTCTCAATAAATACCATAATCAACTTCCCTAAGGAGGTTCTCAATGAGAATAATTTGAGAGGTAATCCTCTTTCGCTTTCTTTATTTTCTTTTCTTTTCTTATACTCTCCTCACCTATTTTGTCCAAAAATGCATGATAACTCCAGTATTTTATATATAATTTAATTTTATTATGTAAATGTAAAATCCACTATCAATTCTTTATCCTCTTCCTTTTATTCTAAAAATTAAAACATCATCCATGAGGTGTCGATTTACCGCCTTCATGGACGATGTGTTTTCATTTTTCAATTCTGCCTTCAAGGATGGTCATAAAACCATTTTTATGGTTAAAAAGACTTTAATATATGTAATAAAACTTATTTAATTTTCTATAACCAGTATATATATATTATTAATTTATAAGACCAAACTAGTGTGTAGTGATCAATAAAATGCCAAAATAATCTAAATGGTTATCATTAACGTTTTAAATAATGAATCATAATCATATCTAGAAAAAAATGATATATAATACCATTAAATATTCTTTAAGTTCATTAATAAAATATAATTTTCATTCTAGATAACTATTCCCATTTCACATGATCTTTCGTACATGTATACAAGTGAACCAATGATAAAAACCAAGGAAACAAACACTTCCACATGACGAAATTGAATCTTATAACTCATAAAAAAAGAACATAAATGAACTTAATAAAATTATAATAAATCAAATACATGTTTAATATGTTATAAATTAAATTATTAATGAAACTAATTTCATTATCTAGGACATTAAGCGCAATTGTAGAACACTTTCAGACATAAGGTAAGGGTTTCTTCTTAAACCACCATTTTCCCTTCAGGATACACTTTGTCTCTCTTTACACTAATGTAATTCTTAGTTATTTTTATATAATCGTTAAAAAATTATTCCAAAATTATGTATTCAAATAATTTCATCTTTATTTTATGTATAAATATATGTTTTATAAGTTTCCCTTTTCAATTACTCCCAATAAGCAAGCTCGGTTAAAGGGTACTTCCCAATTTCTTACCCATTTTCAAGTACCCTCCATAATATATTTTAAGATATCATTATTTTTTTGAAATCGCTATTTTTATCATGAAAAACTATCTTAGTTAATTTCTGGTTTTATGAAAATAATTAATCCTTTATCCCTTTTAAAGACTCTTTAATATTTTCCCTTAAACTGCACTAAAGAGGCTCTTTTCAAAAGTTTCTTAAAAACTCTTTTTACATATTTTCACTTCAGTTGGACATCATTTATTCCACAAACATAATTTCATTTTCCTTCCCTTTTATCTTTAGGGATCTATATATTTACAATTTTATTTTATGAAAAATACAAATGATTTTTCCAAAATAACCCTTCTTTGAAAAGTAAAAAGGTTATTTCTCTCAAGAATTCCTCAATGATTTTATTAGAGTGTTTTCATATATTTCAACATAGTATGTTGAATATTATGATTAATTGTGATTTATCTTTTATGATATCATCTACCATATTTTATTGAATGGTTTTTGATTATTTTGATTGGGGATATACTATCTTGATACCATTCACCATATTACTCTGGATGGTTTATGATTCTGTTAAGGGGAATTTATTAACATTTCATATGATAGTTTAAATATGAATATATATGTTGATTATGTTTCACCCATTTCATATGAGGAATTCATTAGACTTAGTAAGTGATGGGTGGGGCTCTCTATAGCCCCTCAATGCATCGGTAGGTCTCATGGGACAAAACATATATGGACTTGGCTGAGATCTTGCCCATTTATTTTCATATATGGATTTGGTTGAGGCCTTAACTATTTATTTTTAGATTTCTTGGTTGAGGCATCGATGGTATGTTTTAGATGTCAAACATTATGCATTCCCTCATTATGATATTAGTAATTGATAATCTATGTGATTATTCAACTAGTAAAATATTCATGGTTTAGTTTCATTCACATGTGATTATTTATATGGAATTATTTAATCATATTTTATTCCTATCATATTATTCTCAAGATTATGTTTTAATGGCATGTTTTTTTAGTTATTCACCTTGCCTTATTATTTATGCTTATTTGTGATAGCTTCTGTTTTATTGTTTACCCTTACCGAGCATATGAGTTCACCCCTTTCTTATGTTTTATTTTTCCCCAGGATGTGAAGATGTGTATTATGAATGACTTGTAGGGATATTATAGGATTTTATGGATGTTTCCAATGGAGTTGTTATGTTTTTTTTCATCTCAATTTGTAATTTAAAACTTATGTTTGTATTGGGTTTTCCAAAGCTATTAAACTATTTGGTCATTCAGGATGAAACTTCCTTGTTTATTATACCAAGGTAATAAAGTTATCCACCAGCTCCAGGCTACTGGGGTCGGGGTCTTTACATTCTATACAATTTTAGTCTGTCAAAAATTATTAGACTGATGTTTGATAAGAATATTAGATAAAAAACTATAAATATTAATTTTGACTTACATTTAATTGTTTATAAAAAATATTATTCTTCTAGTTGGTAGGAATATGCCTTTGTTCATGCTAAGTGATGGGAAGTGACATCATCTCACATGCTAACTAGCCCAATATTTTCCCAAATAATCCTCTAGTGTCATCTATAGGCACCTCAAACATGTCAAATGGAACAACTACTTTAAAATTGATTAGCCTCTAAACATTTGATGTATTTAGGTTCATTTTCATCTTGTTATTATCTAAATATGTTCAAAAAATGTATTCAAAAAATAGTATACAGATTTTATAAATTATTTTTTCACATTAAAAATTACATATATAATAGTTACCCTCAATGAACCTTGTGATGGTAACTGTGATACCATATGATTAGTCAATGACCACTCCTTGACTGCACCATCTAATCACTATGATATCCATGTAGCAGAAGGAAATGTACTAGAAGCAGGGAGTGTTCCAAATGAATATGATAGCACATCATATGGAATCAAATGATAGAAAGGTGAGAAAACTAAAAATATGGAGGATAGCTGATGAAGGTAGGAGCATATCAGATGGGTCATCAGACATTATAGGAGCTTTGTATGATAGGATTGTATCTTTAAATATTTTTTCTCGACATTCCTACATAAAAAATGAATATAAAATAGGTTAGAATGTGATATACAATATAAAACAATAAAATTATTTGAAAATTTTGTAATTAGATTAATTAAATTCATGCATTCTATACAAACAAATAAAAGATAAGTTAAAGGACATAACATACAATCAATTAATTCATCATTAACCATATTATTATCATCATACACCATTACCATGATTTTGTTATCTCCACCCTCTCTTTAAAGACTAATTTTCTCAACATCATCATAGATAGATAGATTAATAACTTGTTGTTGATGAAGTTCAATGTCACAAAACAATTCTTGTAACGTCCTGGTTCCAGAAGCCACTTAGAGGCACCCCGTACCCGGTTTGTCACATGGACTCAAGCGCATTTCCCCAAATGCCAGAGGTTGCCGACTAGAAGCGAGGGCCTTGGGTGTGATAGTGGGGAAACTATGCCCTCATTGGCAGAGTAACACAGCGGAAGGAAATAATAGCAATAGCAGAAACAATAATAATCCATACAAAAGTGAACAGTAGAACTAGAAGAAATAAACAGCTGGAACATATATATAATGATGCATGATACATATGTCTAGGAAAGAATCCAAACAAGTCCCAATACTGGAATACAAATAGTATTAAACCAAAGTACAAAATAAAACAAATAAACATCTCCTCAGCATCGCAAGCCTCAGATTAGTCTCATGCTCTCCAGCTCCACAGCAAATCAAGTACCTGAAGTAGAAGGGTGTTTTCCCTAATCTATACCTGCAGCAATATAATCTATTTAGGACCAAAAGCGTGACCCAAAAAGGGTGTGAGACTAAATCCCAGTAGGCAACCACCGAAGATCTGTGCCTAACAGTTAGTGAATATATATGGCAGGTAATAAGAAAAGATGCAGTAAACAAGAAAGTACTCAGCAATAAACAATTACACATATCAAATAAGTAGCTAATCAAGTAAGGTAACCCTCTGGGAAGTACACACAGCCTATCCTCTCTGGTTCAGTCATAAGAATATATAAAGACGCTCTGAGGAAGCACTCACAGTCGATTCCCCTTATAGTCAAAAGTAATTTAAAGACTCTTTTAGGAATCTCACACAGTCAATTCCCCTTATAGTCTAAAGTAGTCAAGGAATCTCTGAGGAAGATCACATAGTCAATTCCCCTTATAGCCCCAAGTGGTCATAGACTATCTGAGGAAGCTCACTCGGTCAATTCCCCTTATAGTCTAAAATGGTTCAAAGACTCTCTGAGGAAGCTCACTCGGTCAATTCCCCTTATAGCCTAAAGTGCTCAAAGACTCTCTGAGGAAGCTCACTCAATCAATTCCCCTTATAGTCTACTACACCAGGTTCTCGCGGCCCTGTGTAAGTCAAATGAGCATAGCAATGCAATACGGCCAAAGTAAACCTCCAAAACTACTTGGCTAAATAGTCTACAGCATATCAATCATATCAGAATACAAACACTCCACCCTACAACACTAGGCATGGGAAAACAGGCAAGGTGGCAAAAAGGCTAAGCAGGACCAAACGGTCGTAAACAGAACATGCATGGTAAAACACATCCAAAGCATAGCAATAAACCCTATTCATATCCAAATAACCTATACTCAAGCATACGAGCATGGCAGGAAAGCAACAGGGCTAAAACGGTAAACGGACAATACCTCAATTAAGGGTATTGGCCAAAATTTCACATATAACTCAAAGTCTTTCAACGGAAAGGCACAAACCACCTACCTCAGTGTCGGGAGATCTATATACTCTGGCATCGGCCCTTAGATCGACCTAGAACGCGGTAGATCTACAAAAACATCTAAAATGTTCAACCCATGATATCTCATGAGATAAGAGAAATCGGAAGATGGTACTCTAGGAGAAAAGAGAACTCGTCGATGTGATTACAACACAACCGAAGGTGTTCAATTCGGAGGACAGATGCTCGCTCGGGGGTTCTTCGAAGATCCATGGTTGTACGGCGCTCCTGGATGAGATGAATGAAGAAGGGGGTGTTTCTGTCGATTAGACGCGACCCTGGTGCGTTTAATAAAAAAAGAAAATACACGGTGTGTAGTTTTGAAGTACACGACATGTACTTTCTGTTTCCATACTCCACTTTAAGAGGCCTCCAGGTCACCCCCACATGGTCATGTGCATGGCCGCTACACGGCATGTACTCATAAAGTACATGACGTGTACTTTGAAAATTTCCAGAAATCCCTCTTTTTCTCAAAAACGACCAAAAAAGGAAAACATACCTAAAAAAAAGATCCGGGTTCTTACAATTCTTCAATGTCATCACTCATATCATACAAGTCTCTTGGTTTGACATGGACTACAACACTCCATCCTTCATCGACTCTGTCATACACATAATACACCATTTTATCTTATGAGGCCAAAAATATGGATTATTTTCTTTATTCTCACCAGTATTAATCAACTAAGATAAGTTAACATAATTAAATTGTAAAAAAAACTTTCCTTATACCCCTATAAATATCAACCCACTTATATTTGAATAACACAAATAAAAATTATCCATGATAATTTAATTCAATAATTTGAATCAACTTACCATAGTATCCCAAGTCTGTTAATTTTTTGATGATGTTACTATTCTGTGTTTTCGGACCTTCTATGTGCAAAAGTGAACGAAACTTAAAGCCATTAATATTATAAGCATTGAATATCCTGCATTTCTTCAAAGTTTCTTAATCCAAATATTTCAAATCATCTAGCACTCCAACTTGATTATCAAAATTCATGATATACATATATAAATATAAAATATTATTAGTTATAAATGATAATTATATCAATATTTTATGAATATGAAATTGATTATGATCATACACGGTGTGAAAACCAATCAATAGTGTCTTTTAAATGACTTTTGTTATATATTTCTCATTTCATGCTCAAATTCAAAGTCAGCTCTTTTTCACATCTTTTATTATTCAATAAAAGGATTTTCAATATCACTATTGAGTAGCACATATTTATTTTCTTGTATAAACACTTTTTGTGTCAATAAAACTGATGATATTTTCCCAACTCCATAACCCAACATTGGAAGGTTTACTAATTTGGTATAGCATTTCATTTGATTTTTGTTATCATAAACACATCCAACTCGATTGAATCATGTCTCAATATTATATAAATACATTGAATAAAAATTGAGACACACTTCTTCCATATAACCTTCAGTAATAGATCCTTTTGGTTGAGCTTTGTTTTCCATAAAAGACTTAAAATGACTCAGATATCTAATAAAATAACATAACATCACAAACTTAACCACATATAAAAGGAGTTTAAAAATTTTAATGTATTGGTCATAAAAAAGTAAGATGATAATACCTCTCTATGGGATAAATTTATCAATAATGTGTGGGTCATCCTACTTTAACTTCCCTGTTCAAACAAAAAGTTAGATGAATCATCACAGTGAAAAATGATGGGGTAAATATCATCTCCAAATGATAAACTGTCATTACAATTATTTCTTAAATTTTTTCATACTCATTTGGGTTTAAATTTTTCTCAAAAAGTTATATAAAGAATATGAAAAACTCAATTACAACTGTTGTTATTTTATCAAGTAAAAATTTATAAAAATCCAAAAGTAGCAATTGTTCCATAAAAGTATGTGAGTCATGACTTTTAATTACATCTAACTTATGATGTTTAAAGTCAACACATCTTGAAATGTTGCTTTAATATTCATTAATCACTTCCACATTTTTCATTCTTTGAGGGAAAACATATTTTTCATAATTTTTAAATGCAAAATCTGCCACAAGATAATTCCTATTATCATTTTTCCATAGATCACACTTTATATTCATTTCTTCCAAGTCCTTACAAGCATTAATAAGATCTTTTGATTTTTTATTCTCATTTAATATTTCAAAAAACAAATTATCACATATATTTTTTCAATGTGCATAACATCAATATTATGACATAATGATTGAAATTTCCAATAAGGCAGTTTGAAAAAAATATATTATGTTTCTTCCATTATTGGGTACCAACTGTATCTGATGGGTTTTGAAATATTTTCCCAAAAACCTTTAACTGATACTCTTTCCCAAATTTTGCATCAACAATTAATAATTTTGACATTATTTTTGAACCTCATAACAATTTCAGTGGTAACCTCAACTCGTTTTTTCATCGATACATGACTTGTTAAACTGGTATTTATGAGATGTATCTAAGAATTGATGATGAAACAGGAAACGCTACTTTTTGCTATATGGTAATCTTCTCAGCTTTAAGTCAAAGTTAAAAACTAGATGTGTCTGACCAGTGTAAGTGCTCCAACCAGAAAATTTTCTTAATCCAATAAAATCACTAATTGTCCACATTAGAGAAACATGCATTTTGAACATTTTGGTTGTCAATACATCATATATATCTAAACCATTTTTCTATAACTCTTTCAATTCTTATATAAGAGGTTGAAGATATACACTGATGTTATTTACAGAAATTTTCTTTCATGGAATGATCGTTGAAATAATGAAAGAAGTTTTTTTCTTACACATTCAAGGAGGTAGATTATATAGGATCAAAATAACATGTCATGTGCTATAAGTTGTACTTAGAGTCCCAAATGGATTAAATTTGTTAGTTTCCAATCACAAACATGCATTCCTAGGATTTGAATAGAAATTTGGATATAAAGAATCAAAGTATTTACATGCTTTAAAATCCCTAAGATGATGATAAACCCGTCATTCTTGTTTTCCATAATATGTTACTTCATTTGATCTACCGTTTTATAAGACATGAACAATCTTTTCAATCTTGGTTTTAATGGAATGTAACATAAAATTTGTGTAGCAATTTTATATCTCTTTTTCTTCGTAGTTAGTTCATTCAAACTTTCACCATGATTCATTGATTCCCATCTAGAAGTATAACTTCTTTTACACTCCTCTATCTGAATCTTCTCTCTGATACAATATGAATTCATTGGGACATTCATGTATCTTTTTGTAATTGAGACCAATTTTATTAACAACTTTATTCATCTCCTAAAATGATTAAGGATTCATAGCTTGAAAAAATACATCATTCAGCAAATCCAATATCATCGACATTGTTTTATCTATAATTCCATATAAGCACTTGATATGGTAAAAATTCAGTAAGAAGGTCAATTTTTTATATTTTATACATCCTTCATAAGATTACCGATTTTCGTATTCTAGTAATTCATAAACCTCATTTGATTGTTTAGTTGCCTTCTCTCTTATATTAATCTATGAAAAATCATAAAGTGGCTCTATTGATATGTCATAATATTCATCATTCTATGCAATGTTGAAAACATCATTAATTCGGTTCTAAATCTCATTCTCCACTATCAGGGCAGTAAGTTGTTCATTTTGATGATGGTCACATATTTAACTTTCTGCAATGTCCAATTCCCCATGCCAAATTCATCTCACATATCCAGCAGGAAATTGTTTCAATATCAAGTGTTCATAAACTTTATGTCATTTAGGCCATTGTCTAAAATTACAATTAGGACATAGAATTTGATTCTTCTATCTACAGATCAATTTTCAATTTCAAAATCTAAAAACTCCTCAAACCTCTTAATATATTGAGTTATATTTTGGGTTAAATTAATCCAACTTCTATCTATTTGTATGATATTGATAAATATCTATATAAAAACATAACATTGATTAATTAAATAATATCATGTTAAGAATGATACAAAAGTTTTATGGAATAACAAAACATTAAAATAAAAAAAATTATCATTTGTAATATTTGACTGAGAAAAAATCACTAGATACAATTATGATATAAAATAAGTATTATTAATTGAAGGAACATGAAACATTTAAATAGTTTTGTATATTTTAACATCCTAACCCAAACCACCGGGTCTGAGCCAGAGTGCCACATGACCTCATGTGTGCCTCTCTATATGCAAGAGGTTGCCGACTAGTAGTGAGGGTCTAAATCCATCAGTGGGGAGACTATACCATCAGTATCATGTCATAGAACAATAATAAATAATCAGAGTAACACGTGAGGAAACTAAAAGATTTAATACATGATAAAATAATCGGGCTAAACATGGATCCAAGAACAAGATGAAGTTGGTAATAAAAGCGGTAGTAGACATCCCGCTCCAAATCCATCCAACAATGTCATACTTCACCTGTTCAATTGTTTACCACAGGGCCCTTTCCCTTTGTTGGATCGCTAGTCATGAAATCTACAAGCACATCGAAATTAATGAGTAGGGTGTGAGTACAAGACTCAGTAGGACACCACCAATGACCCTTAACATTAGTGCATAAAATATACAAGTTTATTCCATGAAGGTAAATTAGATACATATATAATAGTATATCACATGAATACAAAACATATGTTGGGTCCTCAAAGACTGAATCTACCTATTTCGGTATCATGTCGAGAGAACATAACTTCTTTGGCACCATGCTAGTGGAACATTGGTAACCATTCTAACACATCCTCCTCGATGGATACCCCCAAACATGTGACACATTTCGCTAGATGGGATAGTCAAAGTGCATGTCGACCCAAAGTCTAGCACATCCCTCCCGAGTGAATAGCCTCAACATACATCAAATCTCACATGCCAACCAAATCCTAGTACATCCCTCCTATATGGATAGACCCAAGAATGTGACACATCCTTCCGGCTGGAATAATCCAAGTACTTGTCGACCCAAGGTTTAGCACATCCATCTCGAGTGGATAGTCTCAGACATGCGTCAAATCTCACATGTTGTCCAAATGATGACCAAAATATGTTTCAATCTCGCATATTGTCTAAATAAGAAAAACCTGCATGATCAACTATAGAAGACATGAAGATAGCATATACGGTACAAATACATATGAAAAATAAAACATCTCATTAAATCAGTAAGTATCATAATTATCACAATCCATATGCAAGCAGCACAAGAACAGGTCAAGGACACACACACACACACCATCAATCATGCCAACAGAACATGATAAAATATGTGTTAAAGTCAAAGAATTCCTACCTCAAGTTATCAATGTTGATTTCAAGGCTCATCAATGGTGATGTCACCTACGCTAAGTTTGCACACCAATAGGAACACGATCGTATGTCAAGGACTCCTAGAACTGGTTACAAACCAACATGACAAAGTTTCTAGAGTAAGGCAAGGGGAAACGAGTCAAAGGGTAAAAAAATTCTCACCTAAGGTCGATCTCCTAAAAAAACCACATGGACAAGGCTTTCTGGAAAACTGGAAATCTCCACAGCACAAGCTAGGTGTTTGTGGCATGGAGGTGCGCTGGAAACAACCACCATGACATAGGATGGTACACCACAACACAATGGTGCGTTAGAAGAAAAGTACCATGATGCATTTCCAGTCACCAAGGTGCAGAGGTGCACCAGGAGGAACCACCACGACGCAGGGAGGACTACGGCGTAGAACCATATTAGAGAATGAAGGATTGTGGCATAGGGTGAGGTACTATGGTGTAGAGTCTTCTCTACAACACTTCTGAACTCCTGGAATGAGGTCGAAAGGAGGGGGAAAAGGATTTACAGGGGTTGACCTCTGTGTTGAAAACCCCTCATTAAATCCCCATTAAAGATCTGAAATAGCTTCTTCGAATAAATTCTATAACATCCTATTAAAGGCCATCATACCCAAAGACCGACGGTGAGCGCATAGTTGCACCAGCAGTCTGAAACCAACGCAGAGAAGAGCTCTACAGCATGGTATTAGCCTCCACGGTGCAGCCTCCTTGAAACAGTCCCACTACGGAACAACTCCTTATGTTTTGGTATGGCATCATCTCCACAATAGCACTATGGTGCATCCACTTTCACTATGGTGCAACCACCTCCTCTATGGCGTGGTCATATGCACTACGACACAGCCACCCTTATTTTGGCTAGATTCTTACCAAAACACCTTCTAAAACTTCTTCAAGATTCTAAAACCCACTAGCCTTTACCCAAACAAGTCTCATCTCAAAAACAAGGAGGAGAAAGAGGGAAATAGGGCCTTTATTAAGGAAACAAAAAATCAGGGTGTTACATATATAAAATAACTACAACACGGATTTTTTTATGAATGTAATTTGAGGGTTAAATATAATTTGATCTGTTTAAGGTCACTTGAACCGGAAGCATCTATAAATTCCAATGCATGATCAACACATCATGTTTCTTCGTGCATTAATATATATTTATCATAAGGAGGAGGGACTTAAGAATAAATGATATTTGAGTGCATCAACTCCAATATTTATTTTGATGTGTGTGTCTAAGAGGTAGAATGATAGACATGGAGTGGGAGAAGATTTTTATCCATGAATTGAAGAGCCATTTGTTGAGCTTTTATAAAAAAAAATTATCATCATATCATTGCAAGATAAATATGTTATAGTAAGGTGCGATTTGAAAGTATTAAAACTGTTTTCTAGTTAGTTTCATGACAAATCATTTATCTTTAAGAAGAAATTGGTTGTAAGATCATTTTCAATCTACTCCATGCCACTATAGACCCATAAACATAAATTATATGAGTGTAGGGAAGGGTTCACCCTACCAAAACTATGTCGCACTAAATTCCTAAGCATAAAGAAGAAGTTGGATGACACTGATTAAAAGATTAGATCAACTGAGGTTATAAAAAAACCAATGGATTAGGCTCACCGCCTATGAACATATACAATCCTAAGATAAAAATAAAGGTATTGCCTTAAATTCACAAGGCCTAGATTCCGCACCAACTTGATTGAATAAACACCTAAGGGGGGATATACACTTGAGACATCGTGTAGGGGAGGAGCCGCTGGAACTCATCGTGAGGACGTCGTGTAAGGGGGGATTCACCAGAGCCTTGTTGTGAGGACGTTGTGTAGGGGAGTCACTGGAGATCGTCATGAGAGGAAGAAACGTCGAGTTGGGACTTCATGCGACATAGGGGGAGAAAAGGGGCGTGTGCTGATATGCATTAATTTCTAGCAGAAGTTGTTTAAAAAACCACCTCTAAATACATATTTAGCAGTGGTTTTTTAAAACATTATCGCTAATAATTAATTATCTGTAACAAAATCTAGACCACAACTAATAAATTGAAGGATGTTCTATTTTTACTAATTAGCAACAGTTAAATGAAACCGCCACCAATATGTAATTTTCTTGTAGTGCTCGGGGTCAAAACTAAGCAAATGACCTCTGATTTCCATGAAATCATCGGACAACAATCGTATACTGATTTGTGAAATGTAGGGACTGACGGCACATCAATGTGAGTTGTCATTTCTCTTGGATGGCCAAAAACACATTTTTAGTGTTTTAAAACACTAAAACATGTAATGGTCAAAATCATAACAAACGATCTCATATTGATGTGATGTTATAGGACAATTGTCCTTGAATTATTTTTTTACGTGTATGAGTAGATGAAATGTCAATTCAACGCGCGGTGTGCTCGGACTGGCGAATAAGCAATTTTTAAAGAATTGACAGTCTTTAAAAATGTGCGGCATGGGGTCGAAGTAAAGCAAACGACCTATGATTTCTTTAAAATCGAAGGAAAACAACTGTAGAATGATTTGTGAAATGTAGGGACGGGCAACGTGTCAATTCAAGTTGTTGTTTACTCGAGGTGGTCGAAAACATCTTTTTAGTGTTTTAATACATTGGAATGTGTTTGTGGCGGACAAAACCATAACAAATTACCGCAGATTGATGAAAAATCGTAGAAAAACTATTTTTGAATAATTTATAACATGTAAGATCAAACATCACACCAACCCATTGTGTGGTGTGTACAAAATGACTAAATAAACAGTTTTTAAAAAATTAACAGTCTTTAAAACATGCGTCAATGGGTCAAAACCAATCAAAAAACCTCTAATTGTCGTGAAATCATAGGACAATAGCCACATATTGATTTGTGAAATGTAGGAACTGACGATGCATCAATCTGAGTTGTCGTTTGTCTGGGATGACCAAAAACATATTATAGTGTTTTAAAACACTAAAACATATGTTTAACGGTCAAAACCATAGAAAATAACCTCAGATTGATGTAAAATTATAGAAAACCCATCTTTTTAATTATTTGTAACGTTTACGAAACACATTAATTTAATGTGTGGTGCACTCAAACTGACTAAATAAACAATTCCTAAAGAATTAACAGTGTTCAAAAGCGTGCATCATAGGGTCAATACCAAGCAAACGACTTCTGATTATCGTGAAATCATAGGTCAACAACCGCATGTTGGTTTTTGACATGTAGGGACTGGCGATGTGTCAATCCAAATTATTGTTTGTTTGGGGTGATCAGAAATGCATTTTTAGTATTTTAAAACACTAAAACGTGTGTTTAACAGTCAAACTCATAGCAAACGACCTCATATTGGCGTGAAATCATAGAACAACCGTCTTTGAGCTATTTTTGATGTGTACAAGCAGACAATGTGTCAATTCGATATGTGGTGTGCTCAGACAGACTGAATAATCAGTTTTTGAAGAATTAACAGTTTTTAAAAGCATGCTTTAAAGGGTCAAAATCAAACAAACGATCTCTGATTGATGTAAAATCATAGTACAAAGACTATATTGATTTTTGAAATGTAAGAATTGAAGACACATCAATCTGAGTTGTCATTTGTCTGGGATAATCAAAAATTCTATTTAAACCTTTTAAAACACTAAAACGTTTGTGTAGCGGTCAAAACCATGACAAATGATCTCATATTAGCGTAAAATCATAATACAAACCGTCTTTAAATTTTTGTGGCATGTTTAAGCAAACGGCATGTCAATCTAATGTGCGATGTTTTCCGATTGACTGAATAAGCAATTTTTTAAGTAAAAAAGTTGATTAGAAATTAGTAATATGTTGAAGATCAAACTACCAAATACTGTTTAATGTACTAACTTTTTATTGAAATGATCCAGTGGCTTCTAATTATTTTTTATTTTTATTTTTTAATATACAAACTTTTATTTGAAATTTATTTTATTTTCAGTTATATGAGATGATGAGTGTGAAGGTTGGAAAACGATTGAAAGTTATGTGGAAGGTTATGAAATTATATATCATGTAGTCGTATATTGAATTTCTAAATTATGATTGTTTTTGTTTGTTGTTTTTTTAAATTAGTAGTTGGGGGTAATTTAAAAAAATTAATTGACTATAAGTGATTGTCATATAGCGGTCGCTATAGGCAGCAACAACCATCATTTGATGTTTGATGGATGGCAACTACAAGCCTTGAATGACCACTTTTCACATTCCATTTTCTATTCATATTCCAAGTCCAAGCCTGTATTTAAGAGGCAAGCAACCCTTTATAAATACAATGTGATTCCAGTTAAGGGGCAATGTCGGGATTAAAACAGGGACTTAATTCGAGTTAATTACCACCTCCTTTTAGATCAAAGTATAATGTAATTTAATTTTAAAAAAATTAATCTTTTTTGTCATCATTTGACATTTTATTATGTTTTTTCTCTCATGATGGAGTTGGTGGGCAGCCATTTCCGCCGCGTTCTGATAATTACAAGGCGAGGTGACGACGAAGATGGGGCCGCCTATTAATTGACGTTTTTGACCCTATTACTGATATATATATATATAATATAAAAAATGACGAAAAGCAGGAGAATAAGGGAAAGTGGGGGGGCATTCGATCCGCATCCGGATCCGCCCTATTTTTTGAATCAAAAGGGTGGAGGAAATTGCCCCACCACTTATGATAAGTGGGTTTCTTAGGATCAAGCTATTAATTATGTTTTTTTCTTCTTTTTGCGGTTTATTATTTTCCTGTTTTTTTTTTTTTTGCTTTTAATTTTTACATATTGATCAAAATAGTTGATTAGTAAGTTAAAAATGCACCAAACGAACTTACCTAGGTTGTATATGAAACTGTGTTAGTGTTGAGTTTGCATAGAATCTAAATATGCAAGATCTCCATGTCATTTTAATAGATTATGAGCTTGAAATGTGGTTTTTTGTAAATGAAAATAACACTTCAATTAAACTTCAATGATAAAACTTGATAACACCACAATATTTTTCATATATGAAGGATGTTTTTTAGCAATCATTTTAAAAACCACAGTTACCCTTATATTTCGCAGCGGTGTATTTAAAAATCCACCATAAAATATAATTATAATAATCATAAAATACACAACCCCCCACCATCGCCCCAACCCCTCCCGCGGAAGGCCAAAATGGATTTCCGACCAACCGAAGCCACCTCCACCTTCGACGATTCATCTCCAAAATGTGAGCTGCCACTATTACACGCCGCATGATATTCAGAGCTTACTTCTATTAGCGTTAAACAAAAAACGTTGATAGGGGTTTTTTATCAACATTTGTTAAAAACGATGATAAAAGAAATTTTTATCAACACTAAAAAAAGTAGTGATAAAAAAGCATCATTTGTCGGCGTTTATTTAATGACGATAAAGTTGCCATTTTATTTGCGTTTTTCTTAACAATGATAAAATTGTCACCTTTTAACACCGTAAAAAAACAATGATAAAGGGCATAGTGAATAATTTAATTTATATATACATATTTATATATTTTTAAATAATATTTAAATTACAATAAGTACATATATGTAAATGCAATATATGAATATGATTTATATAACTTTTAATAAAAATATATTATCAATCTTATTTTCACAATTTTATATAAAAAAATTTATCAAATTTACATTAATCAGTGAAACTGTTTAATAGTATATTTATATACATTAACTACAAAATGTATATGTAATTAATATAAATATAATATTTAATATTTAATTTAAACAATTATATAAATATATAAATGAATATATTTATTTAAATACGTAATTCATATTTGAATTTTTAATTATATTCATATTAAATAATTTAAAGTATACATACATGTATCTGAACGTATATGTATGAATGTGTATATATGTGGATGTGTGTGTGTGTGGGGCGCGTGTTGTATGTGTATGCATGTGTTGGGGTTGTGTGTGTATGTGTGTTTTGTGCATGTGTATGTTTATGTGCATATTCATGTGTGTACATGTATGTATGTATGTGTGCATATGTATATGTGAGTATGTATATGCATGTGTATGTATGTGTATGTAAATGTGTATGTCTATGTGTATGTCTATGTGTATGTTTATGTGTATGTATATGTGTATGTTTGTATACATATGTTTATGTGGCTTGTGTATGTTTATGTACTAGGTGTATGTATGTATATGCATGTGCATGTATGCACACATGTATGTAATTGTATGCATATGTATGGGTATACATGTGTGCGCGTGTACACGTGTGTATATGCATGTATGTATATGTATGTGTATGTGTATGCATATGTGTATGTATGTGTATTTGTATGTATGTGTATGGGTATGTATGTGCATGTGTATGTATATATATATATATGTGTACGTGTATGTGCACATATGTATGTGTATGCATATGTGTGTGTGCGCGCGTATGTGTATGTGTAAGTGCATGTGCATGTGGATGCATGCGTACATGTGTGTCTATGCGTATGTATTTGTGTGCATGTTTGTGTGGTATGTGTATGTGTACGTATGTATGTGTACATGTATGTAATTGTATGTGTATGTGTAATTATATGTATGTGTATGTGTATACATGTATGTATGTGTGCTTGTATGTATATGCATGTATGAGTATGTATGTGTATGTGTATGTGTATGTGTATGTGTATGTATGTGTACGTGTGTGTATGTGTATGTGTATGTGCACATGTGTATGTGTATGTGCACATATGTATGTGTATGCATCTGTATACGTATGCGTGTGTATATGTATGTGTATGTGTATGTGTATGTGCATGCATGTTTTTGTGTGCGTGTATATCTATGCGTAGGTATGTGTGTGTGTTTATGTAGTATGTGTATGTATGCATATGTATGTGCATGCATGTGTATGTGTATGTATGTGTACATGTATGTCAATGTGGATGTACGAGTGCATGCATATGTATGTGCATATTTATGTATTATGTGCATGTATGCATATGTATGTGTATGTAGATGCATGCACGTGTATGTGTATCAGGGGGCGCAGGTCTAGTTTGGCGACGATGACAGCGCTTCAATTGGTAATGGTGTGAGACTCTCGGGCGGCTATCAGTGGCATGAGATGTCGGTAGGAGTACGTATCTCATGGTGACCGTCAGCGGTATGGGACACCGACAAGTGCGATAACCCCTGCTCACTGTGGCTATCGGTGGAATGAGACACTGATGGGTTTGTGTGGAACAAGTCTGACGTTGAAGTGTTGGTGCATGTGCGACGCACAAATGCTAACGCTGAAGGGCACAATGACTACTTCGGGGTGCAGTTCATCAGACGATTGCACAACGACGTAGAGGCTTTAGGTGTGCAGAGGTCTTCATGGGATGACAAACATGATGGTCGCACAGGATCCCACAATGAGGCTTTCTTTTTGGTCATGTAATCATGAGGGTCTTCGAGCCCCAATTTTCATTTTGTGCGTGAGGCCTTCACTCTAGTTGTATTCTGGGTGGCGTCGATTTGTCACTTTCGTGTTTGGTGGTGCTCTCTATGCCACATGTTTTGAGTCACTGTTGTTTTCCGCATTTCTTGTTTTTTAATAAATTTTAGGACCGAGCATGCTCGTCTTCTAAACCTTCTCGATATTAAATTTTATTTATTCATTTTTAATATTATTTCATTTAATATTGTTCATTCATTTTTCATATTTATTAATTTTTATATATATATTTTTGGAATTTAATCATTTTATAATATTTATTTATACATATTTATTTATTATGTTTCAATATTTTCAATATGTTTGTAATTTATATGAATAATATTTATTCATTTTTGTTTATTAAGTTTTAACATTTTTAATATGTTTGAAATTTATATAATTAACTTATTTAAATGCTTTTTTTAATTATCATGTAATTTAAATAGCTAATCTCATTCATTTTTAATAATTTTGTTCTTTATATAATTAATATTATTCATTTTATTCATTTTTATGTGTTTCTATGTTATGTAATTAATGTTATGAATTCATTTTTTTTAATATTTTTGTCATTTATTCAAATTTATTTATTCATTTTTAATATTCATTCATTCAATATTATTTATTAATTTTTAATATTAATTAATTTTTAATATTTTTAGAATTTATTCATTTTTAGTATTATTTACTCATGTTTATTTATGAAGTTTTAATATTTTTAACATCTTTGTCATTTATATAATTAATTCATTTAAATGCATTTTTAATATTTCAGTAATTTAAATAGTTAATATATTTCATTTTTAATAATTTTATTATTTATATAATTAATATTATTTATTTATTCAATTTTTTTTACATTTTTGTCAACGCTAGTTTAAGCGCTGATAAAAGTGTATTTTATCAGTGCTAAAACAAAAGCGCTGACAAATACAACATTTTTCAGTGCTTTCTTAGCGTTGATAAATCATACTTTTTATCAGTGCTAACAAAAGTTGTATTTATTAGTGGTTTTCGATAAGCACAGACAAAACCCTTCACCCTCTTTATAAAAGAACCCTAATATCGTGTCCTCATCACATCGCACTCAAGCTATCGCGAAACTAGAGGTCTGCTACGGCCGAAGTAGATCGTTTTGGAAAATTGAACATCAAAACTGAATGTATGATATTTCAAACTTGTTTTTAAGGAATCTCATTCAATCTTTCGCCTCAAGGACGAGCCCGAGAAAACATTAGTGGGTCGTGGGCAATGGGGTGCCTCATAGCATGTATATGCAAACAGTGTGGGTGGGTGTTATATCAACAATCATGTTTTGGCTGATGCGCTTTAAATACATGTTGATATTCATGTACATATTATATTAACCAGTCAACTTCTTTCTCAAATAAGGATAAACAACCTTTTATTGCTCATCACTGACTCTTCTTTATTCCTTTTGTTGTAGTATCTTTCTATATGATAATGGATAGTTTGAATATATCACCTCTTGATGAAATAATACCTTTTAAAATATTTTTTTTTTCAATTGAGATATGGTTTCTTTAAACCTTCCTCCATTGATATTTCTAGTTTCTGTAAACACACTCATAGTGTTTCCTAATCTTCTAAAAAAATATCATTGTAACACCACCTTCTTGTGAGAGTCATTTCCATTGGTTTTAGCATGACTACTCTTTCTTTTCCCTGAATCCAGATTTTTTTAATTCTTATTATAGAATGATGTCTCCATGTGAGTATCTTTAGAATTTGAATTCTACCTCATAATATGAATATATCCCTCAAGCTTCTCAATCCTTGAATCCTTCTCCTTCAGTTGACCATATAAATTCTCTATGCGAGAAGTCTTTTCCTTGAATGTAATCTTTACTTATTCATTACACTACTCTTTTAAAATAGACATCGAGGCTCTATGGAGTTTTCCATTTCCATTCCTAAATTCTTCTCATGAAAATGTTAGTTAACTATATCATGTTGTTCCTTTACTTTCTTATTCATTCTTGCAATGGTATCCTTTGAATCCATCTCTTCCTCCATCAACATTCTCTCATATTCTTCCAAATCTGCAACATATATAGAATTTATTCAACCTTCGGACTTTAAGAATTACACTCCACTTCTCAAGACTTGAATACCTCTTTCTTCCGACATATTCAAACTCCTTATTTATGACATGATGTGATTTCTTATTTTATACCATCATCCTCCAAGAATTCAGGTGAATATAATATGTACATCAATAAATAATTTGTTTTGATATATGTTTTGATAGTGAAATCTTATTATATATACCATAATACTTATCGAGTTGTAGAAATCCATAGGTTTCTTATGAACATTGATAGTGATAGGGAGTGAATTATCTCCTGTGATGAATCCATTAAAAAAATGATTTATGATATTTGACTTCTTGTACTAAAAAATAAGCGTTATAATACTTTAAATTCATATAATTCTTGGTCTTTATATGTTTTAACAAGTTATTGAAGCAATTACAATTTATATCAAATATGATGACTATATGTGTGTATATATAATGGAAATAATTTTAGGGTTCTATGCTCATACTTTCTATGTATTTATTTATTTTGTAAAATATGAATATCACCAAATCAAATAGGATGAATATGAATCGAAAATGGATGGATGTCAATCATATGAAAAAAGAATACGAGGAAGGAGTGAAAGAGTTCATCAAGTTTGTAAAAGATTGTGCATATAACCCTTCTCAAATCCTTTGTCTATGTTTACGTTATTGTTATTCAAGATTAATTAGTCCAGAGGAGTTGGAAGAACACTTGATCTATCATGGAATAGATCGAAGTTATAAACATTGGACCGAATGTGGGGAAAAACTAAATGTAGCCAGTGATTGAGATAACACTGTGTTTTATGAATCATCTGATATGATTACAAGTGTGAACAATGATGAAGATCGTATTGAGGATAAGATTACAAGTGTGAATGGCGATGAAGATCGTATTGAGAAAATGAAAATGATAGTTGAAGACAAACTCCATGATTGTCAAAAACCGTTTCAGAATCTAATGAGTTGTGCAAAGATATCATTGTATACTGGTTATACTAAATATACAACATTTTCATCCATACTGAAGTTATATAATGTAAAAGTTGTAATGGATGGAATGAAATTTTCTTTACTGAACTACTTTCTCTCTTGAATGTTATGTTACTAGAAGATAATGATCTTCCTTATTGAATATATGATGCTAAAAAATGCTATGTTCAATCGGTATGATCTCTGAAAGAATACATGCTTGTCCAAATGACTGTATACTATTTCACATGGACCATGAATCACTTAAAAATGACCACAATGTGGTACGTCTCGATACAAGAAAGATTAATCAAGTACTTCAAAAGTTTTATGGTATTTTCCAACAATTCCATTATTTAGGCGCTCATATGAAATTTAGGAGACTACATGGCAATTGATGTGGCATGAAAATACAATAAATCAAAATGGGAAACTTTGTCACACATCAGACTCTCATCAGTGAAAGAAAATTGATCATGAGTATCCAGAATTTGGAAACGAGCTGAGAATCCTTCGTATTGCACTATCTACAGTTGAAGTGAATCCTTTTGGTCTACAAAGCAGCACTCATAGTACATAGCCGGTTATGTTGGTAAATTATAACCTTCCAATGTGGTTATGCATGAAGCGAAAATAAATTATGTTGTCTTTTCTTATATCATGACCAAAACTACCAGGTAATGATATTGATGTTTATTTAGCTCCATTGATCAATGATTTGAATTAATGTGGGATTCAAGTGTTACATTGTATGATGTTTAAAGAGATAAAGATTTCATATTTAGAGCCATGTTGTATAGGACGATAAATGACTTTCTTATTTATGTATTTTTTTAGGATATAACATTAAAGGAACTCAAGGCTATCTCATTTGTGAATAAGTGTAAGATCCCAGATTCTTCCTTGAGGTATGTTCTTGTTTACACTTTGGTTTAAGTGTCTTCTTTTGGTTAAATAGTTTTTCCCAAGATTATGTGAAGACTCAGGGGTGTTCTGGGGGTTTGGGACACGAAAGAGGAAGAAAAAAGAATTTCTAGGCATGTTGCACGGTTTGCACATGGTTAATGCCAACCGTGCGGAGCATCCCAGGTAACTGTGCAACCTTGGACAAAGGCTTGCACACGGTTACCGAACGGTTAAGCTCACCATGAGAAATTCCCAAGAAACCATGCGAAGGGGTGATTTTGGGATAGTATCTCTTGCACGATTTGCGCACGATTTGGCAAACCGTGTGGGTTAACTGTACAACCTAGTAATGTTGGAAAATTTACAAAATTGCCACTCTAGGATTTTAAACCCCAACTCAGGTTTCTCCTCCATCTCACCCCTGCAACCCTAGTGACAAACTAGGATGACCAAAGCTTCCAAGAGGTGACTCTCCTTCGATCCTAGGCTGTTGGGATCACCGTTGGTTGCAGATCGAATCCCCGAGTAAGTCTAATATCCTCCTTGCTTCCTCTTATCGATTAGGGTTTTCATCTTTCTCCCATATCCTTCCAAATCTCTAAAACCCTCTTTTTCTAGTGAGATCTAGGTTGGGGCTTCAAGGGGTTTTTAAATACGGATCCAAGGCTACGATTAAGAGTGTGTTCATCATTATATTCGAGGTAGGCGGTCTACAAGTATTATCCCATAGTTTTATTTTAGTTTTGTGCATGGAAGCTTGTGTTATTATTTTTCCCTAATTGTTTTCTTGGTTCTGTTGGAGTGTTTGATAAAAAGGGGTGTCTAAGTGACCAATTAAAACCCTCACGATCCTTGTGGGATGCGTAGAGTATGACTTGACCATTTTGGGGCCACCCATGGGGTGTGCCAACATTTCCGGACCTAGAAAGGGGTAGGGTTAAGTGAAGGGTTGCCGGGGAATAATGTGGAACCCATGAAGAACATGTTTTAATAGTTGATTAAGTTTTAAATGTAATGATGCTAGTTTTTCCTTGGGTGTTAAGGGCACAAGGGGTTGTTTGGCATAACATGAAAACAAGCGAATTGGGTCGAATGAGATTATGTCGATTGTTTAATGAACTTTGGTTATAAATGCCTAAGAGGATTAGCGCATATTAGACGGTGAACTTGTAATTGGTTAATGGAATGGAAAATGGATGAATATGTTGATTGGGTTAATACATGATAATTATAGGGTATTCCTAAAGGGTTAAATGTAATAAAGTGGGTTTTCCTTGTGAGATAATAATTGTACTTGTAGTGCATAAGTGGGTAAATGCTTATGAAATGATAAATGGGCTAAATGGGTTAATATATGGTAATTGATAAATATTGGCTAAGACACGGGGTTGTTAAATACCCTTAAGGGGTCAAGGCATGATAATGGGAATTTGGATAAATGGATATGAATTGTAAATGGTAAATGTTTTAATGGGTTATGGCATAGTATTGATTCCCATGTTTTTTATTATGTATCATGATCTCCAATGGAATTTTTTATGCTTGTTTGTGTTATGGTATGGTTGCAGTGATTGGATAAATAAGCATGTGCACATGGCTCAGTAGAGTGGGGTATTGACTTGAGACTCTACACCCACAGGTCGAGTTAGACTGAGGCTCTAAACTCCACCCAAAAGATGCACAGGTTAGGGAAGGGAACAAAGGCTCTATTCCACTAATGGTTGCATCCACCTAGACTGAGTCTTTGAGGTGAGGATAATGTGTTGATGTGATATGTGTATCCCCACTGAGATAGGGACTCGACTTATTTCCCCTATGTGTAGTAATTGATTACCTTAGACCCATGTATAGATGATGTATATGCCTAACTCCAAGAGCATGTGTTAAAAATGGGATATGTAATAAAGATGGTATAAGAAAAGAAATTGGGATGAGTACTAAGCATTAACTAAATGAAACTTGTTAACCAATCGAACCCAAACCATCCCTTTCGTGCACTATCTATTAGACTGGATATGTTGTAGACAATATTGGTGGTGGCCTACTGAGTTTTTGTACTCACACCCTGCTCGGGCCACCATCGGGTACCCAAATAGATTTCTTGGTTGCAGGTCAGGACAAGGGCAAGGGCCATACACTAGGATGTTGAGTTGGGATTGAGATGTACATGGAGATGGACATGGACTTTGAGTTAGGACCCATTGAGAATTTTTACATTTGTCTTATTTTGTTTTTATTTACTTTGAAACTATTAGCATGACATTACATGGTCGATGTAAAATTGTGATTGTACCCAATTTTGGGAGATGTTTGGCTATTATTTTTATTAGTTGTTCATTTTTTTCCGCTATTTATATTGTGTTCTGCTATGGCTTACTCTGGTAAAGAGGGTATAATATTCCCACGTGACTCATTAGACCCTCTCCACTAGTCAATAACCTCTGGCTTATGGGGAGGTGCGCTTGAGGTCATGTGATGACTCCTCTCAGGGCACCAGTTTAGTGGATTCTGGGTCAGGGACATTACAATAGGTACACAATTAGCTAGGTTGAAATATTAATAAAAGAAATTGTTTCTAGGAAATCACAAATTTCTTCCCCAATGTCATAAATACCAATCTTGGATGACATCATTCAATGGGAATTTAGAAGAAGACACGACACCATCTTCACTAACACGTGATCAACTGTTTAAGAAAGTAAATGATATGACCACTGCTTTTGGTAAACCTTTTTTGAAAAACCTTATAAAAATTGGTTGTAAAAAGTTATCTATTTTTTTTGAATTACCATATTGGAATTTTTTGTACGTCATAAATTTTCTTGATGCCATGCATATGGAAAAAATGTACATGATAATTTCATTGGCATGATACTAAATGAACCTAAAAAAATAAAATATAACATTAAGGATAGGTTATACATTATTTACATGAGGATACAAGAAGAGTTGGCATCACTGAAGGGTGAAAGATGAACTTTTCTTCTTCCAGCTACTTACACTCTTTATAGGAAAGAGAGATATCAGTTTTGAAACTTTCTGAATGATGTAAAGTTTCCATAGGAGTATTCATCAAATATCAAGAATATATTGTTAATAAGTTATTTAATGTTAAAAGGTTTGAAATCACATGATTGTCATGTTTTTATGTAATATCTAATGCTTGTAGCTTCACGTTGAATTTTTCCTAGGAATTTCCATCATACATTAACTAAGATTTGTTTCTTTTTCAAAGCTATATGTAGTAAAGTTATAGACATGGTAAAATTTACAATTATGAAAAAGGAAATTGCTGTCATATTATGTGAATTTAGATGTTCTTATCACATTCATTCTTTGATATAATGATTTAATTTGTGGTTCACTTGGTTAGAGAGATCCATCTATGTGGCCTTGTACATTATATATGGATATATCCCATTAAATGGTATATGAAGATTTTGAAAGGGTATGTCAAAAATTAAATTCAGATAAAAGGTTGTATTTTAGAGAGATATATTGTTGAGTAAGCTGTTGAATTCTGTACCAACTGCCTGTTCAATATGAAAAACATTGGTATACTAAAATCTCATCACACTAGGCAACTTAGCGGTGAAGAAATTTCTGAAATAGATGTTTTTCTAATTACTATTATAGAGTGGGATTAGGATCAACTTTACATTTAATATAATAGTTCAGAGGTTTCACTATATATTGAAACCCACAAAGTAATTCTTAGGAATTTGAATCCATCAAGGGCTGAAATATGGATATCAAATACACATAATCCATAGTTTATAGTATGGTTTTGAGAACATATTTTTAAGGATCCAATTGAAAATATGAATTCAATTTTAGAACGACTTCAATGGCTTGACAGAGGGCCAAGTTTGCACGCATTATATTATAATGGTTATATGTTCTATACAATGGAACATGATGAACACAATACTATAAAAAATAGTGGATTTTCACTTGTGGATGAAGTGGTGAATTCATATGTTACCAAGGGAAAAAATCCAATTTATGTGAATATGTAATAATTTGGAATCATCGAAAAAATATGGGAGTTAGATTATACAACATTCTAACTACCAATTTTTCAACGAAAGTGGGTTGATGATAGGAGTGTAGTTAAAATTGATGTATTGGGATTCATGAAAGTGGATTTTAGTAAGGAATGGAAGAAAGACATGAAGGGTTTTATTAGAGTCTAATAACATTTATCAAAAGAAACAGAAGAAATTAAAACCCTCATCGTAGAATCTCTAAGGAAGATAATATGAAACCTATGAAAGAATAAAAAAAATGAAGAACCTATAAATTAGTTTACCTTACACTGAAGAAGCCGCTGCATCACCTTAATATTCATATGTGTTTGATAATGATCACTAAAGTGGAAAACATAAGCATCCCACCTCTAAGGTGTACCCATGGGATAATATAAATCATCCATTTTATATATAGGATTCACCATTTCTCCACGGTATGCTAGTACCTTGTAAGTAAAGGAGGAAGATGAAAGTGATCTTTGGGATCCTGAAAAATTTCATCCAAGCATAAGAGTAATTCAGTCTGCTATCGTATAGAAGTAAGATTCATAAATAATTTGAGGAATCTCTTCTACATGCATTAACTAATGTGTTTCAATGCATGAGTTAATGCTTCACCCAGTACATGTACCATATGAAAAAATTCAACCCCCAAACCTTTCATCACATGAATCGCTTCATTAAATGATAGTTGTGTAGTCGATCGAACTCCCAAACAATAACTATTTTTGAAGGTAGTATAAACAATATACCCATAATGCATGAAAATATAAATTTACAAGAAAAACCATATACCACACACACAAACACACACACACACATCATATATATACATATACATATTCATGGATTTAGGGAATATATCCGTCAATATCCCACTTACACTAAATCTTAAAAGATTTCACCTTAAATTGTATTATATATAATAACTCATGAAATCATATCCAAAAATCATTTTATATATCTTCAAAAACACTTTTGTAAAGCTATTATTAACATCACCCTATATCACACTACATGAAATACCTTGTGAATACCCATCCAAAACACTTTTGGATTAACTCTAAAATACTTTTAGAGTACTCTCTAAGTCAAATTGAATCCCCATTTAGTCAACCAAAAAGTATGACCCAATGGGAGTTTACAATGTTGACAGCAAATATTAATCTTTGGTTCAATATATGTAAGAAAAGAGTGACCTCTAGAAAAGAATTCGTGCTACTCAAGCTATAAAGGGGCCTAACGTGATCTCCAAAAAACACATGTATCTCTATACCCATGTCCACCAGTTTGCATCATATGAAAATGTAAATTCTCATATTTTTTACCTTTTTCTATGACATTGAGTGACCTGGGACATGGAGCATATCAATCCCATATAGCCAAATCATCTGTTCTCGACTCTTTGAGTGTTGAATTCTATGATCGATTAATACATCACATGTCATTCATCCTTATGGATAAACACATCACATGTACCTTATCTAGATAGATAGATAAGATCTAGGTGAATTTTCTCACTCCCACAATCTATCTCAATTGAAAGATATGATGTTATACCAGTCATATGAGAATACAAATCCCATCTTGGTTAAGCTCTAATCAACGACATGATCAACAATATACCCAACCACACCCTGATTAGCTAAGTTTACATATTGACTTGTGTAAGTAGGGTATCAAAGTATGAAGGTTCTCATGCTAGGTATATCACTAACCTTAGGTAGTGGGGACTTAAATATGATCCATGCACCCCTAGAATACCAAATAAATCTATGTATGAAACTCTATATGGTATACTTAGTAGGTCATATAACACACACAAAGAATTCATATTATTTGTTTCATGCCTCATGAGCATATTACATATCTCTATATAAGAATTATACTCACGCTAACCTTAAAATTTCATCATAACCTATAATTCTCCATGAGAAACATAGGTTAGGGATAAACTTAGAGTCATACTTTGAGAGGTCAATTATCATTGCACTTCATGAAATGTATATCTATATATATATATTTATGTAGCCAACATGAAATAATGATAATATAGAGGTTTCCTTTAATATGGTAAAATTTAACATTCTTAAACTCTTCAAGAATATTAATATGATACATTTTAATATTCTTATTATCTTTAATAAAAATATAACCACTTGTTTGTCCTATTATATATGATAAAATACCAAATTAGTCTTATGTTTTCTATACTTCATTGGTTTTGTTAATTCATTACATCATATATAATCCATGTCACATATCTATGTGACCACATCAAATTTCCATGTAAAAATATAATAAAACCCTCCCAATAAACTATTTAGTGAGAAACATTTATGAAGTAATCCACTTTGAATAATGGAGAGACTTAAGGATCACATTCCAAACTATTAAATTTCTTGAACATATTCAAAATACTTAACTTAAAAACATCAAATTTTATGATGTTAACTTCTTCTGTCAACTTAAAAACTCTTTCTAATTTCATCATCATCTTCTTTAAAATCCCATTCCATCAATTGTTTCCTTTAAATAATGTAACTACTTATATTATTGTTAATCATTCTCCTAAACCCTTATAGGATAAAGTGATAATCACTTTAATACATTAAATAAATGTAATATTTACTACTAAAACCTAAAATATTTTAGGATAAAGTGATAACACTTTGTTATGGAAACTAAGGTAACTCTTTACATTTCTCTTTACCACCATACCTTAAACTCTTTTAGGATATCAATTGAAAAAAACCTTTTATTTTGACTGGTACAATCTTTCAAGAAATAGTTTCTTTCATTTATCATGACAAATAAATGTAACTATTTCCATTTTCTTTCTTTATCATCACATATCTTAAACTATTTTAGGATATTAAGTGAAAAAATATTCTAATTTTAGACTAGTATAATCCTATAGAAAATAGTGATATCCACTTGATAAATGGTAACTAAATGTAACAATTTAAATTTTTATTTATCATCACACATCCTAAAAATTTTAGGATATTAATGGAAAAAACTTTAACTTAAGATTTGTGTTATCCTTTATTTTTTAATTTTGAACCTCTCTAATTTCAAACATACTCCCACTAGCCTCTTATACACTATATTCTTTTCAGAATATTTTTTTATGAAATAGAAACCCTTTTATGTTAGGAAATAAAATTTATTTCCTTTCAGTAGTAATATTAAACAAATAAGTTATTTTTTCCATATCATATATGGTATTCTATGTTTTTGGAAACTTTTATTTTCTGAAAAGAACATTTTATTAAAATAACATACTAGTGGATAGTGGGAAAAAATTCCCTCACATTTAATAAACATATGAATAAAAATTTTATCCTAGAAAAACATTTTTATCCATATCTTCTTATCAATACATGTTATAGAAATTGATGAATCATAAACCATGTGCATACATTTAGTAATATCATACTTGTTCATAACAACTATTTGTTATCAAACATCTTCTCTTATCACATAGGATAAATGAGATAAAGAAACATGTTTTTACTTATATTCATTTGAGATTGATAAAATTCTTAACATTCAAATCCTCAATGTAGTAACTATTTACTTCAACTAATGAATATAAACTATATGCTAAATATTCATTTGATTGCAAACTCATGTATATTTACAAAAATTTGTAAAATATACATTTAGTATCACATACCATTCAAAATCAAAGAATTATTTTTTTTAACATCTACACCTAACATGGAAATTCCATGGAGTATCAAAAACTCCTTTAGGTATATATTGGATAATTCAATCACATTGAATTATTTCTCTTCCTTCCTGAAATTCCTAGATTTAAATTACCTTGACTTCCTTCTTGAAGAATCATTATTGAACTTTTCAACCAACTTATCTTCTTCTGGTTTGAAGTTTTACCTTCTTATACTATCCATACAGTAGCATAATCCAGACATCATATGCCCAGTTCATCTATTCTCAACACTTTGAGAATATAGGGTTTATATTATTTGAATTCAATCATATTTTCAGAACATTTCCATAGATGAAAATAAGATAAAATCCCTAACTAGAACAAACCATTTTTAGTCTCCCCTTAAACCATGTTATAGAACTGAGTAAATCGTAATTTTGTATATAAAAAACAACTATCTCATTTCATTAATTTTTTTTTTGTTTTCATGCTCTTCCAAATAGAAAAATGAGATAATATACATCTTATGACAAGTTCATCAAAACTTGAAGCATCCAAGTTATCAATGTAGAAACTTCTCTTCTCTATTACTTGAAAACAAAATTCAAGATTTAATTATTTTCATCTTTTGACCATCTGTACATTTACAAAACATTGTAAAAATATAATTAATATCATATATATATTAGAATTATATAATTGATTTTTATAACCAATAAATTTTTAAGAAAACCTTTAGGCTCACCAAGTATTTCAAAATATTAAACTATATTGAATATAATTTGATGTACCCAATCATATTGAGTATTTGATATTATAATTCCTTAAATTTTAGATTTACCCAATCATCTTGAGCATATGAGTGAATATTAATATTTATTTGGTAAATTTTTATGTAATACCTTTGAAACCTTAAATGAATCACTATATACTTCCATAAGCATCTAGATTCACTTGTTGAACAAATTCAACACTTGGTTTGTAACGTCCCATTTCTGGAAGCCACCCAGAGGCGTCCCGTACCCGGTTGGTCACATGTCCTCAAGCACATTTCCTCGCATGCCAGAGACTGCCGACTAGCAGCGAGGGCCTTGGACGTGATAGTGGGGAAACTATGTGCTCATTGGAAGAGTACACAACGGAAGTAAACAACACACAATAGTGGAAGTAGTAGATATCCAACTACAGTAAACAACATAATACTGGAATAATGAAAAACTGGAGCATATATGTATATAAAATGATGCATGATACATATGTCTAGGAAAACAGCCAAACAAGTAACAATGTTGAAAATACAACTAGTGCTAAACCAAGTTACAAAAGAAAAAGGTAAGCAACTCCTCAGCATAGCAAGCCTAAGCTTGGTCCCATGCTCTCTAGATCCACATCAAATCAAGTACCTGAAGTAGAAGGGCACTTGGACTTATCTATACCTGCAACAATATAATCTGTTTGGGCCCAAAAGCATGGCCCAAACAGGGTGTGAGATTAAATCCCAGTAGGCAACCACCCGAAGATTTGTGCATAACAGTCAGTGAATATATGTCAGGTAAAAGTACAAGAAGCAGTAAATAGGAAAGTAATCAGCAGTAAACAATCCACAATTTCAATATCAAGCAACAATAAAACAAACGGCTAAACACAACAGGTACCCCTCTGAGAAGTACTCACAACCATCCCCTCTGGTCCTACCTAAGAATTACAAGCAACCCTCTGGGCAATGCACTCAGCCTAGCCCCTCTGGTTCAGTCATAGAATTCATAAATAATCTCTAAGGAATCACTCACAGTCAATTCCCCTTATAGTCTAAGGTAGTCAGGAACTCTCTGAGGAAGCTCACACAGTCAATTCCCCTTATAGCCCCAAGGTCAAGGACTCTCTGAGGAATCTCACTCGGTCAATTCCACTTATAGCCTAGGTCATTAAAAGTAACTCAAAGACTCTCTGAGGAAGCTCACTCGGTCAATTCCCCTTATAGTCTAGAGTAATCAAGGTAATTCAAAGTAAAACAAAGACTCTCTGAGGAAGCTCACACGGTCAATTCCTCTTATAGTCTAAAGTAGTCAATGACTATCTGAGGAAGCTCACTCGGTTAATTCCACTTATATCCCAAAGTGATTCAAAGACTCTCTGAGGAAGCTCACTTGGTCAATTCCTCTCATAGTATAAAGTGCTTAAAGACTCTCTGAGGAAGCTCACTCAGTCAATTCCCCTTATACCCTACTACACCAGGTTCTCACGGCCCTGTGTAGGTCAACAAGCATAGCAATGCAATATGGACAAAGTAAACCTATAGAACTACTTGGCTAATTAGTCTACAAAATATCGCACATGGCAGAGTACAAATATTCCACCCTACAACTCTAGGCATAGAAAATAGGAAAGGTGGACAAACTGGCTAAACAGGACTAAACGTTCGTAAACAGAGCATATATGGCCAAAACATCCAGAGCATAGAAAATAAACCATATTCACATCCATTTAACCTCTACACAAGCATACAAGCATGGAATGCAATCAACAGGGGTAAAATGCTAAAACACGCAATACCCCATTCAAAGGTATTGGTGGAATTTGCACATAATACTCAAAGACTTTGAACGGAAAGGCACAAACCACCTAACTTGGTGTTAGGAGATCGCTATATTTGAACCTCGAAGCTTGAATCACCTTATAATGTCAAGGATCTACAAAAACTTCTAAAATTTTCAACCCACGATATCTCATGAGATAAGAGAAATCAGAAGATGGTGCTCTAGGAGAAGAGAGAACTCACCGATGTGATTCCAACACAACCGACAATGTTCGATTCGGAGGACGGACGTACGCTCGGGGGTTCGTCGAAGATCCGCGACCGTATGAAGCTCTTGGTCGAATGAGACCTAAAAGAAGAGAGTTCTGGTGATTAGATGCAACCCTGGCGCGTTTAATGAAAAAAAAACAAAGTACATAGTGTGTACTTTTGAAGTACACGATGTGTACTCACCATTTCTGTAATCCACTTTAAGCGGCCTCCAAGTCACTCCTACAAGGTCGTGTGTGTGGCTAATACACGACCAACACACAGCCTCCTACGACAAGGCAGTACACAACATGTACTTAGATTTTTTTATTTATAATTTCATCTTTTTCTAAAAAATGATCAGAAAAGGAAAAACATACCTGAAAATAAGATCCGAGTTCTTATAAACTTCCCCCCTTAAAGAAATTCATCCCTAAATTTCCCTAGTGCAACGTAGATGAAGAAACCTCAAACAGCTCTGGCCACTGGGCCCGTACATCAGCCTCCCTCTCCCAAGTCTCGTCCTGTACTTGCCTGTGCTGCCATAACACTCGTACCAGAGGAGTAGACCAGCCATAGAGAACCTTGGTATTGCGATCGACAATCCAGATAGGATGCTCCTCAAAGTATGCATCCACTTCCAACTCAACCTCCTCAGGTTGAAAGATATGATACGAGTCTGAAAAGTAATGTCGGAGCTAAGAAATGTGAAAAACGTCATGCATAGCCCAGTACCTCTAAGGTAACTGCAACCGGTAGGCAACTGGACCAACTCTCTCCAACACCTCAAATTGCCCGATGTACCTCGACGAAAGCTTACCCTGTCTCCTGATTCTCCTGTGTCCCAACCTCGGTGTGATACATAGAAAAACTTGATCCATAACCTCAAACTCTAGAGGTCTTCTCTACTGATCAGCATAAGACTTTTGTCAAGACTGTGCAGTATCCATCCTCTTCCGAATCAACTCTATCTGCTCTGTGGTCTCCTGAATAAGATGAGGTCCCAGCAAAGCTGCCTCTCCTACCTCTAGCCTACATAAGGGCGATTAGAATGGCCTACTGTACAAAGCCTCATAAGGTGCCATATGAATAGTTGCTTGAAAACTATTGTTGTAGGCAAACTCCACAAGATTTATATGCTTCCCCCAAAAACCTCCAAAATCCAAAATGCATGCTCGGAGCATGTCCTCAAGCACTTGAATCGTACACTTGGACTGGCCATATGTCTGAGGGTGGTAGGTTGTACTCAAAAGTACCTATGTACCCAACACCTTCTGAAGCCCTTTCCAGACTCGAGAAGTAAAATGCGCATCCCTGTCTGAAACAATGGAGTTTGGAACTCCATGTAGACATACAATCTCTCGGATGTACAACCGTCCCAGATCGTCAACACTGAAGGTCTCCTTGATCGGTAATAAGTGAGCGACCTTCATGAGTCTATCAATGAAAACCCATACTGCATCATTCCCTTGAGGTGACCTTGGAAAACCGGTCACAAAATCCATCACGACATCATTCCACTTCCACTCAGGAATGGGTAACTGCTGTAAAATCCCTGCTAGTCACTAATGCTCCTCCTTCACCTACTGACAAGTGGAACACCTCACTATGAAACCAGCAACATCCCTCTTCATACCTGGCCACTAATACTGACGGTGTAGATCACGATACATCTTGGTGAGGCCAGGATAAACTGCCAAAACTGAGGAATGAAAGTCCCACATCAGCTCCTCGCGTATATCTGTTGGCACCCATACGCGCCCCTGGAAACGAAAGATCTCATCCCCGCCTATGGTCCATCCAGGTATAGGGTCCTCTCTTGAAACACTCTCCCTTAGGACTAGGCCTTCATAATCTGATAGCCACCTCATTCGTACTCGATCAAGAAGGGTAGAGGTAACAACTACAGAAGATAGAAAAGTCTGCCCCTGTCTATCGTGCACCTCTAAATGCATCTCAGAGAATAGAGCCATAAGATTCCACTCACTGCCGGCCTCCTGAACTGTCTATATCTGAGTCCTCCTGCTCAATGCATCAGCCACAACGTTTCCCTTCCCAGGCGTGTAGGCAAGCTTAAAGTCAAAGGATTGTAGGTACTCAACCCACCTTCTCTATCTCAAATTCAGATCACGCTAAGTGAAAATGTACTTGAGACTTTTGTGGTCGGTGAAAACCACAAAATGATCTCCTAGAAGACAATGTCTCCAACAACGTAGGGCATGAACAATAGTTGCCAACTCCAGATCGTGCGTCGGGTAATTCCTCTCATGTGGCCTCAACTGCCGAAACCCGTACGCAATGACTCCATCTCCTTGCATAAGCACAACTCCCAGCCCGATACCTGACGCATAATAGTAAACAATATAGCTCTTTCCTGGCTCTGGCAAGACTAATATCGGTGCTGAAGTCAACCTCCCTTTCAGCTCTTGAAAGGATGACTCACAAGAATCTGACCATAAGAACTTCACACCCTTCTTAGTCAGACCTATCAGCGGTGCTTCTAAGCATGAAAATTCCTATATAAAATGTCTGTAGTATCCATCTAGCCCTAGAAAACTCCACACCTCAAAGTCATTCTTTGGATGCTCCCAAAAAACAACAACTCTCACTTTATCTGGGTCTACTGATACTCCTGCCTCTTAGATAATATGACCCAGGAAGTGAATCCAATCCATCCAAAAGTGGCACTTTGAGAGCTTAGCATATAACTGATGCTCCCTCAGTGTACTAAAAAAGATATCAAGATGGGTAACATGGGCGTGTCGAGTGTGAGAGTACACCAAGATATTTTCCACAAAAACAACCACGAAGGAATCCAAGTATGGATGGAACACTCGGTTCATCACTGCCATGAAAACTGCAGGCGCGTTCGTGAGACCAAACGACATAACCATATACTCGTATAGACCATACCTACTCTGGAAGGCTGTAAGAGGTATATCTGATGGTCTAACATGCAACTGATGGTAACCAGACCTCAAGTCAATCTTCGAGAACACCCGAGCTCCTCGAAGATGATCAAAGAGGTCATCGATCCTCAGCAAGGGATACTGGTTCTTGACCGTCAACTGGTTCAAATTCCGAAAGTCCACACAAAGCCTGAGGGTGCCATCTGCCTTCTTCGCAAACAAGACAGGCGAACCCCAAGGAGAAGTACTGGGTCGGATGAAACCCTTTGCTTGCAAATCCTCCAACTGTTTCTTGAGCTCCTGCAACTCTGGTGTAGCCATCCTGTAAGGAGGAATAGACACCGGTTCCACTCCTGGCACAAGCTCAATCTAGAAGTTTACCTTGTGCTCTGGAGGAAAACCTAAAAAGTCATATAGAAAGACATCTCTGAAACGATCCAACACTGGAGGAAAGTCCATCTACGAAGTCCCATGGTCATCCAGGTATAGACTAGCAATCTAGGCTGTGACTCCTCCCAACCTATGATGCTCTAGACCCACTCTACCCTCCTGGACATCCCACTCGCCCCTATGAAGAAAGGATCCACCTTCTGGTGATACGAAACTCACCCTACGACGATAAAAATCGACGAATTCCTGAAAGGGGACTAGCCAATCCATTATGAGAATGACATCATAGCCTGTCATCTCCAGGACATAGAGGTACCATAGAAAGTGACATCCACCAACCTCTAGTGGGATCTCCTTGCACTGATGTACACTAGCTGTTCTAGTCCCCAACGGCGTGTCTAGCATCAAAATAACAATATAGGAAAAGATACCAAGACCAAATCTCTCCACAATAGAAATAGAGATAAAGTTATGGGAAGCCCCTGTATCGAAAAGAGAAGAAGCTAAAACTGAGTCTACTAAGATCGTACCTCGAACTGTAGAGGGTTCAGGATCCTGCTCCTGCTGGGTCTGATCCACTGCAAAAGTCTGGCCTAAACCACGGCCCTAAGACCCTACCTGACCACTCTGAGCTGATCCACCTTGATGTTGCTAAAATACTGGAGACTAACTACCATGACCATGACCGCTACCTCAGCTCAAATGGCCAAAAGAACTCCAGTTCCCAGACTGGTGAGAAACTGGTGGTGCTGCTCCTGAACGTGGAGTCATAGAATAACCCTTGTGACCAAGCTTCCAGTGAGAAGAAATAAAAAAAGTGCTGAATGTGACCCATCTTGCCGCAAGATCAGCACTCCACTGGGTCTCTCAGGAAATGTGGCCTCGTATTCCCGCTCTTCCCACACTGGTAGCACACCACCTGGCTACCATAAGATGCATCCCGCTTACTCTGATCTCCTCGTGTAGACTCCCTATGATGCTTCCTACTATCAGTAGGAGGAATACTAACTCCAAATGCCAAACCTCCCTGGATCACAACTCCAGAATCTCTCAGATTACGCTCTGTGATCAGTGCCTAGTTGTCGATAGAAGATATCGACGTCAACCTGAAGATGTTCACCTACGATCAGATTTCATTCCTCAGACCATCCCCAAACTTCCGTGTAAGGAACAACTCATCACCTCCTGGGATAGGCATGAAATGCTAAAACTCTGTGAAGCGAGAGGAATACTCCATAACAGTAAGAGTACCATGCTCCAGACTCATGAACTCTCAGGCTTGATCGTCCCTCAGGGTCTCCGGGTAGAAGTAATCATAGAAGATACACCGAAACTCATCCCAAGTCATATTCTTCTGGCATCCTGCATGTGAGATCACATCCCACAACCTATTGGAGGAATCTCGAAGCATGTAGGTAGTGAGATTCACCCTATTCTCTGGGGGTATCTCTAGATACTCAAAAATCGTCAGCGTGGCTTCTATCTATGACTCTGCAACCTGGGGTCCTTCATCCCCTGAGAAAGTAGGAGGATGCTGCTGCTGAAAGACCCGCGTCAATTTTTCCATTGACAGGGTAGGAGACGACGCTCCCTGAAGGGTCTGCATCATCCTCAAAAATCCCTCCATGAACTGTGCATCGACACCTATGTCAGATACAACGGCTGGTGCCAAGGCTGGCATAACTGGAGGATCTACAGGTAGTCCCTGATCAGCCATGTCTGGTGTCTGATCACCGCCTAGAAACTGGCGCATAATCGGAGGATGTCTCGGTGGCATGAATTTTCAAGGTCAAGTGCACACCTTAAAACAAGATAATCAAGGGATGAAAACTATAAGTGTAAGATGGGAACAAGAGAAAGAAAGAATTCAAGTTTTAAAAAACATGACTACACGGTGTGTACAATTTCTATATGGCGTGTTCCCTTAAGTCATTTACATGGGCGTGTACTCCTGCCTAAACTGGTCGTTTAACACCCCAAACACATGGTGTGTTCTCCTAACACACAGTGTGTACTTGAATCCTCTTCCCCTGCCTGGGTCCTTCTACATGGTTAAGCCATGTAGGATCGAAATATAATATGAGATGCTCAATATACAAGAGGGGGGGTGAATTGTATACTTTAAAAAATTCCTTTGGAACCTTTAAAGTTAGTTAAGAATAACTATGTTTTCCTTAAGTAAAGGAAAATGCTAAGTTTAAAAAAGTTAAACTAAGTAAATTCACAACACCTCTAACACCGAACTAAACTTGGAAAGAGATTCCAAAAGTAGGTTTCGGAAATATGGTTCCGGAATTTGAAACTTAACAAAAGTTTACAATATGAGATTCTACCTGAAAGCGTATAGAATCTAAATGAATCAGAGTAAGTAAGGAAGTATAAGAAAGTTATACTTTCCTTAAGATACAAATTGCAGCGGAACAAAAACAAGCAGTAAAACTACTAGTAACAAGATATAAGTCTTTTAACCCAAAGAGAAGGGTATCCAACAACCTTGGATAAAGGTCCCTTGATTTATACTTTCAAGCAAGTCTGTCTTACCCACACCAGGGTAAGCCCTCGATACGAAGATCGGTGTCTCTGTCTTGCTATCCCCGCAAGCCCTCAACTTCAAGGTAGTTGGAAACCTCTGTCTTCCTCAGCAAGAAAGCCCTCGAACTTTAAGGTAGTCGGCACCTATGTCTTCCTATCCTCGGAAGCCCTCGAATGTAATCACCAACATTCGGAGTCGCACGAAGCTTTGAGAGTTAATAAGAGACTCTCACTCTAGAAATCACTTCAACAGCATGTATGCACTTTTTAGAAAACGACACATCAACAGCAATCCCATCAACACTGAGCTCTTTCAAATGAGCTCCTATTTATAGGTAAGGTCGGCTCCTTCTCTAACGGTCATATTTTCCTTAAAGATCGGAGGGACCTGTACACGTGTCACTTAGAAAACGGTTAGTTTATAACAAAATGGACGACATCGTTTTATAATAAAACAAGTGTAACAGAATGTACGACATCGTTTTAATTCTAACTAAAAAGGTTCGGAATGAAAACTTCGGAGTGAAGGTTCGGAGTGAATAAATTCAGAGTGTATAAAACAAAGATAATCAGATTCTGTCTAATAGGTGAATTCGGAATGAGAATTCGGAATGATAATTCGTCATCTGAATTCGTAATGAGAATTCTTCTTCAGAATTCGTATCCTGAACCTAGAATAGAACTTAGTCAGAGATCATATCCGGAATTCGGAATGAGACTTCCTTATAGTTCTTTATCCAGAATCCGAATACTAAACAGAATGCTTTATATCAAAGTTTTAATGATTCCGAGAAAATGAATCTGAATCTCATACTTAAGAAAATATGGATGAAAATATGATAAGGATAATTTTTCTTATAAAAGCCATTTTCCTTAAGAAAGCAATTTTCCTTATAAAAGCAATTTTCCTTAAAGATAAGGTGTTTGTGATTTTCAAAACAAGAAGAAATGGAAAAGTCATAAGGAAAACCTTATTGACTCAACAATCTCCCCCTTTTTGGAAAACACAAACATCCTTACGAAAAAGCTATTCTAAGAAGAAAAAAAAAACATTAAGGCTTATCTCCCTTTGTTTTAGAGATATTGATGAATACGACTAACTCCCCCTTAGGCTTTGAAACTCTAAGGATCGTATTCAGATTTCCGGAGTGATAGAAAAGAATGTCTTCTTTAAGAAAAAGCTCCCCCTTAACAAACTCTTATTAGAGTTCTTTTTCCTTGGGAATTTTTTCTTTCTCCCCCTTTGATAAACTCTTATTAGATTTCTTCTTTTTCTTAAGGATCTTTTCCTTCTCCCCCTTTGTGATTTTCAAAAAGAATTGGAAGGAATGGAAAAACTTAACAAAGTACCTGAGATATTAGTAATGACAATAAAAAGAAACAAGAGACACAATTTTCATTAAAATTTGTAATCTCAGAAACAAAAAAAAAAAAATTACAACAAAAAGATCGGATTGGGTTATTTCAGATCTTTTTCCTTAGACATGAGGCCCTTTAGAATAGTCTTGATCTTCTTGAGGTCTTTATGATCTTCTTCGTCTTGCTTCTCTAAGACCACTATTCTTGCGGATTGAGCTTCTATTATTTCTTCCTGAGCCTTCAACTTTTCTTCCTGAGCTTTCATCTTCTCTTCCTGAGCCTTCATCCTTTCTTCAAAATCGATCCGATGATCTCTTTCAAATTTCCAATTTTGAGAAACGGAATTGAGCTTCCCATTCAGATCTCTCACTTCCTGAATCCGAAAGTTCTTTTCCTCTGTCAACTTTTCTTCAAAGGATACAGTCAGCTCATTAATCTTCTTGTCCTCGGTTTCAAAGGCATCCTTAACATTATCTTGAAACTCATCGAAAAGCCTCATCTCTTCCACAGTCTTCTTAGACCAGCTTGTCATCCTCTTGCAAGATCTTTTATGAGCTTCGTAACCAATAAATAAGTTTTTGAACTGGGCTTCAATCTCAACACACTTATCCATAACCATGGATACAGAGTCTATTTTCTGATTCAACGCATGTTGGAGCATCTGGCATCGTGAATCAATACTTGAGAAGGTCGGAATGGTTCCCACCAACTTCTTCAAAGACTGAACAACAAAGTCATGCCCCAACGAAGATGACTCCGAATCTGAAATCTTGCTCGGAGAGTTTTCTTCCTCAATAAGATCCAACTTCCTCTTAGAAGAACTACCAGCTGCCTTTCTCATCCTCTTTTCTGAACTCGGGGTATCAGCAAGAATTTGTTTCCCCTTATCTTGTTTCGGAATTGAAACCTGTTCCAGAGTTTTCTTCTCACTATCAGAAACTTGTACAATAAAATCTTCCTCATCAGAAACTTCCTGAATAGCATCCTCTACGTTTTTCATCTGAGAAATATCATGTAAAAGTTGTTCTTCTTCTCCATGATAGGCAACTTCTTCTTCTCCTTTATCTTCTTCCATTGCAGGAGTAACTAGCTTCAAAGATTCAGCTTCTGAAGTCCGGAGTGATAAGTGTTCCGAAGGAGTTCCCTTGTACTCATCTACTTGTTTTAGCACATCTCCTGTCTCACCACTTCCTTCAGCAGCCTCTTCAACTTGTTCCACTTGCTCTACTTCCTCAGTATTAGTAGCAACAGCTTGTTCCGGAGCAACGAGATTTCTTCCTGGAGTCTCAGGTAGAGATTCCAGGGAGAAAGATCTCGGAACTGGAATAGTTTCTGAAACCATTTCGTTGAACTTCAACAACGCTTGGACTGCCTCAGCTTCTGACATTTTCTTCTTAAGCTTCTTTTCCTTAGCTTGTTTCTCAAGCTTATCAGCAGTTTTCTCCTTCAAAGCTTTATCCTCTACAGGGTCCAGTCCGAACTGCGGATCCCCTTCTTTCCTCTTCTCTTTGTCAGCTCTCCACTTTGTAACAACCTCATCAGGATAGGCTTTCTTCTTCTTAGCCTTTGGAGGTGCGGAATGGACTTCCTTAGACTTAGGTTCCTCAGCTTCGACTACAACTTATTTCAGCTTTCTCTTCCTTACCGGCTTAGATGATTCTGGATCAGCCACTTTCAGAGCCACTTCTTCTTGAGGAGGTAGATCAATAAACTTTCCAGACTTCTTGTCAAAGGCTATATTCATTCTTTTAAGAGTGCCATCGCTGAGCAGCATAATCTTGCAAACTCTCGGCTTAGATTTGCAAGCCTCCTTGAAAGACTCAAAGCACCGAACAATCAACTTGGAGAGGATTGCTGGATACATAATAATTTGAGCTCTCAGATTCCCCTTCTTCAAATTTTCAATATTAAGAAGAATATGCTTCATCAAGTTAAACTTCCTTAGATTTATCAGGAAATCTAAGATATATATCTCACTCTTCTTCAAGCTGTCCTTATCACCTTTTCTCGGTACGATAAGTCCTTGCACCCATAATTCCAGAATCCGGAAGTTTGTTAATAGAGTTGCAATCTTCGGAGCCTTGTCATCAGCCAATCCGAGAGTTTCTAAGGCCTTTTCCTTGTTGAAACTACCCATAGAGTCTGGCAACACGTGCGAAATAAACTTGGCTTCTCCTTCATAAGATAATCCTACCAAGCTTGCAGCCTTGGTGTAAGAAAGTTTATATGTCTTGCCATACGATTTGAAAGAAAACTTCTCTCTATCATCTTCCTTAAAGAAAGAAACTGATTCATAAAATTCGACAAGTAAATCAGAATATACTTCATCTTGATTCCCGGTTTTAGATACCGCAATATCCTCCCAGCCATTCAACTTGATGTTCTTTGAGATGATAGAATCGTAGTTGTTGAAAAAAACCGGATGAACTAACCTTTCTCTGTAAACTAACCACTGAGAAATAGGCTTGGTTGAAGACATTTCTTGAGATGCTAACTCTGCAGACATTCGGATTAGAAGTTCTCTGGGAAGTTCGGAATGGAGAAGACTGAAGTTCGGAACGGCCTTAAATCAGAGAGACAGAGATTCGGGACGCGAGAGCTTTGAGATCGATGTGGGAAGAGTAATTGGGTTCCCTTTATATAGGCAACAGGATGACGGTTCACCTTCCACGGTTGATCTAACGGTTTAGAAAAAGCTGAGATCAGATCTGACGGTTGAAAACTTTAATCCGATCTTTTTGAGGTTTTTATTAAGAAAAAGAGTTAAGAAGACCGAAATCCGAAAACATAATATAAAAAACTACCAGCAAGTAAAATATGAATACGAAAACTTGAGTAAGGAAATCATACCTTTCGGATTGGCTTAGGGGATTATTCGTAATGGCAGATTTCACAAATTTTTTTTTTAAAAAACTTAGTACGAAAAACTCAATACGAAAAACACATTAAGAAACTTTCATTACGGAAAACTCAGTACGAAAAATAAACTTAAAACATCAATACTAAAAACTTAGTACGAGAAATATATTACAAATTTTGAAAACGAAAAAGCTTATTATGGAAGATTTAGTGTGAAAGTTCCCTTATGAAAATACCAGTACGAAAATTTTCAATTCCGGAAATTTTCAGTACGAATACTTCCATTCCAGAAGTATTCTGTGCGAAAATATCCATTCTGGAAAATTGTAGTTCCAGAAGTTCCATTCCAGAAATCTTCGTTCCGAAAAGTTTGAAAACAAATTTTGAAAAACTTTGTTAACCAAACAATTAAATGTACTCCCCCAATGAAAAGGAGTTCATTACTATAAGGAGATTTTTTAAACAGAAAGTTAATTAAGGAAGATTACCTTACGGTTATCATTCCTAACTTCTGTTTAATATATTCAAATCTATCAGAAGGCAAAGATTTTGTGAAAATATCAGCAAGTTGATCTTGCGTTCCGATAAACTGAAGAATAATATCTCCTTTGAGTGTGTGATCCCTAAGAAAGTGATCCCTAATATCTATGTGTTTTGCACGGGAGTGATGTGCAGGGTTCTTACTGAGGGCAATGACACTTGTGTTATCACACAAAATTTGAGTTTTGGTAAAACTCAAGCCATAGTCTGTGAGTGTGTGTTGCATCCACAACACTTGTGCACAACAACTTCCAGCTGCTACATATTCAGCTTCAGCAGTGGAGAGTGCTACAGAATGTTGCTTCTTGCAGGACCAAGAAACTAATGAATCTCCTAAGAAATGACAAGTTCCGGATGTACTTTTCCTATCCATTCTACATCCACTAAAGTCATCATCAGAAAAGCTTTTTAGAACAAAATCATTTCCAGAATTATAAAATAATCCTAGATCCATGGTTCCCTTAAGGTAGCGAAAAATTCTTTTTACTGCCTTTAAGTGAGATTCCTTAGGATTGGATTGATATCTTGCACATAAGCATACTGAAAACATTAAGTCTGGTCGACTAGCTGTTAAATAAAGTAGACTTCCTATCATACCTCTAAAAGATGTTTGATCTACCGGTTTCCCAGCTTCATCAAGATCTAAAGAGTTTGAGGTACCAATGGGAGTACTTATACTCTTAGTGTTGTCATAACCATACTTTTTAATAAGATCTTTAATATACTTATGTTGAGATATGTAGGTCCCTTCTGGTTTTTGAGAAATTTGAAAACCAAGGAAAAATGTTAACTCACCCATCATACTCATTTCAAACTCAGATTTCATTAGACTAGCGAAAGAGTCAGTCAAAGATTGCTGAGTTGAACCAAATATAATGTCATCAATATAAATTTGAACAATCAAAACATTTTTCTTATCTTTCTTTACAAAAAGGTTTGGATCTGCATTTCCCTTAACATAGTTATTTTGAAGCAAAAATCCAGTAAGTCTATCATACCATGCTCGTGGGGCTTGTTTAAGGCCATACAAAGCTTTGGTAAGTCTAAAAACATGATCTGGATGTTTTGTATCTTCAAAGCTAGGAGGTTGTTCAACAAAAACTTCCTCTTGAACATAACCGTTAAGAAAAGAACATTTCACATCCATTTGATAAAGTTTGAAATTAAAGAATGCTGCAAAAGCAAGTAGAATACAGATAGATTCAAGTCTAGCTACTGGAGCATAGGTTTCTTCATAGTCTATTCCTTCTTGCTGATTATAGCCTTTAGCAACAAGTCTAGATTTATTTCTAACAATGACTCCATTTTCATCACATTTATTTCTGAAAACCCATTTTACTCCAATAACAGAAGTTTCCTTAGGTCTTTCAACCAAGGTCCAGACTTTATTCCTTTCGAATTCATTTAGTTCATCTTGCATTGATTTGATCCAATCATTATCACCTAAAGCTTCATCAGTGCTTTTAGGTTCTAATTGGGAAAGAAATGCGAGATGTTCTACTTCATTTCTTAAGGAACTTCTAGTCCTTAAAGGTTGATTTACATCACCAATGATACTATCACTGGGATGATTCTTAAGAAACACCTGATTTGGGTTTTGTAAAACCTGTTCATCAACATAGGGTAGAAAGTCTTCTGGGGTAAATGTTTCAGAAGTATCTTCTAGAACAATTTCCTTATCAGAAGGTTCTTCTATCAAAGGTTGATAATCAGTTTTTGAAAACACATCCGAAAATGTAGGTTGATATGGTTTAAAAACAAAAGGATCTGACTCATCAAATTTTACATGTACTGTTTCCTCAATAGTACAAGAATTTTTATTAAAAACTCTATAAGCCTTAGATGTTGTGGAATAACCTAAGAAAATTCCTTCATCAGACTTTGGTGCGAATTTATGTAAGTTATCTTTAGTATTCAAAATGAATACTTTGCAACTAAAAACCTTGAAGTAGGAAAGTCTTGGTTTTCTACCATTCCATAACTCATAAGGAGTTTTATTAAGAAAAGGTCTAATCAAAACTCTATTTATAGTATAACAAGCAGTACTTACAGCTTCAGCCCAGAAATGTCTAGCAATAGAATATTCACTCAACATGGTTCTTGTTATCTCTTGAAGAATTCTATTTCTTCTTTCAACAACACCATTCTGTTGAGGAGTTTTAGGTGCTGAAAAATTGTGAGTAATACCTTTCTTACTACAAAAAGTTTCAAAATCAGAATTTTGAAATTCTCCTCCATGATCACTATGAATAGTTTTCAATGGAAGGTTTTTCTCATTTTTAACTTGAGCTCTAAAACTTTTGAAATAAGAAAAAGCTTCAGATTTCTTTGCTAGAAAATAGACCCAAGTAAATCTAGTGTAATCATCAACTAGAACAAACACATAGTATTTGCCTCCAATACTTCCAGTTTGTGTTGGACCAAAAAGATCCATGTGCACTAACTGTAATGCATCGGTTGTTGAGACTTCACCGATTGACTTAAAACTAGATTTATGTTGCTTGCCATATTGACAAGGATCACAAACTTTAGAAGAATCAAATCTAAGCTCCGGTAGATCCTTAACAAGTTTCTTCTTAGAGAGTTTACATAGGTTTCTAAGGTTATAGTGTCCTAGTCTTCTATGCCATAACCAAGAATGATCTTCCATTGCACTTAGGCAAGGTAAATCTTGGCTTCTTAGGTCTTCTAAGTTTAAGGTGTAAACATTCTCTTGCCTGTTGGCTGAGAGAATAAATTCTTCCTTGGAATTGTGAACTAAGCACTTATCATTCCTAAAATTCACAAGGTAACCTTCATCACATAACTGACTTATGCTAATGAGGTTGTGCTTAAGACCTTTAACAAAAAGAACATTTGAAATCAAAGTTTTACCTAAAAGAACTATATTACCAATACCAACAATCTCTCCCTTAGCATTGTCTCCGAAAGTTACCTTTCCTCCTTTCGTTTTGATAATCTTTTCGAAAAAACTTTTGTTACCATTCATGTGCCGGGAACATCCACTATCCATGTACCATATATTGTTGCTGGAACTTTCTTTATTTTCCTGAAATTAAGAACAAAGTTAGATTTTCGGAATCCAAACTTGCTTGGATCCGAGATTTCCAGACAATAAAATTTTAGGTACCCACATCTTCTTGGAAAAGTAAGCTTTGTGAAATCCTAGAGATTGGGTTTTGTTTAAGGAACAATTCTTTGCCCAGTGACCACCGCATTGACACTTGGTACAAAATGGGGCACTTTGAGGAACAAAATAATTGTTACTGAAAATAGGTTTTGCATGGGTATAACCAAATCCGAATTTATTTCTTAAAGGTCGTATTTGGGAATACATCTTATCAAAATTTTCTTTACCATGGGTAAAGTTTGATAAACACTTCTTTAAGGAAAAAATTTCGGACTTGAGTTTTACAACCAAGTTTTTATCCTCAAAATCATTAGTTTTTGAACTAGAGTTAGGCTCGAAAACATTTTTATTAGAAATTACTTTTTCTAACTCTTTAGAAAGTTTGTTCTTCTCAGAACTTACTTCCTCAAGCTTTTTTGAAATATTTTCAAAATCAGCATTTTTCTTATCAAGATCTTTAGAAAGATCTGATATCTCTTTAGTCAGAATAGAATTCCTAGAGTTTGCCTTATCAAGTTTCTTATTGAGTTTGGAATTCTCAATCTCAAGAAGTTCAGCAAATCTAGAGACTTCTTCAAAAGTAGGTAAAGTATTTTCCTCATCAGAAGATGATTCTTCATCAGAAGAGTTATAATACTTACTATCATTAGGATTTAAAGAAACATTGGTCAATGATTCAACATTTCGTACCTTATCCATAAAACAATGATTATCAATAGGAAATCTGGCTATAAGACCAAGATTCTTCTGTCCTGAAGATTCATAATCAGAAGATTCATCTGAAGAGTCACCACCACTGGCACTCCAGGTGTCATTAGCTTTTAGAACTTTCTTAGCTTTGGCTTTATAAAACTTCTTCCTGTTCCTGTCTTAATGCCTTTCTTTTCTTTCTTTCTTTCTGAGCATAGGGCAATCTGGTCTAATATGTCTAGCTCTTTTACATTCATAACAGGTAACTTCTCCATCTTTCTTATCCTTCCTATCCTTTTTCTTATACTTGGATTGAAAATTTCTTTGTCCAGCTATCTTGTTCATCCTTCGAGCAAGATTGGCTAATTCATTTTCTGAGACTTCACTCTCACTAGATTCGGATTGGAAAATGAATTTCTTAGACTTGGATATGGTTACTCTCTCAGGAGTCTTAGCTTTTATCTGATTCGAAGTTGTAGTAAAAGCAACAGTACCATTTCCATTCTTTTTCTTGATGTTGTCAGCATCTCTCTTCATTCTTGTTTCATGTTGTAGAAGAGTTCCAAATAATTCATCAAGAGTAATTTGAGTAACCTTCCTGTTCTCATCTATAGCTGTTCTCTTGGATTCCCACTCATTGGGCATAATGTCAATTATCTTTTCCACAAGAGCTTCATCATCTAAACCTTTCTCTCCCATAGATTGTAGACTGTTGACAATAGTCATAAATCTTTGTTGAACTTTACAGATAGGTTCTCCATAAGGAAAATTGAAGCCATGATATTCAGCTCTAAGCATAGCTCTTCTAGTCTCAATCACTTTAGAAGTCCCAAAGTGTGTAACCTCTAACTTCTTCCATATACAATTAGCTGCTTCACAAGAAGAAATTTGGCTATATATATTTCTAGTCATTGAACATAGTAAAGTGTTGCGTACCTTATAGTTGAGTTGATATTCTTGCTTTTCCTGGTGAGTAAAGGTTCTGACTTCCTTGTCAGGAATTTTATAATCACCAGTAAGCATGACAAAGTTGTCTACTCCAGTATTGATAACAAATGTCTTCATACGATCTCTCCAGTATTCATAATCATTACCATAAAATATAGGTGGTCTTGTAGGATTTAGATTGTCAATAGATCCAACATTAATTCCTTCCATACTAAAAATAACTTTGCACACAAACTTGTTAGTAGCTCAGAATCGTAATCACAAAGTTCGGAATGAGAAAAGTTCGGAATGGATAAATCAGAATGACAAAGTTCGGAAGGATAAAGTGAGCAAGAAAAACTTGTATGTGAGTACAAGTATTTTAGTAACCGGCTCTGATACCAAATGTAAGATTGGTATAGAGTAAGAGGTTTCCAACCTCTGATACCAATTGTAGGATCGAAATATAATATGAGATGCTCAATATACAAGAGGGGGGGGTGAATTTTATACTTTAAAAAATTCCTTTGGAACCTTTAAAGTTAGTTAAGAATAACTTTGTTTTCCTTAAGTAAAGGAAAAGGCTAAGTTTAACAAAGTTAAACTAAGTAAATTCACAACACCTCTAACACCGAACTAAACTTGGAAAGAGATTCCAAAAGTAGGTTCCGGAAATATGGTTCCTAAATTTGAAACTTAACAAAAGTTTACAATATGAGATTCTACCTGAAAGCATATAGAATCTAAATGAATCAGAGTAAGTAAGGAAGTATAAGAAAGTTATACTTTCCTTAAGATACAAATTGCAGCGGAACAAAAACAAGCAGTAAAACTACTAGTAACAAGATATAAGTCTTTTAACCCAAAGAGAAGGGTATCCAACAACCTTGGATAAAGGTCCCTTGATTTATACTTTCAAGCAAGTCTGTCTTACCCACACCAGGGTAAGCCCTCGATACGAAGATCGGTGTCTCTATCTTGCTATCCCCGCAAGCCCTCAACTTCAAGGTAGTTGGCAACCTCTGTCTTCCTCAGCAAGAAATCCCTCGAACTTTAAGGTAGTCGGCACCTCTGTCTTCCTATCCCCGGAAGCCCTCGAATGTAATCACCAACATTCGGAGTCGCACGAAGCTTTGAGAGTTAATAAGAGACTCTCACTCTAGAAATCACTTCAACAGCATGTATGCACTTTTTAGCAAACGACACATCAATAGCAATCCCATCAACACTGAGCTCTTTCAAATGAGCTCCTATTTATAGGTAAGGTCGGCTCCTTCTCTAACGGTCATATTTTCCTTAAAGATCGGAGGGACCTGTACACGTGTCACTTAGACAAAGGTTAGTTTATAACAAAATGGACGACATCGTTTTATAATAAAACAAGTGTAACAGAATGTACGACATCGTTTTAATTCTAACTAAAAAGGTTCGGAATGAAAACTTCGGAGTGAAGGTTCGGAGTGAATAAATTCAGAGTGTATAAAACAAAGATAATCAGATTCTGTCTAATAGGTGAATTCGGAATGAGAATTCGGAATGATAATTCGTCATCTGAATTCGTAATGAGAATTCTTCTTCAGAATTCGTATCCTGAACCTAGAATAGAACTTAGTCATAGATCATATCCGGAATTCGGAATGAGACTTCCTTATAGTTCTTTATCCAGAATCCGAATACTAAATAGAATGCTTTATATCAAAGTTTTAATGATTCCGAGAAAATGAATCCGAATCTCATACTTAAGAAAATATGGATGAAAATATGATAAGGATAATTTTTCTTATAAAAGCCATTTTCCTTAAGAAATCAATTTTCCTTATAAAAGCAATTTTCCTTAAAGATAAGGTGTTTGTGATTTTCAAAACAAGAAGAAATGGAAAAGTCATAAGGAAAACCTTATTGACTCAACAAGCCACACGACTCTCCTAAGACAAGACTACACGACGTGTTCAAAATAGACACGGCGTGTACTAGGCAAGCTTCACCTGACCCGTGTTGTTAGTTACACGACCGACTACATGGCTGACACTACACGACATGTTCAAGATAGACACAGTGTGTACTAGGAAAGCTTCACCTGGCCCGTGTTCTTAGTTACACGACCAACTACATGACTGACACTACATGACATGTTCCAGAGGGACACAACGTGTAAGAGAAGGGATAACACCGACCCGTGTTGTTAGTGACATGGCCAGGTACCTAGTTCAGACTACACGACATGTTAAACACTGACACAACGTGTATAGCTTAAGGGTTATCCATCCGTGTTGTTAGTTACACGGGCGGACACCGGATCAACACTACACGGAGTGCTCAACTGGTACACGATGTGTTTCTATAAGGAATTCCCTATCCCGTGTCTCTTCCCGCATGGCCTATGACATGGTTAGAGACTACACGGTGTGTACATAAAGTACATGGCGTGTACTTAAGAAAATATGTTTCTTCCCGAACAGAAGAACACATGGCGTGTAGTCAAAACTACATGGCGTGTATTTTGGGTTTTTTCCGGACAGTAAGCCTTATAAACTACTCTGGGACCTAGAAAAACACTGAAACGAACATTGTAAGTGCCAAATTACGATCCGTGGGGGCCCATACTCCCCACGAATCAAATATTGGCATCTTATACATGTTATAACAAGGAAAACAAGGCAATGATCCACCAAATTCTGATCCATGAGGGCCCATAACACCTCAAGAACCAAAGTTTTGGCATTCATTCAAGAAAAACATTACACAAACAATACCCTATCAAACAGTAGGTATTTTTATCAAGGCATCTATCATAACAACATGAATATTCTACACAACATCTATCACAACAATATGAAATCACTAATGCATCCTAAATGGCATGGAAAGAATGCATGACATGTGATTTCTGACAAGTGCCTATATGATGCATGAGATGGAATACCCTCATCTCACCGGGTTGTGACAGAAATAGAACCCCAATAACACCAAAAATAACAACACAAATCATGTGAATCACTCAAGGTGAAATCAAATCAACCATAAAGTTGTAAAACTAGAAAAATTTCATTAAACGAGGTAGATTGGATTTTCCCTGTACACGGGTTAGCTACTCCCAGGCACAACTTATTACTAAGTACCTATTCCTTCCTATCCCTGGATAAAGAATCCAAACAATAAATCAAGAGAAAATAATCCCTCTAATACCACATTGTAATGTCCCAGTTCCATAAGCCACCCAGAGGCACCCCATACCCGGTCGATCACATAGCCTCAAGCGCATTTCCCTGCACACCAGAGGCTGCCAACTAGCAGCGAGGGCCTTGGGTGTGATAGTGGGGAAACTATGCCTTCATTAGCAGAGTACATAGAGGAAGTAAACAACACACAATAGTGGAAGTAGTAGATATCCAACTACAGTAAACAACAGAAGACTGGAATAATGAACAACTAGAGCACATATGTATATAAAATGATGCATGATGCATATGTCTAGGAAAACATCCAAACAAGTCACAATGCTAAAAATACAACCAGTGTAAACCAAGGTACAAAAGAAAAAGGTAAAAAGCTCCTCAGCATCGCAAGCCTAAGCTTGGTCCCATGCTCTCCAGCTCCACAGCAAGTCAAGTACCCGAAGTAGAAGGGCGCTTTACCTTATCTATACCTACAACAATATAATCTGTTTGGGCCCAAAAGCATGACCCAGACAGGATGTGAGACTAAATCCCAATAGGAAACCACCCAAAGATCTATGACTAACAGTCAGTAAATATATGGAAGGTAAAAGAATAGGAAGCAGTAAACAGGAAAGTACTCAGTAGTAAATAATACACAGTTTCAATATCAAGCAACAACAAAACAAATGGATAAACACAACAGGTAACCCTCCAGGAAGTACTCACAACCATCCCCTATGGTCCTACCTAAGAAGTAAAAGCAACCCTCTGGGCAGTGCACTCAGTCTATCCCCTCTGGTTCAGTCATAGAATTCATAAAGACTCTCTGAGGAAGCACTCACAGTCAATTCCCCTTATAGTCTAAGGTAGTCAGGAACTCTCTGAGGAAGCTCACACAATCAATTCCACTTATAGCCCCAATGTCGAGGACTCTATGAGGAAGCTCACTCGGTTAATTCCCCTTGTATCCTAGGTCGTTCAAAGTAACTCAAAGACTCTTTGAGGAATCTCACTCAGTCAATTCCCGTAATTCAAAGTAAAACAAAGACTCTTTGAGGAAGCTCACACGATCAATTCCTCTTATAGTCTAAAGCAGTCAAGGAATCTCTGAGGAAGATCACTCGGTCAATTACACTTATATACCAAAGTTATTCAAATACTCTCTGAGGAATATCACTCAGTCAATTCCCCTCATAGTCTAAAGTGCTCAAAGACTCTCTGAGGAAGCCCACTCAGTCAATTCCCCTTATAGCCTACTACACCAGGTTCTCACAGCCCTGTGTAGTTCAACGAGAATAGCAATGAAATATGGCCAAAGTAAACCTACAGAACTACTTGGATAATTAGTCTATAACATATTATGCATGTCAGAGTACAAATATTTCACCCTACAACTCTAGGCATGAAAAACAGGCAAGGCAGCCAAACAGGCTAAACAGGACCAAACGTTCGTAAACAAAGCATGTATGGGAAAAACATACAGAGCATATCAAATCAACCCTATTCACGTCCATTTAACCTCTACATAAGCATAAAAGCATGTTAGGAAATCAACATGGGTAAAATGGTAAACACAAAATACCCTGTTCAAGGGTATTGGTGGAATTTTCACATAATAATCAAAGACTTTGAATGGAAAGGAACAAACCACCTACCTTGGTGTTAGGAGATCTCTATATGTGAACCTCGAAGCTTGAATCTCCTTATAACGTCAAAGATCTACAAAAATTTATAAAACATTCAACCTATGATATCTCATGAGAGAAGAGAAATCAGAAGATGGTGCTCTAGGAGAAGAGAGAACTCACCGATGCGATTCCAATGCAAACGACGATGTTCGATTTAGAGGACAGATGCAAACTCAGGGGTTTGTTGAAGATCCATGGCCATACGGAGCTCTCTGTTGAACGTGACCTAAAATAAGAGAGTTCTGGTGATTAGACGCGACCTCGGTGCATTTAATGAAAAAAAGAAAGTACACAGAATGTACTTTTGAAGTACTCGACGTGTAATCGCCGTTTCCATTATCCGCTTTAAGCGGCCTCCAAATAACTCCCACATGGCCATGTTTGTGGTTACTACATGTCCATCACATGGCCTCCTGCGGCAAGGCAGTACATGGCGTGTACTCATAAAGTACACGGCGTGTACTTAGAAAATTTCCAAAATTTCCTCTTTTTCTAAAAAATGACTAGAAAAGGAAAAACATTCCTGAAAAGAAGATCCGGGTTCTTACATGGTTACTAAGGAAGGAAATATTCCAATATATAGAATTTCCTTAATAACTTTTCTTAAATTACTAATCTTTCTTAAGAACTTTTCTTAAGTTACTAGTCTTAGGAGTAACTCAAATTAAGATTATCCTTTTCAAGGATTATTATAAAGTTTAAATTAATGATGGTGAAGATATTATCTATAATAGAATATTTTATCGTATGAGTATCATGTATTATTAACCATTTAATAAGGAATTTTATTAAAAGGGCTCCCACTAAAATGATGACCCCTTATAATATATTATTTGGTTGGACAAGATCTATATTTCACTATGTCTTACACTGGTTATCAAATAAATAATCCATGATTATTTATATAGGGCATCATCCCAATCACATCTTATATGATTCTTGGATAGCTGAGAAGACAACCCTTTTTCCAAACCATCATATAGACAAAATAAACTCTATTCCTCTGGTATCATATTAGTTAGGGATTCATAGCTAGTGTAACCCAAATAAAATTCTAATAATAAGTTAATAAAGAAAAATCAAGTGATACTCATGCTAAGATCTACAATACAAACAAGACAATACAAAGTCACTTATATCTTTCTTGCCTTACACAAGAAAATTCAGGGGCACTCATGCTGATCTTGACAACACTCGGTTGAATGATCGAGGTCTTGAAAAGCGCTACTTTGGAAGGAATCTAACACTTAGTAATTGAAGGAGATTTTAATCTCACTATATTATCTTATGAAATTATATTTTATATATGCATGCTTCTGGTAATTTATTTTTGGAATCCTATTCCCTTATTCTAATCAATATTTTCAAAACATATTGATGTGAAAATCTTTACACAAACCACAAGTTTGTGTTACTTACCCAAAAATAAAAGTCAAACATATCCATACATATCCAGATGCATCATATGCATAAGGTATATGAAAATTTCATGTAAAGGCATACATTTTTCACATGAGTAATCCCAAAATGATAGATAACCAACCCCATTCACCATCCTAGACAAGGAATAAGCCTTCAGGTAGGTAGGTAGTTCATCCCCAGGTCCCTATACCCGAGGATACTTTACTCAAGTGATAATCAAACTCATTATAACTCTAAAAACTAATATGTACAGACTATATTTAACAACTAAATGTAAGTTCATAACTATAATTAAAAACTGAGGTTAAGGTAGATGAAAAACTAAATTCATTATGGAGTCAATCCTAGCATATAATGAAAGGCTCTATACTAAAAGCATTTTAATATTTTTAAATAAATCATAAACGATATTCAAATTTGTTAATTTTTTTACTAAACATGAATATAACATGGACTCACTTTTAAATAAATGAGCAATTAAAATATTTAAATATAAGATAACCATTTATGAAAAATTTAAAAATAAAATTTCATTATAAAACCTTTTATAAATTCTAGCTTTAACATTATAAACATTCTATAATTATGAATATAAACATTTTATATTCATCCCAATATAAACTCTTTCATATTTATCATTATATGAAATTTCCATTTTAAATATATGATATTATATGAATTATAAACTATTTATAATTCAATTTCTATTATGATTTTTTTCATAATCTAATATCACATATTTAATCACCATTTAAACCTTGACCATATCAATCAATAAACACAATTTTTGGCGTGGCATAAATAATGTTCCAAATAACCCCCTTTAATTTTAATAATTTCAAATTATTTAATTATGAATAATTCATAATTTAAATATAAAAATTTTATATTTTGGCCTTATTTCCTAATTTATTCCTCATTATAAATTATTTATTATGATTTCTAAATAAACACATTTATTTATAGATCATAAGAATTTGCATATAATTTGTTAAAAGTTATTTAAAATATTACCAGTTAATATTTTGGAATATAAATGATTCATAAGTATTTATTTAATTTAATTATAAAATATTTTTAATTAATTAATTTATAAACCTTTTATAAATTAAAATATCTTAAAATAATTTTTATAATGATTTAAAATCATTTTATAAACACCATCAAAACCATTTTATATGTTAAAAATAATTTTTAACAATTTTTAAAACAATTCTGATTAACCTTACACAGGAAACCATTATTACATAAAGCTATTATCCCTCTACCCTTATACAGAAACTATGCATAAGGTTAATCTAATTTTGTAGCCATGGGTTAAATGTAACAAACTAGTTACTATTACATGGTGATAATAAATATTGTTGCGTGTAGGTAAAACCATTTTACATTTACGAGGCTTTGAGAAAATCTCATCTTCCACTACTAAATAAACTTCATGAAGGTATTTTTTAGAAGAACAATACCCTTACACAGTGCCTTGCGTATAGGTAATACATTTATGTAACACCTTTATGCATAAGTTTAAGTGTCCAATTATCTTTACATAACCTTAGGAAAATCACGCTCACCCTTACATAGACCCCTTCACATAAAGGTATGCCATGAGTTACCTTTACATGTCCAATCACATATGGGTTATGCCCTAGATACCCATATAAAACTCACATGAATAAGGGTAACACTTTGGTTACCTTTACATAACCCTGTTACATAAGGGTAAACAATTTTGAAAACTGACCAAATTTTTAGAATATAAAAACACAGCTCTATTTTTTGGTTTTCTTCTTCATTTCATCACAAGTTTCATAAAACCTGAACATAGATCACTTTAATACCACTAAAGGCTTTTTTAGAATTTAATAATATTTATTCAAAGCATCAAAAGTTATCAAAACCGTTTTCTGAGGTTCTCCATGCAAGATAATATGAAATATACACAAAAATATAGAAATGAAGAACCTATAAATTGGCGTACCTTACACTAAAGAAGACACTACATCACCTTCATATTTATATGTGTTTGACAAAGATCAAAAAAGTGGAAAACATAAGCATCCCACCTACGTGGTGTATCCATGGTCTAATCTAAATCATCCATCATATAGATAGTATTTACTATTTATCTATAGTATTCTAGTACCTCGTATGGCAGTAGGATTTATAAATCCTTTAAGGAAGCTCCTAAACATGCATTAAATCATGAATTTCAATGCACGTGTTAGCGCTTCAGCTAGTACATGTATCATACACACAAATGAAACTCCCAAACATTTCATGATATGAAATGATTCATTAAATGATAGTTTTGTGGTTGATCGAACCATCAAACAATAATTACTTTTATAGCTAGTATAAATGATAAAACCATAATGCATGAAAATATAAATTTACAAGAAAAACCATATACCTCATATATATACATATATATATATATTCATGGATTTAGTTCATATCTTATTTAATATGAACCATTCATAATGACATCATAGGAAATACAAGTATTTTATGTCCCATATTTTGCAAATAGAAAGTGTTCAATTGTTCTGTTATCAACTAAAACCACCAAAGAATTAAATGTCAATTCAACCAAGGATAACCCTTTAATTGGGACATCATAATCATTTCATGGTGTTCCCAATGTAGATGAGGTATTGTATGTCAGTGGAGACCACAATGAGGGGATTTAGATACCCTATAGAGGGGTTAAATCCCTTTATCCTTTAAAGAAAAAATGTTAGCTCAATAATTAGGTAATTTTTTTGTGTAGTATACATTATGTTACCTCATATTATTATATTTTCACTACTTCATTTATGTAATCTAAATTAAATATTCAACCACTTCAGTAGATAATGGCTTCTGAACATACCAATTCTCTCAATCCTGAGGAATAATAGGTTTCTAAACATGATGATGCATCCAATGCAAAGGAACGACAAGTTTCTCCACATGCTGATGCTCCCAATCCCAAGGAACAATATATTGATGATGTTGAATATGAGGAAATGATAGGATGTAAATAATCTATGTCCCCAAAAAAAACAAGAGCATCATAGTGTGATGGTGTTAACAAAAATTATTAAGGAAAGATACAGAGCAATTAAATTTGAGGTTGGATGGAATGCACACAATCATCTTGTCAGCCCCAAAAATTACATTTTCATTAGTTACATTTGGATCACCACTCGAATGTATGTGCCAATTTATGTAGATATATGTATTTTTTTTACCTAAGGCACTATTTGGGAATAGTTTAGGGTAACATTATGATATAATTTCTTTATTTTACTAAAAAATAAAATAACGAAATGTTGATTTACTCATCATTATCCCTTTCAGAGTGCCTTTATACAAGATGAATACTGAATAAAATTTGTATTAATGGTCACTAAAAAGGCACATAAAGTCTTTTGGACAATTCTTATGAAGCATCATATCAGGGATGATGAAGGTAAAGTAAACCCTCACCCACCAAAGATTTATATACACATGATAAAATAAGAAACATGGAATGAATTTATTAGTTTTCACAAGGAGGAATATTTTTAAATACATTGTGATTGGTAATAAATTACTTGAGAATACATATAATAATCACTTTGATTAATAATTGTTAATTTATGATAAAAAAATTAATTTCTAAGAATAAGAAGCATTCATAAAAATCAATGTAACCCTACCTTAAAGTAAGGATGGAGTGTGCTTCACTTGAAAAAATGGTATGTATTTTAATTCTACAATAATATTTTTACGTGGTATGATATAATAATATAATTATTTTCCTTTTCTTATATATAGATTGATGACTTAAAATCCAAATCCACTTTCATCCCACATCATTTTATATTGAATGATGCTCATGTAAATAAAGATGAAATACTAATAGACGAAAGCGCACAAAAAGTATGGGAAACATGTGTAAGTATGATTTTTTTTCTGATTTAAATTGGTATTAATTAACAATGATTAATTATTTTACTATATTTTTTATTCATTTTAGACATGAGAATCATCATCATATATACCCGATGAACGACTACTTTCAATAGCCTTGAAGTGGTAAGAACAATATCTCCACATTAGAGGTGCGGGTTTTGGAGTGTCACCCTGAACATATTTTGAGAAAATAAATGGACAATGGGATAAAGATAAGAAAATAGAGGAGATACAGACTTGAATAATCACTCTAAAATAAAAACTTAATTCGTAGTTTATGTTTTTAGTGAATTTTATATGAATATATCAATGATAAGAAACAACACAACAACAAGCACTACATGAAGATCCTCTCCCAGCTTTGAGGGGATCCATTCCCCTCAAAGGACCTCCTTACCAGTGGTAATATATTTTTTCATAACCATTTATATAAAATTTTAACAAGGAATACAATTATACCTTTCATGTACTAATATTCTATAGAGTGAAAATAATTGTGATTTGTATCTATAATCACCCACCCATTACCTTGTTGTGAGGGGTATAATGTACAATATCCGAGAAGATATTCTACAAAAAAAAAACATCCAAAAGATCATGTGAGAGTGGGGATTTACGCATCTCATGGGATGAGTAACGAGTTACCTATTCCCCCTGACGATCTGGATGCTCACACGATCAAAATTTCTATTATAACTTTAATAGCATGGTCATTTGATCTTATAAAAATATATGTCTAAAATGAGGTATTCCTTTTCAAATTTTTTATGAAACACCTTTAAAGATTAATGAAAAAGGGCTGAAACCAAGGAATTTTATTATAGAGATAGAAAAGGAAGGGGAAAGAGAAGGTCAAATGAAAAAAATCTAAAGGATTGACCAATCAATCAAAAATACCTTCAGAAAGTACCTTTACCCTTATAGTTCAACTTCCACATTTACTAATGTTGGTTGGAGTAGATTACTCAAGATGGGGGGGGGGGGGAATTGAGTATCTATAAAAATTTCTGGTTAAAAATTATATTTCTAAAAGGTTTCCCCCAAAGATTAAAAACAACCCAATTAATCAATGTTATACTGTTATAAGAGTTTGACTGTTTAAATAACTTCTTAGAAGATTGATTACTTCTCATAAATCTTAATGTTGGCTATTAATATTACTTTTTAAGCTATTCTACTAAGACAATACAATTATAACTTCTTTCCAAGAGTAACCATCAAAGTGAATTTAGTGATATCTAAATTATACAGTAAAGTAGTAAAATAGAGAAGACTAAATTAAGCAGCACAACGGATATGAAACAAGTGGTTCAGTCTCAAGCCGAGACCTAATCCACTCTAATTGGTGGTCACCTTCCACCAAGCAGTTTATATAAATAAAATTGATCCACACCCTGGATCAGGATTAACAATAGTACACAAGAATTTCCAGGTCACACAGGTACCTCTTCCATAGTTATTCATGGGTACAAACAACCAGGCCACGTAGGGACCACTTCCACACTTATTCGTGGGTATACACAAGTGTAAAAAGATGTTTGAGTAAGGATATCTTGTATCCTTCAGTTTAATGTAGGTGACAGAGTGTGTTGTTATACAGATACACACATTTCTCAAAAGTTAATAAAATGATACACAATAGAGCAGAAATATTGAGATAGGTTTAGAAGTGCTCTGAGTGTTAGTCTTTGTAGCTCTGGACTTCTTGAGATAAAGCAGATGAAGAACTCAAGTCCTTATATCTAAAACAGAGTGTCGCAAGTTAGATAGATCCGGCTTGTGTTCTTCATGATGTTTGATAGTGCGAATATGTTCTTGGGATTTCAGTATGCTTCGTGTGTTCTTCAACAACGTCGAGTTTCATGAGGCAATTCTTTCTTCAAGAATTATTTAAGTCTCATGGCCACCATCTTGTTCTGCTTTTTAGTATCATGCCACACTCATTCTTTTTCCTGGGCCACATTACTCTTTTATCTTGGAGTGCATGTGTTTGAGCCGACAGGTTGCATGTATTCTGCACCTCGTACCTCGTACTTGTCTACAAAAGAAATATTAATTATGTCAGCGCATTAAAATCTTCGAATATGACCATTAGAAATTAAATTTAAAGATGAAAAATATATATTAAGAAACAGTGTCTCAGTATGTCATTAAAACGGTGTCTCCTTCACACGGTGTCTGGATTGGTCGTGGTGTCTTGATATCACGGTGTCTTGTTCATGGTGTCTGGTTGTCACAGTGTCTGTATGTCACAATATCTGGATGTCACGGTGTCTGGATATCATAGTGTCTAGATGTCACGGTGTCTGGATATCACAGTGTCTTGTTCATGACGTCTGGTTGTCATAGTGTCTAGATTTCACAGTGTCTGGATGTCATGGTGTCTATATGTCACAGTGTCTGGATGTCATGGTATCTGGATGTCATGGTGTCTGGATGTCACGGTGTCTGGTTCACGGTACCTTATGGTCACAGTGTCTCATGGTCATAGTGTCTCACGGTCATGGTGTCTCATGGTCACGGTATCTCAAACTTAGGCAAATATCTGTATTCAGACTTAAGTAGTGATATTTATGGAATGAATTAAACTTAATCATTTTTCATAAAAATCATTATAAAGTGAATCAAAAGATAGTGTATAGTAACAAAACTGAGTGTATAAAACTTAAGATATTTGGATAGCTTTTAATAAACAACTGTATATAGAGTTAACATGGTTTATAGACTGAATAGGATTTGTGATCATTAAAACATGATTAATACATGAGGAGTCCAATAATATCCCCCTTTTTGATGATCACAAACCATGTAAATTTAGAGTGTATATGTGTTCTAACAACATAGTTCGAATGTGCATATGCAGAGTGAGTGTTCTCTTCTCCAATATTTCTCCTATATATTTCTCATATATTTATCCCATATATTGTTCATATTTTTTTTATATTTGTTTCCCATATATTTCTCCCCATTTTGGGATTATCAAAAAGTAGCAGGAAAAAGAAAGACAAGAGAGACAAGCAAAGTGCATAATGTATTAGAGAAAAGAAATAGGGGCATTAAAAAAAGTAAAAAAATGTAATAAGATTCCCATAAAAATAGATTAAGCATTTTACTTATTCACTGGATGGTCTTCTCTTTTCCTTTGGCAGCAACAACAGAAGAGGAATCCATAGGAGCAGAAGTAGAAGTAGAAGAAGGGAGTGAGTTAGTTGATAGAGAAGGTAAAGGAAGGCCTTCAAAGACAGAGGGAGCCAGAGTAGGTGCAGTAGAAGACTGGGGTAGTTATTGATCAAGGATCATAGGCCTGATCTGACTCAGTGCCTGACTAACAGACATAGAAGTGGAGGCTAGGGCAGAGGTGAATATAGGCAAACCAGGTCTCAGAGGTGCAGTCGCAGGAGAAACAATGGTTGTACTCTGTACATGAAGATAGGGTCTCAGAAGATTAATAAAATATGCAATGATATCTCCACCATACAACATATCCTTCTCGAAGTCATCCTTGTTTTCCATAAACTCGTCCAATAGACGAGTGAACTCTGTGAGCTTTTGGACTTGATTCTTGAAAGCTTGAGTAACCAGAGGAATCCTGAGATTTTCTACAAGATATTTAAAATGATTGGTCATGTCAGTCTTTGAGAAGATTCTATTGAAGTAGAAATCCACTTTCTTGGAAATTTCTTTTTGAGAATCATTATCATTTTTTGAATGGATTTGGAATAGATCAAGAACTCTGTCCCTATTCTTGATAACATCATATAGAGAATATTTATTGAAACCACTAAGCACATTCTGAAGTTCTTCTTTGAACACTGTTCTGAGTAGGTCACTGTCTAAGTAAGGTTGATATAATTTTCTAGATGCCTCAGAAGCATTGATAGCTTACGTAAGAGATTTCAGTTGATTTATCACGGAACCCTGTATACTCATCAGTGAGATTGTTAATATTAACAACAATCTCTTGCATTTCTTTCACAATCTGTTTGTTTCTTTCAACGGAATTTTTAGTTAAGGAAGCTAAATAAGGTTGAATCTGAGAGACAACATTCTGTGGGGTTTGAGGAACAACAGGCTCCATAGAATGAGAAGCAATCTCTGATCTCGAATTCATCAATTTCTGCATGTCTTAAATCATTCCTCTTAGGGTCTTCACTTCATCACTAAGCAGTCTGCTTTCAACTCTAACTTCCTGAATCTCATGAAGAATTTTGGGTTGGATATTCCAAATAACTTTTTCCAACAATAGTGTGGCATCTTTCTCACTTAGATGTGTTAAAATATTAGGTTGGGAATTCAGGAGTTTTTCAACTCTAGACAAAAGGGTAGCTCCAAATTCTTTCAGATCATCTTTACTCACTAAGGATGGTTGTGATGGTAAAGGTTCAGAGATAGGGACTGATACGGGCACAAGTTCCTTTTCAGGGGAAAGATTAGAGACAGATTTCAATTGGAACATAGTAGAAAGGTCAATGCCTTTTACTAAGACTTCCTGGGAGTCATCCACATCATAAAAACTGGGGAACTTATACCGAGTGTCTATAGGGATTGAATCAATCGAGTTTGGTACTTTAAAAGATTCCAGATTTGGGTTTTTTTCCCCTCATCAGTTGCATCCTTCTCATGACTAAGAGAATTAGGGTCTTGATCTAATTCCAAAAATTCATATCTTAGATCCTCTCTCATTTCCTGTCTAGCCAGCTAAAAATCCATCTCCAGCCTTTCCTCAACCGAAGGAATGACTTCAGGAACAGATTTTTCCATTGGGAGTTCTTCAAGGCTAGCTTCTTGCATAGAAGGAAATTCTTCTTCTATAGGTTCTTCCATATCATTCTTTTCAGTTTCTTTGATAGTAGATTCTATTTCAACCTCGTGTTGATCTTCCAAATTAATAACATCTTTAGAAGCAGGGACTTCTTTTTCACTTACTACATGAGGGACAAGAGTACTATCTTATTTATCAGAAACAGTTTCCTTTGTATGCACAACAACATCTTCTTATTCTTATTCTTCAGAATACTCAACAACCTCATCTGGTTCCAAACCAGGATCAAAAATATCTTTTGGTCTTGAGGGATGTTCCACTAGATTGAACTTTTCATAAATCCTATCATTATCTTCCACCCATGCCTTTTCCAAGGATTCCAATTGATTTTCATCCTTTTGATAATGAATTTTGAAAGGAATTACTCACAATCCTTGATAACTTCCTCATTAGGTCCAAACATACCTTTGGCATGAAGCATGGATGAGATAAGTCGAGAATAAAACATGGAGGTTAACTTGGATGTGGTTTTGATCAGCTCACACATATGGTGTATGATATACTTACAAAGGTTGATCTTATGCCCATTTTTCATAAGATGAATCAGAAAGACATCCTGATATTTTAGTATAGAAAAATCACCTTTTCTGGGGCTAATCAAGTTCTGTATAAACTTAAACAGAAGTCTTGATTCTCTATCCAGTTCAGCAGCAATGGCACTCCTCTTGGTTCCATTTCTGGTTAATCTTTTCTAATCATCTTCCAAAATAAAGAATTTACTAAAAGGTGGAGGCCCTCTCTGATAGTCCTCACAGATTCCTTCATGAGGTATCCTAAGGCATGCATCCCATAACCTCAAAGAGAATGAGAATTTTTGGCCATTTATCCATCTTCTCACAGTATAACCATCTTCAGAATCAAAGGAGAACTGAACATACTGATAAAATTGAGCCACTAACTTAGGGTAGATAGGTCTATCTTCCTTTGAAAACCATTCTAACTACCCTTTCTCTTTTAAAACTTTCAAAACCAGAGACTTACTTGACAAAATCCACTTAGGGAAAACATATTTCTCAGGTACTACTACTTGGTTCACCAGATTTGATTTTAGAGGACCTTTAGGTGCCAGCTTGGGTGCAATTTTCTTCTTCTTTGAGCTATGTTTCTCAGGAGTCGAAGATGAAGGGAATTTCATCCTGGGCATTCACCGAAGGTTCGAGAGAGATAAGGATTAAAGGGTTTAAGAAGGGTTACAAATTGAGTGAATAGAAGAAATATTGAGTGAAGGACAAGTGACACTTCTTTTATTTTATCATTTAAGAATACCAAACGCCACAAAAGTAAAACCACGAGAAAATTAAAAGGTGAAATGAATAATTACTATGATATGGTTTTTAATTCGTAAATAAAAATCATAAAGAATTGTTATGGTGAGACCATATCGGGTCTTTACGGTGAGACATTGAATGATTATTATGGTGAGACAGTGACTGATCTTTACGGTGAGACAGGGATTGAACTTTATGGTGAGACAATAAACATGAACTTTATGGTGAGATAGTAAACATAAACTTTACAGTGAGACAGTAAACATGAACTTTACGATGAGATAGTAAACATGAACTTTACGGTGTGATAGTAAACATGAACTTTTCGGTGAGATAGTAAACATGAAATAGTAAGATATAAAACAGTAAAAAAATTACTTAAGATTTATCATGCCTAATTCATGTATGATGTATTCTATTCTTTCAAAATTTAATGGTTTGGTAAGTATATCAGCAAGATGATACTTAGTACCAATGAATTCCAAAGTGATATCACCTTTTTGATAATGATCTCTCAAAAAGTGATGTCTTAAATCAATATGCTTTGTCCTATAATGTGAAACAATATTTTTCAAAATGTTAATAGCACTTGTGTTGTCACAATTTATAGGTACATGCCTGAATTGATATCCATAATCTAGTAATGTGTGTCTCATCCACAAGATTTGTGCACAAAAACTGCCAAAAACTATATATTCATCTTTTGTAGTAGATAATGCAACAAAATTTTGTTTCTTACTACACCATGATACTAGTGACTTTCCTAAAAAGTGACATGTTCTAGAGGCGATTTTTCTATCTAACTTACAAACAATGAAGTCAACATCAGAATAACTAACTAATTCAAATGATTGTCCTCTAGGATATAATAGTCCTAGATTGGGTGTATGCTTGAGGTATTTGAAAATTATCTTTACAACATTTAAATGAGATTCCTTAGGATTTTCTTGAAAACGAGCACACATACACACACTAAACATAATGTCAGGTCGAATAGCAGTTAAGTAGAGTAAACTTCAAATCCTTCCTCTATAAGTGGTTTGATCAACAGATTTTCCATCCTTATCAAGATCCAACTTACAAGTGGTACTCATGGGAGTGTTACTACTTTTAGTGATATCCAATCCAAAACGTTTTAGAATATCTCTAGTATATTTACTTTGAGTTAAAATAATACCATCATTATTTTGAAAGATTTGAAATTAGAGAAAGATTTTTAGTTCACCCATTAAACTCATTTCAAATTCATTTTGCATCATTTTAGAAAAATAAATACATAAATAATTTCTTGAAGATCCAAAGATAATGTCATCTATATAGATTTTGACAACTAAAAAATCATTATAAATTCATTTTATAAATAGGGTAGGATCAACTATTCCTTTTGTAAAACCTTTGGAAATAAGAAAAGTACTCAACCCATTATACCAAGCTCTTGGATCTTGTTTTAAACCATATAAAGCTTTTGATAATTTAAAAATATGATTTGGAAAATGGGGGTTTGTAAAACCAGGGGGTTGTTCAACAAATACATCCTTAGCTATATACCCATTTAAGAATGCACTATTAATATCTATTTGATATAGTTTGAAATTCAGATGTGCAACATAAGCAAGCAGGATTCTGATGGCTTCAAGTCTAGCTACTGGTGCAAAGGTCTCCTCATAGTCAATTCCTTCTTCTTGACTATAGCTTTTTGAAACCAATCTAGCCTTATTTCTAACTATGTTATCAGCTTCATCTAACTTATTTATAAACACCCATTTAGTGCCTATGGTGAATGTGTCCTTAGGTCTTTCAACAAGTTTCCAAACTTTGTTCCTTTCAAACTGATTAAGTTCTTCTTGCATAGCCATCACCCAAAATTCATCATTGATATCATCATTAATATTTTTAGGTTTAAGTTGTGAAAAGAAGACTTGATGTTCAATATAATTTCTAAGAGAATATATAGTTTGAGTTCCTTTTTCTAGGTCTCCTACAACAGTATCTAAAGGATGGTTCTTAAGAGTTCTAACAACTCTAGAAAAGGAGGGAATAGTGATTTTAGGTTCATCAATAGGTTCAGGTTCATTGTGACTTGAGTCTAAGGAATTTACAGAACTAGAAGTTTTCATAGATTCTTTCATAGAATGGTTTGAGGATTTTGAATTAATGTTCATATTTGATACATCATCCTCCAAATTCTCTAGAATGGTTTTAGGCTCATGTGGATCTGCTTCATCAAATTTGACATGGACAGATTCTTCCACACATTTGGTTCTTTTATTTAAAACTCTATAGGCTTTACTAGACATGGAATATCCTAAAAAGACACCTTAATCACTCTTGGATGCAAATTTGTCAAGATTATCTTTAGTATTAAGAATATATACTTTTAAAACAAAAACTTTTAAGTAGTTAAACTTGGGTTTTCAATTGTTCCATAACTTATAAGGAGTATTAATAATAAGTATGATCAACACTCTATTGATTATGTAGCATGATGTATTAATAGCTTCATCCCAAAAATAAATAGGTAGGTCATATTCAATAAGCATTATTCTAGCAATCTCTTACAGGGTTCTATTTATTCTTTCTACAACTCCATTTTGTTGAGGTGTTCTAGGGGCAGAGAAATTGTGACTATAACCATTTTGTGAGAAAATGGATTCAAAATCTTTATTTTCAAACTCACGACCATGATCACTTCTTAAGGATTTAATTCTAAGTCCACTAATATTTGCCACATACTTGGTATATTTATTTAAATAAGAGTAGGCTTCACTTTTGTGAGCCATAAAGAAGGTCTAAGTATATATAGAAAAGTAATCTATAAGAACATAAACATATTTCTTCCCATTTAAACTAAAAACTATATATGGTACAAAAAAATCCATGTGAACCAGTTCGAGAGGTTGGGAAGTTGACACTTATTTATTTGGTTTGAAAGAAATTTTGTGTTGTTTTCCCTTTTGACAGGGATTACACACTTTTTCATTTGGAAACTCAAGTTTAGGTAAGTCTTTAACAAAGATTTTTCTAGTTATATTTCTAAGGGAGTGAATATTATAGTGTCTTAGTCTCCTATCCCAGAGTCAAGACTCTTTATTAAATACACTTAAACAAGAATCATTTTGAGAAGCTAAGGAATCTATGTTAACAGCGTAAACATTTTCATTTATTAATGCAAAAAATACTAATTCATCTTTAGAATTAAAGACATTGAAAGCATCATTTTCAAATATAACATGAAATACATCATCACATAATTGTTAGATACTAAGCTGATTATATTTTAATCCATTAACAAACAGTACTTTAGAAATTAAAACTGAGTCAGAGTTACCGATTTTGCAGAGTCCAATGATCTTCCCTTTGGCATTTTCACCAAATGTGACATATCCTCCATCTATTTTTATTAGGCTCTTGAAGCATGAGTAGTCTCCTGTCATGTTTCTTGAACATCCACTATCCAAGTACCATAAAATTTTACAAGAACTCTTTAAGCAGCTTTCCTACAAAATGATTAAGCAAAAATAGATTTTGGTACCCATACTTTTTTGGGTCCAGTAATATTAGTAATAAGTGCTTTAGGAACCCATATTTTCCTCATAGGTTTCCTATAAGCATTAAGTAAAGTATTTAAAAAATAAACTCTATTTGGTCCAGAAAAACATGAAACAATAGAAGGTGTATCGAAAATTGAATTAGTTGATTTATGTCCAAAACTGGGAGTAAAACTATATGTCCTAGATTTAAAAATAGAATTTTTTCTACCAAGATTTCTTTTTCTAGGTTGATAACCAATGCCAGTGTTGTATTTAGGGTCAATTTGTTTACCTAGAATTTGAGTAAGGGTATTTTTCCCATTGGTAAAATTTTCTAGGTCATTCTTCAATTTCTCATTAGATATTTTTAATTCATTGTTCTCTTTGAGTAGTTGAGCATTTTTCTCTTTTTCAGTTGTGAGTTCAGATTTAACAGTCACTGTGAGAGAATACTGTTTCTTTAATGATTTATATTTGTCTTTTAGTTCATTGAAAATTTATTCAAGCATGTTACAATATTCAAACATTTCTTCATTAGTAATATTTTTAGAGTCACTCTCATCTCCATAATAGTATGAATTATGTACAGGAGAGTCCAGTGTTACCTCATATGTGTTTGTCATAAAACACATGTTGGATTTATTAGCTTGTTCATCATGTGATGTTTCCGAGTCGCTTGAACTGTCCTCAGAATCACTCGAGGTTGATTTCATTTCCTTTTTATACTTACTGTTCTTATCCTCATATCTCTTTTTGTACTTGTGCTTTGGACAGTCAGCCATGATATGTCCTTTGCGCTTACATTCATAGCAGACAATCTCAACAGTCTTGTCACCTCTTTTCCAATCCTTTTTCCAACTTCCTTTTTGGTCATATTTTCCCTTGAAGTTAGGCTTTTGAAAAAATTTCTTCTTCTCGTAAAATTTCTTTAATCTTTTGGCTAATTAATCCATCTCCTCATTACTTTCAGGTGATTATTTTTCACTACTAGAACTTTCTATATAAGCTTCCAATTTCCCTTTGTCTTTGTGTTTAGAGGTGGTGGTCTTGAATGCAACAAATTTACTCTTTGGTTAATCCTCATCTTCCTTATTGATTTTCAGTTCCTCTTCATACATCATCAATTTCCCAATGAGTTATTTTATAGGTATCTTACTGATGTCGCATGATTCTCTAATAGAGATAGAGGTTCCTCTCCATCTATCAGGAAGACATCTGAGAATTCTCATGATCTGTTCATTGGTAGTGACTTCTCTCCCAAGAGAAATCATTGTGTTGACAATCTCATTGAACCTAAGATACATTTCATAGATATGATCATCAAGTTTCATTTTAAAGTTATCATATTTAATGGTATAAGTATTAAGTCTCATTTCTTTTACACTAGATGTTAATTCTTGTGAGACAGACAAGGTATCCCAAATTTCATGGGCAGTTTTACAAGAAGAAATTCTATTGAATTCCTCATCTCCTAAGGAGCAGTATAAAGCATTCATAGATTTGCAATTATTATTGTAAGCAGTTTTGACAGGTTTATCCCATGTGATTCTATTAGTAGAAGGAATCTTATATTCATCTATAATGGAAGACCAAATTTCAAATCCCATACTCTATAAATGCATTTTCATTTTAAATTTCCATTGAACATAGTTGGTTCCATTAAGGAATGGCGGTCTGTTGTTTGCAACACCTTCCAATATATTATCTATAATACAAAAATACTTTGAAAGAGCTAGAGATTTAGAATTAACAGAAATTTATAGATCTTCAAAGTACAACTACAATCATAGTTGAATAAGGTTAAACAGAGTCTTAATAACCAACCTTTGATACCAAATGTTGGTCGGAGTAGATTACTCAAGAGGGAGGGGGGGGGGGGGGGGTGAATTGAGTATCTATGAAAATTTATAGTTAAAAATTATTTCTAAAAGGTTTCCCCCAAATATTAAAAACAACCCAGTTAATCAAGGTTATACTATTATAAGAGTTTGACTATTTAAATAACTTCTTAGAAGATTGATTAGTTATCAGTAATCTTAATGCCGACTATTAATATTACTTTTGAAGCTATTATACTAAGACAAGACAATTATAAATTCTTTCCAAGAGTAACTATCAAAGTGAATTTAGTGATATTTGAATTATACAGTAAATTAGTAAAATAGAGAAGACTAAATTAAGCAGCTAACTGGATATGAAACAAGTGGTTCAGTTTCAAGACGAGACCTAATCCACTCCAATTGGTGATCACCTTCCACCAAGAAGTTTATATAAATAAACTTGATCCACACCCTGGATCGGGGTTAACAATAGTATACAGGACTGTCCAAGTCACACAGGGACCTCTTCCGCAGTTCTTCATGGGTACAAACAACCAGGCCACACAGGGACCTCTTCCACACTTATTCGTGGGTATACACAAGTGTAAAAAGATGTTTGAGTAAGGATATATTATATCCTTCAGTTTAATGCAGGAGACAGAGTGTGTTGTTATACATATACACACACTACTCGAAAGTTAATAAAATGATACACAACAGTGAATAAATATTGAGATAGGTTTAGAAGTGATCTGAGTGTTAGTCTTTGCAGCTTTGGACTTCTTGAGATGAAGAAGATGCAGAACTCAAGTCCTTGTATGGAAAACAGAGTGTCACAAGTCAGAAAAATATGGATTGTGTTCTTCATGATGTTTGACAGTGTGAATATATTCTCAAGATTCTAGTATGCTTTGTGTGTTCTTCAGTAACTTTGAGTTTCATGAGGCAATTCTTTCTTCAAGAATTCTCTAAGTCTCACGACCACCAGCTTGTTCTGCTTTTTAGTATCATTCCACACTCCTTTTTTCTGGGCCGCATTACTCTTTTATCTTGGAGTGCATGTGTTTGAGCCGACAGGTTGCATATATTCTTCACCTCATACCTTGTACTTGTCTACAAAAGAAATATTAATTATGTCAGTGCATTAAAATATTCAAATATGGCTGTTAAAAATTAAATTGAAAGATGACAAAACATATTAAGAAATGGTGTCTTAGTATGTCATGAAAACGGTGTCTCATTCACACGGTGTCTGGATTGGTCACAGTATATTGATATCACGGTGGCTTGTTCACGATGTCTGGTTGTCACAGTGTCTGGATGTCACGGTGTCTGGATGTCACGGTGTCTGGATTTCATGGTGTCTCGATGTCACGGTGTCTGGATGTCACGGTGTCTGGATGTCACGGTGTCTGGATGTCACGGTGTCTGGATTTCATGGTGTCTAGTTCATGGTACCTTATGGTCACAGTGTCTCATGGTCATGGTGTCTCATGGTCACGGTGTCTCATGGTCATGATGTCTCAGACTTAGGTAAATATCTGTATTCAGACTTAAGTAGTGATATTTATGGAATGAATTAAACTTAACCATTTGTCAGAAAAATCATTATAAAGTGAATCAAAAGATAGTGTATAGTAACCCAACTGAGTGTATAACACTTAAGAGATTTGGATAACTTTTACTAAACAACTATACATAGAGTTAACATGGTTTATAGACTAAATAGGATTTGTGATCATTAAAACATGATTAATACATGAGGAGTCCAACAAATAATATTACAAGTTCATGTAGATATAATGTTCAAAGATGGTTATATGACCATCATTGATTTTAAATAATAAATGTATGGATATTCCATTACATACTTTCTTGGTCTTGAGAATGTATATGAAATCCTCATGCATGGATGGCTAGGAGTCTCAGTTGTAAATGTACACATGAGGTGTGTTTTCAAAATATATTTGTCCAATAAATGATTTACTATGTTAATTATAGTTAAATACTATTTGTATTTTTTTGTAGGTGTATATATCAGTACAATTTGAAGAGAAAACCCTATGAACAAAAATTTAAACTTATTAGTACTCACATCACTTCTACAAAAAAGGTCATTTGTAGAAGATAAATATTTAGTAATAGTGGACAAACTAGATGAAATATTTGAAAAAAAATTTACAGATGAAAGACTCTTCTTAATATCCACAATGTAGGGGTAAAACTCTATATTTTAATCATATCATATATATTTTAATTCCTTTCATTACTTATCCCATTTTAGTTTCTTATTGTAATCAATTTGGATACTCAAAAGATTTATTTTTTGGATTCATTGCATGAATACCCAACAAATAGACCACACATGATGAGGTTTATCAATTTGTAATAAACAAAATGCAACATTTTACAAATAAAGTTAAAGTTATACATTTTATATCATGTTTTAATTAAAAAACAAATTACTTATTTTTCTTAATGTTTTTGCATTTTTTGAAAAAAACTAATGAAAAATATTGTGGTTATTATGTTTTCAAATTTATGAAAGATATCATATTCTATAAACAAATCGACATCCTTGAAGAGGTATTTCTGATGATAATTACTATTTAATTTAAAATATTTGTTGATCCTTTGTTTATTTATATTTTTTCTAGTACTACCTAGACAATCAAAAGTCCACATATTCAAAAGATGAAATAGTTTTTTTAGAAATTAATGGGAAGAATACACGGTGTTAGAATTTATCCACACATCATGAAGAAGTGAATTCCTAATAATTATTTTGTTAACTTTCTAATAATTTTTTATAGTTTTTAGTTAATTTCCTTATCATTTTTTTCTAATAATTATTTAGTTAATTTTCATAGAGATCATGAAGAAATGAATTCAACTAGAATTGTTTTTTATTAAACCATTTTGTGATCAATTAACAACAAAAAATGACTAAAGAAAAAACAATTCTTGACAAAGTATTCAACAATGATGATACAATCAGGTACTATTTTTTATTTTCATAGATCTATTTTTTCTTTATTTGATCTATTTATGTCCAGTAGTGTGTGTTTTTAGATTAAAAATAACTCAAAGTATATATTTTTAGTTTAAATTGATATTTTAGTAAAAAATACCCATGACATACTCAAAATAAAGAAAATACATTCATATTTCTTTGATACTTTAAGATAATGACCCATAAGTCATTTGTGACATGTAGGATTTATTTTTACCTAAATTCGATACATGGTATGATAGGTATGAATCAAAACGTGTTTTTTCGGTTTAAAAATGAAATTTTAGTTAAAAACACATGCTAGTCACTAAAAATAAAGAAAAAATGATCGTATTATCATGATACATTTAGAAAATTACCCATAAGTTATTTTTGATGTTTAATAATCATCCATATATCAATCAGACACATAGTATGACTGATATGATTCAAAGTTCTGGTTTTTAGATTAAAATAACATTTTAGTTAAAAAGATGCGTGACATACTAAAAACTGATAAAAGAATTCATATTATTTTGATATTTTAGAAAAAAAATCCATAAGACATTTATGATGTGTAGTAATCAATTCCACTTTAATCCAACACATGGTGTGATTGGTATGACTCAAAGTATATGTTTTTATTTAAAAATTAAATTTTAGTTAAAAAGACATGTGATAAACCCAAAATGGAGCAAATAGATTCATATTGTTTTGATACTTTAACATAATGATCCATAAATCATTTTTGATGTATAATAATCATCCACACCTAAATTGGATACATAGTGTGACTAATATGCCTCAAAATGCGTGGTTTCAATTTAAAAATGAAATTTTAGTTAAAAACACATTTCAATCACTAAAAACCATGAAAAAAAACTTGGATTGTCTTTATACATTAGTAAAAAAATTCATAATTCATTTTATGCTAGGAGTTATCTGCATGTCAATCTAACACATGATATAACTGGTTGACTCAAAGTGTGTGTTTTTAGTTTAAAAATGGCATTTTAGTAAAAAAAATGTTTCAATTAGTAAAAAAACTAGAAAATACACTTGTACTATCTTGATAATTTAGAAAAATTATTCTTAATTCATTTGTGACATTTAGTAATCAACCGTAATCCAATCAGACACACGGTGTGACCAATATGACTCAAAGTGTGTGTTTTTATTTAAAATTGACATTTTAGTTCAAAACACATGTCACATACTAAAAACCATGGAAGCACATTCGATTTTTTTGATAGTTTATTACAATGGTCCATAATCTATTTATGATGTGTCAGAATTACCCATACCTCAGTCCGATACACGGTGTGACCGGTATAACTTGAATTATTGGTTTCAATTAAAAAATTTCATTTTAGTTAAAAACATGATTTACTCATTTAAAACCAATCAAACACACTTTAATTATCTTAATACTTTAAGATAATAATCCATAAATTATTTGTGATATGTCAGATTCATCCACACATCAATCCGATACACAGTGTGACTGGTATGACTCAAAGTACATGTTTTTAGTATAAAAATGGCATTTTAGTTAAAAACACATGTCACTCATTGAAAATCAATAAAAGATAATTTTATTGCATTTATAATTTAGGAAAATGATCCTTAATTCGTTTTTGATGCATAAGAATCAACCACACGTCAATCCAATTCACGGTGTGACCGGTATGACTCAAAGTGTACGTTTTTATTTAAAACTGACATTTTAATTCAAAACACATGTCACATACTCAAAATTGACCAAAAGAATTCATATTATTTTTATACTTTTGGAAAATGATCCATAAGTCATTTGTGACATGTATGAATCACCCGTACCTCAATCTGATACATGGTATTCCTGGTGTGACATTAAGTATTTACTTTCATTTTAAAAATGGTATTTTAGTTAAAAAGATGTGTGACATACTCAACACTGATAAAACCCATTCATATTGTTTTTTTAATTTAATAAAATGATACATAAGTCATTTTTGATGTGTGGGAATCATCCTTACCACAATCCTACACATGATGTGACTGGTATGACTCAAAATGTTTCAGTTTAAAAATGATATTTTAGTTAAAAATGAGTTTCACTCATTGAAAACTAAGAAAAAACAGTTGTATTGTCTTTATTATTTTGGAAAAATATTTATAAGTTATTTGTGATGTGTAGAAATTAGTTGCACATCAATCTAACACATGGTGTGATCACTATGATTGAAAGTGTGTGTTTTGAGTTTAAAAATGACATTTTAGTTAAAAACATGTGTTACTCACTAAAAACATATCAAACACACTTGTGTTGTCTTGAAACTTTAGGAAAATAATTCTTAAGTCATTTTTAACATATAGGAATTAACCACATATCAATCCAACATACATTGCGACCGGTATGACTCAAAGTGTGTTTTACTATTTAAAATCAACATTTTAGTTCAAAACAAACATCACATACTAAAGACTGTTAAAATACACTTAGATTATCTTAATATTTTAGGTTAATGATCCATAAATAATTTTTCACATGTAGTAATCAACCACACATTAATATGACACACGGTGTGCCCAGTATGACTTGAAGTTTATGTTTTTAGTTTAAAATTTACAATTTAGTTCAAAAAAAAAACATCGCATACTTAAAACTAAGAAACTATGATCACATTTACTTGATACTTTAGTAAAATTATTCATAAATCATTTTTAATGTGTATAAATTAACTACACATTAATCAGACACACAGTGTGACCAGTATGACTTAAAGTGTTTGTTTTTAGTTTTAAAGTAACATTTTATTAATGCACTATTTAATATGTAAGTTTAATTTATTTTTTATAGTATTACTAACATAATAATTATTTTCTTATATAGGTGTACTATTTTGTTGAGTTTGGGTGGTTTTTTTAGTAACTAGTTTCATAATCAGGATCTTTTGAGAGGGGTTTAGGGGACCAAAGATAATGAAATGTTAATGTTTTTGAATACATCAATTTTTGTGATAAATTGTATGTACCAATGTAATTGTACAAAACAATGTTTAAAACATTTGTAATATAAGATTTTTTAATTATGTATTTGTGATGTAAATTTAATTGAAATTTAATTTTGTATTTGTTGCTATAGTGTTCTGTAAATCAGCATAACATCTACTACAACATAGATTTTACCAGCTCTAAGAATATCATTTATAAAATGTCACTTTATCTATTCAAAAAATGAACTGATAAAGTGTCCCCTTTATCAATTCTATAAAAAGTGCTGATAAATGGACCCCTTTATCATCACTAAACTAGAATTAATAAAGTATCCACTTGATCAATGTTTTTTAGGGCTGATAAAGGGTCTTTTTCTCAACACTATTTTTAGCATGGATAAAAGTCATCAATTTTTAAAGGCATAAAAAATAAACACCTTTTTATCACTAATGAAGGTTATTTATAGTGCAGTTAAAGCCTATATTTGTAGTATTATTCCTAGTGACAAGAGAATATCTCGATGATGTGCGAGATGTTCGAAGATGGGTGACCCCTCTTATAACTAAAGTTATGATTTTTTTTTCATGAAATTTTGTATTAGGTTGTGTGTGTTTAATCACTTATAACTAGTGATTAGTTTGGTAGTGATGTTTTATCAAGTGAAAAGAATTTGATTCCCTTTTAAACCCAATCCTCTTGTTTAATTATTTTATTTTTGTGATTTTTTTTGATTTAAGTCTGCTCTAATTGTGATGTTTTGTAACCATTTATCTGATACAAAATATTTCTTCCTCTTTGTTCTAATCAACAATCCATTTTATCAAAATTATTTTATTCTTATTAAGTAAAGTATTAAAACTATAATAAATAATATTTTTTAGAATTGAAATTGATTTTTTGTGTGTAAATTTATTTTAAAGGTTGTTATATTTATCTAAATATATATGTTGAGAAGTATTTAAAAAATTTTAAAATTGTTTTAAATAATAATATTATTGGTTAATGTGTTTTAAAGTGAGTGGATTTAAATTACTTTTAGTTTTTAAATTTAATCTTATTATTAGGAAAGATCAATTCACCCAATTTCTTTAGATACCATATTGGTAAACATATCCATGTTCTAGACCTTGTATTAAGTGAAACTAAATCAAAATCTACACATACATATCCACTAAATCCAAAAAACTAAAACTAAAATATCCATAGAATATGTACATCCATAACCAATCGGGAAATGAAAAACCAATGCCTCTTGAATATCTAGGCCCCATGAGTCATAATTGATAGGTTTCATATGATCATAAAATGATCATTGATAGTGTAAAACAACCAAAAACATATGATATTTATCTTCAAGAAATAAAACACATGAAATATCCCAAAAATAGAGCACTTATAAATTTCATATTATAGTGGCTGCCATTTCCTTTCTTTGATGGAGTGAACTTAAGGGATATCATAAAGATAAGTGAAAAAAATCACCCTAACTCCATGAGAATACACCATCTAAGGGATCCATTAATGTTTCTTGAGGACATCCAAAATCCAAAGGGGTGATGGCACCTTCTCAAATGAGATAAACAAAGTTTTGGGAAGAAGAGAGTTTATCTATGTATTACACACATTGCACAATAAATAGGAGAGGATCCCATCCTATTTTATAAACAAAGCCTAAGGTTATCACTTCATAATTCATAATGTGAATTAATTCATATTGAGTGTAATTCATTGAACTCATTTCAATGAATAAATGTAAAGAATTAATGAACTAACTCTTCCGACACTACTACATATCATGTGATATTAAATGCTAAATAAAAAGAACTGACAAAGGGAGAAATTTTATCAGTGCTAGACAAAATCAATGATAACAATTACTTTTATAAACACTAATAAATCCCTGAGAAAAGGTTACCCTTTTGTATCACCCTGATATATTATGATATATTTTTATTTAAATAAATTAAATTTCTTCAATATCTTGTGATACACGCAACCCTAAGTCTAAATAAACCGTAATACAGTATACCATTATATCGTAGCCGTTAAATTGTAAATTTGAATAGTAATAATCACATTTTAAAAAAATATACAAAGGTTTTATATAATGAAAATATATTGATAAATAAGTACTCAGTTTTTTAAGTCATTATATGCTTTAAAAATGCATTTTTCCTTAATATTGTTTTTATTTATTTTTATTAGAAGATAATATAATTAATTTATGATAGTTTTACCACTTAGGTGGTGGTGCGGTGGTGAAGTAGATTTTCCAAATACAAGGTTGTTCTTTGGGAGGTTCAGGGTTCAAATCATGGGAGTCCACTTTCGGGGCGAGCCTCTCCCCCGGGATCCACCCACCTTGCCGGGCCACCCAGACTCCTCTGGGTGGGAAAAATGAGGCACAACCCAATTGCTAATGGATCGCTGTGTCGAACCATCGCTGCCGGGCCATTACCCTCTGGGACGCTCTACCATATCGGCTGGCAACGGCTCCTTCCCTGGCTGGGGAGCTGCCTGCGGGTACTACCCCTTTGTGGGGGAGGGGGGTTTCTCTGTGTTGAGGGTTCGAAAAGGCCACACTGAGAAATTCCCTTTTCTCAAAAAAAAATTTATGATAGTTTTAGACAATTTATTTGAAAAAATTAACTTAATTTTTTAGATTATCATGAAAAATTTATCTTAGAGTGTATTTTTTCATAATTTTCTGAAAAGATCGATTTTTTGATGAACAATGAAAAAAAATTATTGAAAATTGTATTTTTGTTTAAAACGTTTACAAGGTTAAATTTTGTTTTAATTTTTTTTAGAAGTAAAATTAGATTATTTATATTATTATTAATCCAATTAAGTTCATTATAATTAAATTTATTTTGGATTTTGGTATAAAAAATTATTATACTTATGAAAACATTTTTCTGGAAAACTACTTTTCATCCTGTTTGACAGGATTAATTTTAAATTAAAATTTGAAACTTCTATGAATTAAATTTTATAAAATTAATTCCATATTTGGAATTAGAATATAAAAATATAGTAATTATTTCACTTTCATTTTTGGTCATAATGAATAGAAAAAATGGTAATTTTTTTTTACCGTGGTTAACATTAAAACAGGTTTACCAGGGGTTAATAAAAAAAGATAAAAATTAAAATAAACTAAACACATTATTAAACCTCATTGGTTGGTTTTATTTTTTACTCAACCTTATTATCTTTTAATATGAGTCATTTTGGATCCATTTTTCCAATATAGAAACTTATTAATATTTTAAAATTTTGAAAAATTACAAGTGTGCCACTCACCTCAATTATAAAAGGGAACTTCCTCCTCTCATTTATCAACACCTTTTAAGCCATTTAGATTGATAAAATCCTAAAAAAATCTATGTCCAACATTATTATCCATGTTTTAGATGTTATTTTCTTCCCAAAAGAGCAACCCTATGTTCTTTAAGAGGAGATCTAAAGAAGTTCTTTCAAATAATAGGCAATCACCTTAACCAATAACTTTATTTTTACTTGTTATTTAAAATCCTCTAAATATATTGTATTCATCATAAAATATTAACTTAATTTTCTTAAATATACTTAAATTTTATTATAATTATTAAATAACCATTATCCACTATCACGACCCGTCCCCCGGGTCCCGTGTCGTGACTACCCCAAGCCCGCCTTCCATAGGCCATGGGTTGACAACTAGCACCAAAAAGGCATATCCCTATAACGGGAAGACATTGCCTTTAAACCTATACAGACACACAAACCAAGAACACAACAAGAATCAACCACGAAGTAAACTGATGTAGTGAATAGTGTATTGAAAGTAAGGGGGTCGAAATACACGCCCAACTTAAAAGTAAAAGTACAACTGAAAAGAGAAAACAACTCCTAGATCATCCAATGAGGATCCTACCTTAAGGGTAGATACAAATTTTCTCCACAACAATCCACATTAGCCCATCTCCTCCATGTACCAACTGGTCCTGGCTCCTTCAAGTCTCAGCCTAGCTGCTCGTCATCTGCACAAGACACAACAAGGTGCGGGCGAAGCCCGTGCAGTGGTGAGTATAACAATGATCAGTAGGGACCCCGAGACCCCTGAAGGTCTCCCAGAGTTCCACAAAGGAAAAACCACAAAGAAATATCTCAATCACAAAGTATGAAGCAGTCATCAACTCTACTTAGGTATATGACCATACATATACCTAAGTTACCAAAAATATACTCGTCTCATTCTTGAGAAAACATAAGGCTCCAACTTTTAATCCATTTGTAAAACTGATCCACGAGGGGAGAATACCACAAAGGTAACGCCATGAAGGTAAAAGTACCACAAGGTAAATACTCATCTCACACCAGGTACAACTTAAGTATATAAGTACAAATGATTAGACGTATCACTGGATCATCTTATTCTGTCGAGAGGCTCTGCTGCTGACCCACACAGGATCAGTAGATGCTGACCCACATAGGATCGGTGAGTGATGACCCACTCAGGATCGCTGAGTGATGACCCACATAGGATCGATAGATGCTGACCCACATAAGATCGACAGATGCTGACCCACATAGGATCGATGTTCTTTCTTCACGTAACAGCCAACCACTAGATTCCCGTACTAAGCACGCTTGATTCTGGGAGGATATACTCCTCAATCCATCGGTCATACCTCAATCTCCACAAATTTCCACAAAAAAGTACCCCAAAGGACCTCCATGTCATAAGGGCTCCAACTCGACAAACGGTGCATCAATCGGATGCTCGGTCTGTGACTTATAAGCATTTTAGTACTGAGGGCCCGGTTGGATTTGTGTTCGATCCAACTCAGCAATACTAAAACTTTCTCCAAAATTCAAGTGGAGTATACCAAAAGTACCATCTCGTTCCAAGTATTCTATCATCGTAGATGGTTCATCAAACAGACATCCGGTTTAGGAGATAAGACCCTTTAAGCGAAACTGGGCTTGGATGGGTCCGGGTCCAGTCCGATCCGACCCGACCCGACCCGGCCTGGTTGGACTGAGCCACGGTGGGTTGGGCCCGATGGACCATGGATTGGCCCATCCCACCTGGGCGGTTCGGCCTTCTAGGCTGGCATGGCCCGACCTGCAGAGGGCGCAGCTCGACCCCCAGAGGGTGTGGCCCGCTGGGCTCACGCAGCTCAGCCCACAGAGGAAATAACCTGCTAGATGGGGCCCGCCTGATCTGGCGCGAGGGTGAAACAACTACCCCTATTCAGAAGGTGGAGCAGAAGTGCCACGTGGCACCGCCAGGTCACCTGTGGGACCCACACGAAGTGGGTCTCGGACCTCCACCGCAGTTTCCGAGCCACGACCATCTTCAGCGGCACGCGACAGCGCACCGCACGCCTCCGCCCGTGGCCATATGATTCTGGAAACCACTGTTCTCCATGGATATATGTCGTGGACCCCTTAACCGATGGCGCACGATGGTGCACCGCCACCTCCTTCGCGGCCGGTTGATGCTGGCTGCCGCCATCACCCCCACCGGCTCCGGTTACCGATGCTGCCGTGCTGGTGCCGCATCAGCGGTCTTATATGGGTCACCGGGCGAGCTATGGTGGACCGTTTTTCCATATGAATGTATCAACAGCCTACCCGAGATTCCCTCTTCACCGCTTGACCCTCCATTCCAGGTTCTATCCAACCCGAATAAAATATACGTGAAGAATGCATAGATCAACAAAGTAGTGGAGGGTCTGGGACTTGTTCGTTTGACCCACACCCTCAGCATTATCTTGATAACATGAGGGAAGAATAATATTCAACAATTATTTTAAAAATAAACCAAATAAAAACCCTACCTCAAGATCGGTTGAGAACACCCGCGTTTGAGGAAGATTCGGTGTTCGTCATTCCCACAACAAGCCTCCAACGACACCCCTCAATCGTCATTCTTCGGTTCTTACTTGGTGAGGGGATTCGTTCTTAGTCAAGAATCGTCCCAAGATCAAGCCTTTTACAATGTTTTTCCAAAACCCCCATGTTAGAGTTTAACTCTCTAAAATGTGATTAATAGGTTCATTAACTGGTGTAATTAATATGCCTCATTAATCACACGAAGGGTGGTTACACAACCATTGTGTAATCGGGTATTTAATGTCCTTCATTAAATGACCGACCACCCCTATGGTCCCCACTATCAAAACTTAAAAGTGTTGTGGAAGAATGTTTTAAAAATAAAATAAAATAAAATAAATTTATTTTACTTATTCATCCATGAAAAACGCAAAAACAACTCTCCTCCTTGACCCACTCTGGTCGAGGTTTAATCTCCCTTAACCGAATCCTAGTGCTGTGAGTTAAATAGTGCCCTCAGATTTCAATTCTGAGAACCGGTTCAAAAGTTAGGATTTCCCACTCACACGTTTATTGAATTTAGCTTAAAGAAAGTTTAGAAATGCATTCTGAGCACACCGAGCCTCTGAATAATACGCCATCTATAACGCCCCAACCCCAGTTACCCAGAGTCGGTGCATTATTGCGTAACATTGGCATGATCACAAAAGATCAAGTCTCGAAAGACCGATTAGTTTAGTAGCCTTGGATACACTAGATAAATTCATAAATGTTACATTACATCATAAAGTGAAAAAATCACAATAACATAGTCTCCATAGTCCACACTTCTATCCCCTTCAGACTATCCCTGTAGGTCAATCATAAAATATTTCTTCACATCCTGGAAAAAATAAAACATTGAAAGGGGTGAGCTCAGATGCTCAGTAAGGATAACAATTTAGCAGAAGCTTTCATAAATAAACATAAACATTTAAGGCAATGTATAACTAAAACAAAAGCCTTTTTAAACATAAACTTGAGAATAATATGGAAAAAGTAAAATGAAATAATTCCATTTACTTACTCACATGGATATTCTACTAGTCGAATAATCACATGCAATATCAATAACCACTTTCATAATGATGGAATGCATAATGCCAGACTATCATAACCACGTAGCCAAGGCCTCGTGCCAAGACTAAAAATAAGATTTTTTCAAGGCCTCATGCCAAGACACTAGTTTGTCTCATGAGACCTACCGATGCATCGAGGAGCTGTAGCGGGCTCCACCCGTCACTTATTAAGTCCAATGCATTCCTCATATGAACATGTTTAAACATATCACAAACCATAACATAATTGTATCACATAAAACATGCATAAAGGAAACATAAAATTTCCATTTTTCAATCACAAGATATCAATACAACACATTGATATAATAAAAACATTTTCAAAACCATTTTCACTACCAAAATAAAAGGAAAGTAAAACATGGTATTTATTTTTCATTTAAAAAAAGTTATGGCTTATAGAGGAAGCCGAAACTCAAATAATAGTCACGACGGCGGAGAAGTCGTTGTTGCTTCATACATAAGAAAAAACATTCCTTTTGTCGTTTAGTAAAAACGCTTTGTATAAAAAGATTCCTTTTGAATAAAAGTAAAAGTCAATGGGGTTTATACACCGTATAAAGGAAAGTTGTGTATAAAACCAAATATGCCTCAATGAAAGGAGATTGAGATGAAGTCCTTACAAAGATCATTTTTTAAAAATAAAATAGATCTATTATGTGTATTTACTATATTTACACATAAAGTATAAATACAAGATAGGACATAATAATATCATGACATAATTTGAAAGTAGGAGATTAACCCAAAGAATGGAAATTGGGTTAAGAAATTCCCTTACCTTGCGTCCTATCTTGACTCGAACATTATTTAACCTCCTGAATAATAAACTAGAGTTAATTTATAATTGATTAAGAACCTTTTTCAAGTTTTTTATTCCTTTTATATCACTTATTACCATGTTATTAATATTATGTAATTATTTAAGTTAATAACGGTCGTTTTGTTGATCTTTGGTACTTGATTCAAAAATAAACTTCTTATAATTACAAGTTGTTCATGTGGTGAAATATCCATTATATCCAGAATTATATTCATGATATAGATATCATATATATCATATATATCCAGTATATACATTCATTTATAATATTACAGAACATTTATAGGTAAGAAATGAAATGCACCGTTCAAGGAGACGGTAAGCCGTACGTACGCATGAACGCTAATTTCATTACTATTTCGTATTTAATGGAATGAAGTTATAATTATATAAAGGTATAATATAATTAGAGTATAATATAATTTATAATATCATTTACTCCATCCTTTATACATCACACATATGGCATTAACGATTCAAATCACTTTGAGGGGGCGGTAGTCCGCACTTCCTAAAATGAAGATATCGCAATTACCCATAATGGAAACCATAAAGGTATGCCATAAATTAAAAATACAGAAGCTTAAGTAAAATGTAGACATATTATATATCATATATAAATATAGTTACATCTTAATGGACACCTTTGAAGGTGTTATATGAGTGTTGAACAATCATCGTTTCGTGAGGCAGAAATTCACCATCCACAGAAATAGTATGTTCTTTAACCATTAGATGTAGGTGTGTGTAAGTGTTGCTCGAATACTTCTTATAAAAACATCCTAGTATATTGAATATACTTGTGTTTTTACAAAATAAATGAATAAAAAGAGTTTAAGGGGTTGTAGAAGCAAAATAAAACAAAATAACCTAAGAGAAGACATTACCTTAAAATCGGGTAACTATTTTTGATTTGAGCCAAAGGCTTCCTTGGGAAGACTTCTGCCCAAAGTGAGGTTTCTAGGAGTAATATAGGAAATTTTTTAGAGTATTTAGGCAGAGTTTTGCCGAGCCAAAAGGCTTTGAAAGTGTGAATAAGGTGGTAGAGGTGGGGGCCTTTTATAAGAGGAGAGGAGGGGCACTCTTGGAATGTAATGAAATGTTACTTTATTATATAATGATTTTAGGATTTTAAAGGTCCCAAACTTATATATTTCAAGGATAAGGTGATAAGGGTTCTAAATATACCCATACAATAGTCTTTGGAAAAGTGTAATTCTTAGATTTTACATTATCCTTCCATTTTATTAAAATCGTTAATTAATGAGGTAATCGCTGCATCATCATGGTGTCATAAATAATTTAATTTATTTAATGTATAAAAATTATAGAAAAAATATCATGATTTAGGAAATCTTTTTATCTTTATCATGAATATTTATAGTAAAAAATATGACTTGTATAACCCCATTTAAAAATTCTTTTAGTAAAACAACCCATGTTTGTGACATTTTTATTTTAACATTAAATAAAAAGTTTTTAATGTCATTTTCCTACCAAAGTGGCTCCATGGGGTCCCCAAGTTTACCCATATATTTTCTTGGTCGGCCATGACACATCAAATAAGTTTAGGACAAGTGTCAAGGTCATTTCATATTATTATAACATTATCTTTACCTTAAACATCACTAATTACCTTTAATCGCGTTTAATTAAACTTAAAAATTACTATTCACCAAAAATTTATTTTTATCCTATTGAACCACATTTTACATCCTAATGACAACCATGTATGTCGGATTTTTGAAAATAAAATCACATAAGTGGTAATGTTTCATTTAAATGAAAAATCAGTTTTTTAACTACCACTTAGTGGTTTCACTATTCATCAAAAATTGAAGTTTTTCAGAACAATACCAAAATTTCACCCTAAGCTATAATTGATATTCCGAATTCAAAAATGATGTCTATTTTACAAAATTACAAACATATAAGTTTCATTAATTAATTTTATAATTAATTCCCGCTGTCACAACAAATAGCGTGTTTTTAAGAAACAATATATATCAAAAGATTGACAATTGTTTATGTCTAATTTCAATGTTAAATTAATTATAATGACCACCATTTAATAAAATGGTAAAAATATATTCTAATTATACTTTAAAACCACTAAATAGTATAATTTATCACTATAAATTATTTTTATTAAAAAAGTTGTTTTAAGTATTTTTCACTATTCATAAAAAATTGGAAGTTCTCAGAAAGTTACAAAAAATTCAACTTAGGATAATTTAGATATTTTGAATACAAAAATGAAGTCCATTTTGAAATATAAAATTTTTATAATTTTAAAAAGTGGGTATTACTATTCATAACGACTACTTTGATTAATCACGGTGTGTTAGAACTCGAACTTGCGTACAATGCAAGCTATTGCATTATTGAAAGAGAAGCGTATCATGGAAGCTCGAGGTGTTACACCATCAATTTTCACAGACTCATAATAATTCCATATAATTAAAAAAAATATTACACAGAAAATCTAGGTCTTTAAATTCTCACCACCTTAGGAATTTTCGTCCTCAAAATCCACAACATATACTAAGTAAAAAAAATGAGGATACTAGGCACAAATATGAGCCTCCCGCTCCCAAGTGCTCTTGCAGAGGTTCCCATGCTGCTAGTGAACGTGTACTAGAGGCATCGATCGTCCACGAAGGACCCGCTCCTATCGATCCACAATCTCTATTGGAACCTCCGTAAATGTCTCCCTATCATCAATGTCCATCTTTCCCCAGTCGATGATGTGTGATGGATCATGCACGTACCTCCTCAACTGTGACACATGGAAAACGTCATGCACCCAGTGCATCTGTGGGGGAAAATCCAAACGATACACCACCTCGCCAACACTGCTGAGAACCTGAAAAGGTCTGATGAATCTCAGAGATAACTTGCCTCCCTAGCCAAATCTCCACAAACCTCATCGAGGTGAGACCCATAGGAAGACATGGTATCCCTCCTTGAACTCCAAAGGCCTCTGTCTTCTGTCAGCATAAGACTTATTCCTGCTCTGCACAGTCTTCATCCACTCCTAGATGATCTGCACCTTCTCAGTGTTAGCCCATACCAACTTTGGACCCATAAGTGCCAACTCCCCTAGGTTTGTCTAGCATAGAGGTGATCTGCATGGTTGACCATACAAGGCCTCGAATGGTGCCATACCGATGGTGGAGTGATATATGTTTTTGTACGCAAATTACACCAAGGGAAAGTGATCCTCCCAACTGTTGCCAAAATCTAGGATGCAAGCATGAAGAATGTCCTTGAGTGTCTGTATGGTCCGCTCCGTCTGACCATCCATCTGAGGATGAAAGGTGGTGCTCAAACGTTGCTGAGTCTTGAATGTCTCCTACAACCCCTTCCACAATATGGAAGTAAAATGTGCATCACGATCAGATATGATCGTCGATGGAACCTCATGAAGATGTACAATCTCTTGTATGTAGAGGCGTCTCAAGCCCTCTACTAATTACTGCTCTCAGATAGGTAAGAAGTGGACCGACTTGGTGATTCATTCAATGATAACCCAGATGGAATCATGTCCCCTAGATGTATGTGGAAGCCCTGTCACAAAGTACAAGGAGATACCATCCCACTTCCACTCTAGAACCTCTAGTGGCTGCGCTAAGCCTTCTGGAACCTAATGCTTGACCTCCACTTGCTGACAAGTGAGGCATCGTGAAACAAAATCTACCACTACCATTTTTATCCCTAGCCACCAGTGCTGACGCCGAAGGTCTTGGTATATCTTCTCCACAATAGGATGTACCACCAGAGGGGACGTATGGAACTCTCTCAACATATCCTCCTGTAGCGCCACTGGTACCATGGTTCGTCCTCTAAAGAGGATGACGTGCTCCCTACCTTTATAAAATCCATCAGGTGCATATCCTGAGGATATCTAGTCATGTTGAGCCTCGTAGTCAATGTCCCCAAGTTGTGCCTCCTAAAATCACTAAAGAAGTGGGGGAGTGATATTTATAGACTGGAGGTAATCTACTTCATCTCTATCTATAAAGGATATCTGCAACACGGCTAGCTGGTCTGTCGCCTCACTCAGCAGCTGTAAACCAGACCTCCTGTTGAGTGCATTTGCCACTATGTTACCCTTCCCTAGAGTATAGACTATCTTGAATTCATAGTCCTGGAGGAACTCCAACCATCGCCTCTATCTCAAGTTTAGGTCCTTCTATGATAAGATATACTTGAGACTCTTGTTATTAGAGTAAACAGTAAACCGTTCACCCATCAAGTAGTGTCATCACATCTTCAAGGTGAAGAATACTGCTGCTAGCTCCATGTAATGGGTAGCATAGTTCTGATCACGTTTTCTCAGCTATCATGAACCATAAGTGATCACTACTCACTCCTGCATCAGGTCACATCCAAGTCCAGTCCCTGATGCGTCGCAGTAGACTACATAACCAATGCCTTATTCTGGTAGCCTCAAGATGGGAGAACTTTTCAGTCTCTGCCTCAGCTCCTGAAAAATCTACTGGCATCTCTCCATCCATACGAAGGGATGTCCCTTCTTCTTCAACGCTGACAAGGGTGTCGCAACTCTGGAAAAGTCAGGTATGAATCTCCGGCAGTACCCAACCAACCCCAGAAAGCTTCGCAACTCAGTTACACTTCTGGGTGGCTCCCATGTAAGCACAACCTCTATCTTTTCTAAATCCACTACAACTCTAGAATATTAGATAATGTGTACTAGAAAGTGGACATACCGTATCCAAAACTAGAACTTTGAGAGCTTACCATAAAGCTGGTTCTCTCAGAGTGTATCAAGAACTATCTACAGATAATAGGCATGCTCCTCCTCTAATGCTGAGTATATCAAGATGTTGTCGATAAAGACCACCATAAATCGATCGAGGTATGGATAAAAGATCCTATTCATGAGTCCCATGAACACTTCTGGGGAATTGGTCACACCAAATGGAATAACCAAGAACTCATAGTGGATATACCAAAATCTAAAGGCCGTCTTCTGCACATACTCATCTCATACCATGAGCTAATGATATCCTGATCTGAGGTCTATCTTTGAAAACCAACAAGCTCCCTTCAGCTAATCGAAAATATCACCAATCCTCATAAGTGGATACTTGTTCTTCACGGTCACTTGGTTCAGGTGGATATAGTCCACACAGAGTCTCAAACTCTCATATGCCTTCTTAGAGAACAAAATCGGGGCTTCCCATGAAGAAACACTGGGCCTTATGAACCCCTTCCATTGTAAGTCCTCCAACTATACCCGTAACTCATGAAGCTCCATGGGATCCATCCAATATGTTGGTGTAGATATCGGTGCCATCCAGAGGTACAAGTCGATGTAAAAGTCCACCTATTTGCGAGAAGGTAGTCCCAGAACATCATCAGGAAAGACATCAGTAGACTGGTCCACCACTACAGGATAGCTCAGACTCTCAACATCAACTACTCCAAGGGTAAGGCTACCCAAATGATGAGTGATCGGCTGCACCCTCCTCCAGGTAAGTCCATACTGTGCTAAAAAGGTTCCTTTCTCACCGGTGAAGGAAAAACTGGTCCCATCCTTGTGGAAACACTACACTTTGCACCTAATGCAGTCAATCTGAGCATGAACTATAGATAACTAGTCCATACACAAGGTGAAATTTTAAGGACTTGACACCGCTACTAGAAGATCATAGCCAAATCTCTTGCCTCCTATAATAAGCTCACACTTCCGGCACCAGTGTGTAATCATTGAATCCCCTCCCATAGAAGCCTATATCCGTAAGGATAAGGCCAATGGCTCCACCGGAATCTCCGAGCTCCAAACAAGATCCGTGGAAATAAAAGAGTGACTGGAACCTGTGTCTATAAGTACTACAGCTAGGGTAGAGTAGACATAGATCATACCTTGAATCATCTTCAGAGCACCGTGGTCATAGGCCTCAGCTTCCTAGAGTTGAGCTCGTCCCTATCCTCCTGCTCCCTGTGGTTGGGGTGGACCACCTAGAGGTGGTGGAGGTAGAACCTAGAATCGCTGCCCACCGCCTAATGCACATCCAGATCCTCTGGTAATTCCTATTTCTACCTATGGACCTCCCTGATCAAATCTATGCCTCTGCCTCGGCGGTCCCTCGACTATCTTCCGGTCGTCCGTATGGTGGGTCGGGCAGTCGTATGCCATGTGACCCTGCCCGTCGCACAAGTATCACTGCCTATTCTTCATCTATCCCATGAGCCCCACACCACCAACCCCGTATCCTAAGGTTGTACAGCAGAAGGTCTGGCCCGATTGGGCCTCTGTGTCATCTGTCTACTTCCTTCTACGGATGAATCTGCTACTTGAAGTCCGGTGGGGGATCTAGCTGTTAATGCCTGCTAAGCTAGGAAGCTCTCCACCAAAAGTTCTCACTCTAGAACCCTAGCCTACGTCGGAATACTGGGCGATATCATTGATGCTCTGATCTCCCATTAGAGACCCTGGTCAAAGGTCTTTGCCCTGAAGAAAGGGTACCATACCATGTCGGTGGAGTAGCAGGAGAGATCAATGAACCTCGCAGAGTACTGGGCCATGGTCATGCCGTCCTGCTGCAAGTGTAGCAGCTTCTGTATACGCACTGAGCATAAAGTCACTGGGACAAAATTTTCCCTAAAAGGCCCTCGAATTCCACCCAGGTGAGGGTCGGCTCGTCGTGTATCTGGAGTGTCAGACTCCACCATCTTCCAACTTCTCCCTGGAAGAGACTAACAGCTAGGATCACCATCAGATCAGTTGGTGTCCCAACTAATATAAAAACTCTAGCCATATCGTCTAGCCAGTCCTCAGCCTCCTGCAGATCTGTCTCGCCTTGGAACCTTAGAGGCCTCTGAAACTGAAACTCATGTAGTTCACTCTGTCAGCATGCATCTTCTGCTGGTGGGACTGGTGGCAACAGCTTCCCAATGGGTAGTGGTGCTGTTGGTAGACCACCCGATGGTACTATCACTGAAAGAGGTCCCTGCACCGAAGCCTCATCGCTCGGTTAGATGTCATCACAAACACTCAATGAAACCCTGGTTGGCTGTCTACGTGGTGGAATCCAGAAGGAAAACAGATGCACCATGATCAATAAGTTATACCTGGTGATCTGACTCAAAGAGATCATAAGAAAAACTTTTCAAAAACACACGTAATCAGTGTTTTTGTGTACTGAGTCGAAAATCAGAATTCAGGGTCCTAGTGTATGGATACGTCGACCTCCAAACCAACAATGGATTCCCCAAACAAAAAACCACACACATAACACTTAAAGCTATTACCATATTGAAAAGATCAAATCCTAGTTCTTTAGTAGAACTGACTCCTCTGATACCACTTTGTCATGACCCGTCCCCCGAGGCCCATGTCGTGATTATCCCAAGACCGCCTTCCATAGGACATGGGTTGGAAACTAGCACCAAAAAGGCATATCCTTATAATGGGAAGAAATTGCCTTTAAACTTTTACAAACACACAAACCAAGAACAAAACAAGAAGCAACCACGAAGTAAACTACTATAGTGAAAAGTGTACTAAAAGTAAGGGGGACGAAATACCAGCCCAAGTGAAAATTTTAATTATATCTGAAAAGAGAAAAAATATCTTAGATCATCCACTGAGGATCCTACCTAAAGGGTAGGTAAAGATTGTCTCCATAGCACTTCATGTTAACCTATCTCCTCCGTGTACCGCCTGGTCCTGGCTCCCTCAAGTCTCAGCCTAGCTTCTCATCATCTGCACAAGACACAATAAGGTGTGGGTGAAGCCTGTGCAAGGGTGAGTATAAAAATAATCAGTAGGGACCCCAAGACCCCCGAAGGTCTGCCAGAGTTCCACAAGGGAAAAACCACAAAGCAAGATCTCAATCACAAAGCATGAAACAATCATTAACTCTATTTAGGTATATGCCCATACATATACATAAGTTACCAAAATATACTCATCTCATTCTTGAGGAAACATAAGGCTCCAAATTTTAAGCCATTTTCACAACTGATCCATGAGGGGAGAATACTAAAAATGTAACACCATGAAGGTAAAACCATGAAGGTAAAAGTACCACAAAGGTAAAGACTCATCTCACACAAGGTATAACTTAATTACATAAGTACAGATGATTAGACATATCACTGGATCATCTTATTTTGTCGAGAGGCTCCACCACTAACCCATACAGGATCTGTAGATGCCGACCCACATAGGATCGGTGAGTGCTAACTCAATCAGTATTTCTGAGCGGTGACCCACATAGGATCGATAGATGCTGACCCACATAGGATCGAGAGATGCTGACCTACATAGGATCGATGTTCTTTATTCATGTTACAGCTAGCCACTAGATTCCTGCACTAAGAACGATTGATTCTGGGAGGATCCTCTCCTCAATCCATCAGTATTACCCCAACCACCATGAATTTCCACAAAAAAGAATCCCAAAGGACCGCTATGTCGTAAGGGTTCCAACTTGACAGATGGTGCATCAATTGAACAACCGATCTATGACTTATAAACATTTTAGTACCTAGGACCCATTTGGATTTAGGTTCGATCCAACCTAGTCATATTCCAATTTTCTCCAAAATTTAAATGGATTATACCAAAAGGACTATCTTGTTCCAAGTATTCCATCTTCGCAGATGGTTCGTCAAATGGACATTCAGTTTAGGAGATAAGGCCCTTTAAGCGAAACTGGGCTTGGATGGGTCCGAGTCTGGTCTGACCTGGTTGGACCGACCCGTCCCGGCACAAACAGGCCTAGGCCGGCCCAGTTGGACTAGGCCATGGCGGGCTAGGCCCGCTGGGCCATGGACCATCCCAACCTGCTTGGGCGGTGTGGCCTGCTGGGCTGGCGCGGACCGCCGGACTCGCGTGGGCCGATCCACGGAGGGTGCGACCTGCTGGACTCGTGCGAACCAACCTACGAAGGGCACAGACTGCTGGGCTCGCGTGGCCTAACCCATGGAGGGAGCAGCCTGCTGGCTAGGGCCTGCCCTATCTGGAGTGGGGGGGAAACAACTCCCCCCGTTCGGAAGGTGGAGCGGCGGTGCCACGTGGTGCCACCATGTCACCCGTGGGACCTATAGGGAGCAGGTCCTGGACCACCACCGCAGCCATATTCAGCAGCCCACAATGGCAGGCTGCTCGCCTCTTCCTGTAGCTGGCTAGTTCTGGCTGCCTCTATTTTCCATGAATATATGCCACGCCCCCATCACCAGCGGCGCACAACGGCGCGCCGCCTCCTCCTTCGTGGTCGGCCGCCACCATCACCCCCGCCGGCACCAGTTTCCAGTGCTATCATGCCGGTGCCGCGCCAACGGTCTTCTGCGGGTCACCAGGTGAGCTTTGGTGGCACTTTTTTCTATCCAAAGGTATCAACGGCCTCCCCGAGTTTCCCTCTTCACCGCTTGACCCTCCGTTATAGGTTCCATCCAACCCGAATAAAAATTCCTTGAAGATCGCATAGATCAACAAAGTAGCGGAGGGTCCAGGCCTTGTTTGTTTGTCCCACACCCTCCACATTAGCTTGATAACATGAGGGAAGAATAAGATTCAACAATTCTTTTAAAACTAAACCAAATAAAAATCCTACCTCAAGATCGTTGGAGAACTTCCGCGTTTGAGGAAGAGTCAATGTTCATCGTTCCCACAACAAGACTCCACCAACACCACTCAAACATTGTTCTTTGGTTCTTCCTTGGTGAGGGGATTAATTCTTTGTCAAGAATCCTCCCAAGATCAATCCTTTTCCATCAATTTTCCAAAACCCCCACATTAGATTTTAACTCTCTAACATGTGATTAAGAGGTTCAATTACTGGTGTAATTAATGAGCATCATTAATCATACAAAGGGTGGTTACAAAACCATTATGTAACCAGACATTTAATTTACTTCATTAAATGATCAACCTCCCCTGTGGTCCCCACCATCAAAACTTAAAAGTGAGGTGGAAGGATGTTTTAAAAATAAAATAAAATAAAATAAATATATATTATTTATTCATTCACGAAAAAATCCAAAACAACTCTCCTCCTTAACCCACTACGGTCAAGGTTAAACCTCTCTTAAGTGAATCTCAGCGTTACGAGTTCAATATTGCCCTCATATTTCAATTCCGAGAACTGGTTTAGAAGTTAGGTTTTCCTGCTCACATGTTTACTGAACGTACCTTAATGAAAGTTCAGAAATTCATTCTGGGCACACCGGGCCTCAGAATCACACACCGCAAATTTTTACAGACTCGTAATAATTCCATATAAATAAAAAAAAAATACATGGAAAATCCAGGTCTTTACATCCACCCTCTTCTCCAACAAATGGGAAGTGAAAGTATCACTTATGTGTACGTGTGGACTACCGCCTCCACGTAGTGATACAATTCATTTTTCATCACCAAATTTTAGGGATGGTTATTATGATGGGTTTAATATTTATATATTATATTTATTAAATATTTATTATTTCGGAATAATAATATCATAGCTACCTTTTTACCTTTCAATCTACTTTAAAACGATAACATCACTCATGCGTACGTGTAGACTACCATCTCCACAAAGCGATGTGATTCATTTTTCATTTTTGATTTTCATAGATGGTAATAAGGATGGATTTAGAAAATATATATGATATATTTTATATAATAATTATTTTATTTAAGTGAATTATTATTTACATTTATTTAGTTTCATCCTTCAATAAGTGAAAACAACATTCATGAGTACGTACGACCTACCGTCTCCATGAACAATGTAATTAATTTTTATATCTTTATATTTTATGGATGATTATATATATATATATATAATTAATATATATTAATTTATATCATTATTAAAATTCTATATATTATGGAACTATGATCAAAGTACAAGGACCAAGACTATCAAAGAAAAACATACATGAAAAATGAAGCAGTTATCACCCAAAATAGTGATTTTAAGAAATAATTGTTAATAAATGGGTGATAAAAGGTTACAAGTAAATAATATATGGTATGATATATATGATTGTGGTTATAAAACATATTTATGATAAATCTATGTTCATTATACTGGAGGTTCAAACACATACAATGGAATGCGAACTTAAGGTAAGGGTTTATTTCACAATCTCATCATTAATTGGGATTGTTTATGATTTAGTCTCTATTGGGGGAATTATTTGATATATATATCTTAAACACAATATATTTTATTCACATCCAGTCATTTATATAAATTAAAAGTTTTCCTTTTATTTTTCTCTCTTTAATTACTTAAGATACTGAAATAATGTTGTTAAGGAAACCGACTTTGTTTTTATACTCGATTGGGAATATTTTTCTTCCATGTCCATATTTTTTTCAAATTGTTTTAAATAATATTTTTAATATTATACAATTATTTATTATATAAAATTCTGTCAATATTTTACTTTTTATAAATTGGTTTAAATGGAATCTTCTTATTGTTTTCTAAACGAGGTACTTTTGACTCTTTATCGAAAATGTGAAACGAATCCTTATTTTAACATACACATCACAAATAGAATTTAACACCATCATGAACACACAATTATTTGAAGATTACTTTATAAGTTTCAAAGGTTCCTTTATTATAATTTTTCCCTTAATATTTGGTAAATTTTTATATTTTAAATAAGTTATTTTTAAGTGAAAATGGTATTTTCTTAAAGAAAATTTCTAGTGATATTTTAAATAATTTTCATCAATGTAAACATCCTTTGATGAATATAATGATTTAATAACGAAATTATATAATAATACTATCCACCATATTTATTTAGATGGTTTATGACCAGTTTGACTAGGGAAAGTATTGACATTCCATATGCTAGTTATTCTAATACATAGAATTATTGATTTTTAAGGCATATTGATTAAGTTTTATTATTTACTCATATAATGAATGCATTGGAATTATTAAGTGATGGGTTGGGTCTAGAATTAAATTGAACCTTGATTCATTAGTTGGTCCCATGAGACAAAATAGTTTGGGTATTTGGATGAGGCATTACCCGTGTATGTAGACGTCTTAGCACGATGCCTTGATAGTAAGTTTATGATGTCCGATATTGTGCATTACATCATTATAAAATCATTTATTTATTTCCATGTGACTATTTTAATAGTTATGATATCCATGGATAAGTTTCATGATCATGTAATTATTATGTCATTATTTGACTATCATTTGTTCCCGCCATATTATTATCATATTATTTAGCTTCTGTTGTATGCATTCCATTACCGAGCATCCGATATCACCTCTTTATTATGTTTCCTTTCCCCAAGATACTAAGAAGTTTATTTTGATTGATATATAGGTATATTCTAGAGGGAATTATAGAGTTCTCAAAGAAAAATACTATGTTGTATTTTATGTTTTTAAATGTAATTTCAAATTTAAGTATGTATCCAGTTTTCCAAGATTACTAAAATATTTTCTCCTTTGTGATGCTATCGCTTTTATCTAGTACCAATGTAATAAAAAAACCACCGAATATGGTCTAATAGGGTCGGGGTATTTATAGTTGGCATCACATGAAGTTTATTAAAAACCTTGGGAACTAGATTTTGGATTTCATAGATTAGGAAACATAACCCTATGACTTAATTTGAGGATAAGTTTAAGTATAGGATAACATACTAAAGTTTTATTATGGTACATATTATCTAGTTTTCCTAGAAATACATATTTTTTGGGATACTACAAGTGAACATGGTTTTGGAAAAGATTAGTCTAGGGGTAATAACCCCGAAAATAGTTGGATGAGTATATCTTGAACATCATTATGATGCACGATGAGTGTTTCCTTACCACACACTATGTTTAACACTCCTAGGGGATATGTTTGAGTTAATTCACATTTTATTTCTAAAACGTTATGAAAATTTTGAAAATATTTTTATTTTTTGAGAATATTCTCAAAAAAACCAGGTTTATGATTATGAGACTAGTTATGCATAAATTTTTCATTTATGTTAAGTATTTCACTAGTTTTAAAATTATACATTATGATTCATAATGTTATGATCTAATATAGTGTATGAAATTGTTTAGAAATAGTGCCCAGTGAAAGGAATGGAAATTTTATGAATGCGTGTAATCTATATAGATATTTAACTCTTGGGAATGGTAATAAAGTTGGAGCTAGAGATGGAGTAGGAACTAAAAAAATTATAACTATATTAGGGAAACTGACTTAGGTTATGAACAATAAACTTTCCTGAATATAGAAGCTTGCTAATTTGAAATGTAGTGTAATAATGTTAGATCGTTTCATGAGACAACAATCTCTATTATTAAATGGAACCAAAAATTCATTTGTAGTTGATTAATGGATAAGTTCCTTAGAAAATATATTTATCGCTTTGAGAAGTAATGAAAGGAATAAGATTGTTATGGAATTTTATCATCTCATTGGGGATGCTGATTAATGGTGGTCATTGATTCAAAACACTAAGGTTGATGTGGAAATATAGAGCATGTAGTGGAAATATTTTAAGGTATTTTATTGTAAAAATATTATCCTCACGAACAATGATCGAGTATGGAGAGAAAATTTCTGATTCTATGATAAAAGGAAGATGAAAATGTTAAAAATCATAAAGATAACTCTATAAGGTTATAAAGTCATGCTATAGACTATGTACATAATTCAAATAGAAATATTGATGATTTATTTGATGGGATTAATCCAATCCTTCAAAGGGCACTAGTCTCCCAAAAATTCTCATCATACGAGGATATAATATCATGTGCTATTAAGATAGATAAATAATTCTTCAAGTCTTATGGATTTGAAGAAAATAAGATAATAATAAGATAACAGAGTAAAAAATGGATAAGGGAAAGAAGAGAAAGGGAAATTTTCCAACATGTGATACTTGTGGAAGGAAACACCTCGGTACATGATTAAAAGGAAAAAGTGTTTACTTCAAGTGTAGAGAAAAATTATATCATGATCATGAATGAAATCCATCAAATTATAATTATAACACCACAATATTTTTTATGAAATATTTTTATTTAGATAATTTGATTTCTTCAGTAGCTTGTGTTTCATGTAACAACGAGTTTAAACAAACTGTGATATACTATTAAAATATTATTATTATAACATGACCATTAAAACCTAGCCATTGAATTGGAGGGTATAAATAGTAATAACCATGTAAAGACTCATATTTTACTGATTTTAGTTTTAAAAGCTATTTGGGAAAATTATGAGGCCAGGTATTGAGACGATGTGCGATTCTGAGGCCCAGTGTGCTTGGAACGATTCATTGAAAAATGTTCAGTTTTTAATAAAGTGTATGAGAGATTTTACTAAAAAAGTATAATAACTCTTAAACGGGATCTTGGATTAGAAATTCGAGGGCATCATTGTTTTCAGAGCAACAAAGTTACCTTAGGTGAGGCCTAACATTGGCCGATACAGGTTGGCTGTGAAAGATAGTTTTTGGACATAAACATAAATAAAATAATTAAATAAAAATTATTTTATTTTTAAATAATAATAACTCATGAATAGTGACTTAGATTGGAAATCCATGACCACCATTGAGTTAATAATGTGGTGTTTTCCCTAGGCATGATTGAACTTTTGTTGGCTTGGGTCTTATGTAGAAAAACCCAAAAATGACATAATCATCATTAAATAATTTAAAGATAAATTATTTTGTTGATGAAATGATGATTATTTTTAAAATAATACTTATGAAAAAATACCAGGGTTATCCGCATAACCTTGGGAACACTGGAGAATTTATAATGAGAGATTTGGAGAAACCTCTCAAGGAAATGGTGACAGAATCATAGATCAACGATCGGCGAATGCTGTTCTTGACAGATCTCGCCAACAACGGTGACACAGTGATCGATATTAAATAGTGAGTGATCCAACTCAAAGGTAGGATGCATTATTTTGGTTTTCCTTCCTCATTATTGAATTAAAAAATGAACACGGGCCAACCAACGAATAGGTTGATCTCCAGTTTGATCGTAACCTTGCAAGGCGGGTTTTATTTATGCGGGATTTTATTGGGAGTTGATCTTCTGATTATTTTTTGATGAATTTGATTATCATTCTAATGTAAACTAACCATGATCCAAACCAACATTGATTGAGGATTGTTCCACTTGTTTGATTTATGCTTTTATCACCTCATTCATTATTCGTCATGGGCATTATTCACTTGGCCCATGACTTGACATAACCCAATAAATCAATCATTGCGTACCCTATTCTCGACACAACAATCCGATATCACAGATCTGGGATCGACGTGACACGAAGAAGGTGAGAAGACAAATATAGAGTTATTCAGATGATGGTGGATCCCTGAATTTTCATTCTTCAAAGTTCTTCAATGGAACAATGAATGAACCCTTTTAATCCATCGTGCGACCATATTAGAAGAAGAAACACATTGTTTGGGTGATGGTGTGACCGGACGAGTTTTGATCTTGAGTTTCTTAGAAAGGTGTGACCGAAATGGTGGCCAAATCTATGGAGGATATGACTGAAGCATGAACAAAGGATTCTATAAAATCCTGCACTACATGGCGTGTAATATAGGATTACACAGCGTGTGGGGCTCCCTCAGTGGCGACTAGGGTTTCAGGAGGTAGTAAAGTGTCACACAGTGTGTGAACCCTGTCAGATGACATATGGTTCCATTCCTGAGGCTTTCTGTGTATCTTGGGAGTTACAAAGACATGGGGTGGAGTACATGACTTGTCTACATGGCGTGTACCCCACAACATGGTCAGAGCCAGACCAGATACATAGGTTACCCCGTGTACTGGTACACGGGCAAGCGAACATGGGTTGACATTGTGTACCAACACATGACCATAGTACATGGGTGGAAACTAGATAGTAGTACACGATGTGTGATCCTTTCTACATGCCATGTATATCTCTTCTACATGACTTGTTCTGATGACATGGGCCGTTGAACATAGGCAGTACTCGGGGTTAAGGGACACTGCGTGTGACCCAACTACACACCATGTACCCCTTTCTACATGGATTTAATATCTTGTCCACCATTTCTTAGACAAGTTTCATTAGGGTTGGTTCCCTTGATCGTTCCATTGAAGTTTAGTTGGTATCATTTCCTATTCATAGGAGTATGATCCCTTCAGTAGGATGTTACTGGATATAGTTAGTAATCCCCTCCGAGAGGTCTGGAGCACGATCCTATATCCATTCTTGTTCCCTATGTAGAGTCTTGGTATCCACATTACCAATACTACCGGACGCCAATCCTCTACTGAGTAGGTGAATCCGGATGAGTCATGGTATTATACCATGGCCCTGGAAGTGATCCTCATTTGTATATCATGATCTTCCCCACTCGTGGAGTGAGTACTCCCAAAGCAATTGTATCATATCTCTCTTCAGATCGATCAATGTATCTCTCTCATGATGGTTACCTATGAAAAATACTTCTTTGGAGGATGTCATTAGTGCTATTAAACTTAGGAGTGTGTGCTCCTAGATGATTTACTTTGTGGAATCTTCAGAATGCATCTCTAGTGTTGGTACAGGGTAGTTGCAACTTACCTCTAGACTATTGGTTTGGGTTCAAGTATAACTATATATCTTTTTTATATCTGTTATGGACACATATTTGTGTAGATATGATTATAACTTTACTTTGTGTATTGATTTGTGGTTTTAGGGTGTCATACTGAGTATTTTCATACTCACCCCTACATGAGATTTACCCACACGTGTCATGTATTATGCAGACAAGCAACCTTTTGATAGAGTCCAAGGAAGAACAGGACTAGACAAAGCTTTGTGAGTTTAGACAGACTGAGGTGTTCCTATGACTTCAAGTAGTAGTCTGAGTACCTATTTGTTTACAGATTGGACCTTATGGTTTATAGACTCTTTTGGTGGTATTTTATTCTAGACCAGTTTAATTTACTGCACTGTACTTTCCTTTCATACTCTGGTTGGGTTTAGTGGTATATATGCATTTTGTTCCCTAGTGGTTTTGTTTACATTTTAGAATTTGTGGTCTTGGAGATGTGTGTGTTTGTACAAGTACTTAGGAAATGCCTCCCATGTTAGTGATATGCCTACTTGGTGCTAGTCACCAACTCTTGGACTATTAGAGGTGGGTTTGGGGAGTGGCAGAACGGGCCCCACTGGGATGGGTCATGACAGAGTGGTATCCGATCTAGTCAATTATACATTGAGACCGAGAGTATATTAGATTGGTTTAGGGAAATAGTGTTAAGTGTTTTGAGTATGGATTTTAGGACAGGGACTCCAGTGTTGGTGTGATGACCGATGTATCCATACACACAGACTCTAATATCATGCATTTTGACTCAGTACATGAGAACACTAGTTGGAGGGAAACAATAATGGCACATGCATCGTATAGGAATAGGTTGTGATTTCCATGTCCTTCTTGAGTTAGTTCTCTAGATATACTCATTGACTGTGGTACATCTGGTTCTCTTACAGGATGTCTTCATAACATATACCATCTAGGATTCAGCAGCTTGATCATGAGGATTACCCCCTCAGTAAAAAGGCTTCGATATAGGGATCAGTTCCCCAAATGTTACCTCCTGGTGGTGCACCATCCATACCACAACCTTTAGAGTAAAATATGGTACTCGTAGTACCAGCAGATGAAGATCACATGCTGAGCACGCTTTACTAGTTTTAGCAGAAGAGACCCCTCAGGTTCCTAGGTGGTCCCGACACACAGGTGACTGAGGATAGGCTTGAAGTGGTGAACCGAGTTTTCCGTCTAGTTAGGACACCACTAGATCAGATGGTGGATCTAGAGGTGAGCCTTCTCCTTGGCACAGTAGGGTGATGGTGGGGTTTAGTTACCCGATCTTACAATGAGGCGACCCTTCCATGGGTAGAGTTTGAGGACCTTTTCAAAGAGGTGTTATCACCTTATAAGTTGAGGGTTATTCATATCCAAGAACTTCTGTATCTACGATAAGATGACATATTGGTGTTTGAGTATTCATCGAGGCATACCTACCTCTCTAGGTACTTGATGGATATGACACGCAATCAGCACTACAGGGCTCAAACCTTTGAGTGAGGTCTACACAGAGACATCCAATCCAGTGTATCCCCTATATGCATTCCTACCTATACTGGGGTGCTTGGTAAGTATTTGGTGGATGATATTTCCTTGGCTTTGAAGATACAACCAGTGGTAGTCAGCAGTGGGAAAGCAGGAGTAGGGACCTAGATAGTGGGAAGCTGACATCAGCCTAAAAAACATAGATGTGGGAGACGTCACAAGAGGAAGACCCATAACAAGAATTATACCATTCATGACTCATGGGGTGGGTCTAGTTATCCTAGATCAAGGTGATTCTATTCTTATGGCAGCATGGGACATATCGCTAGAGATTGTCTAACCCATCGAGCTGCTGATAGGGAGACAGTGGATGGGCCACTAAGGCAGAGGCAGAAATAGGAGAAGGCAGATCCGTCGGGTGGCAGACATGGTTGAGGAGCTGGGAGAGCAGCAGGAGGTGGAAAACATTTTTAGGTGTTATGACCACCACCCTCAGGCAGTCCATGCCAGGCTCAAGGATCTAGAGGATAGGCGTGGGGACAAATGTATGCGGTCGAGGCGTACCCAGAGGCTCCAAGAATGATTCAAGTTATGATCTGTGTCTTTTAAACTTTAGCTTCTATTTTTATAGACATAGATACTAGTCATTATTTTATTATCACAAATCCTGCACGAGACCTTGAGATTCCAATTAGACCATTGAATCAACCCTTACACTTGGAGACACCTACTGGAGGAGACTTGATGATCACACTTATGCTTACGGTGTGACATAAACCTTGGAGGCAAGAGTTTCAGTTGGAACCTCTTGGTGGTAGCGTCAAGGCCTTACGACGTCATTCTTGGTATGGATTGGTTATCTTTGGTCCTTTCCCATATTGACTATTTTAGGTGAAGAGTGTGGTTTTTCTATAGCGATGGAATGAGGTTTTTCATTGCTAGATAAAAGGAAACCCAAAAAATATAGAATAGACTCATGCATAAGAGGTTTCAACTGATCACTCATGAGTTGGCTAACCTTACCCTTGGAGAAACAAATGTTTTGAGTTTTCAGTTCCCAGTAGAAACAGTATAATATGAGTAATTCTTTCTTGAATATGTTCCAAGATTACCTCCCCATCAGAAGATAGACCTCTGTATTGTTTTACACCCTAGGACGACACTAATATCAACACCAACATATCAAATGGCTTCCACAGAGCTCTGCAAGCTGAGGGTGAAGTTTGAGGACTTGTAGAGGAATGGATTAGTAAGACCTAGTATTTCACCTTGGTTGACCCCAGTTTTGTTTACAGAAAAGGTAGACCAGAGCTTAAGGTTGTGTGTGGATTGCCGATACTTAAACCAAATGACCGTGGAGAATGAGTATTCACTACCAAGGATTGATGATCACCCAAAGTAATTGAGAGGGTCACAATGGTTCTCAAAGGTTGAACCTAGGTCAATCAATTCTTTTAGAATTTAATGAAAAGTTTTATGAGTTCCCCAATCTTGAGATTTCCGGAGAAGGGTGCCGAGTACGTAGTGTTCTGTGATTTATCAGAGACTAGACTTGGTTGTGTCTGGATATAGAGTTGAGTAGTGATTGCCTATGGTTCACGCCAGTTGAGGCCACATTATCATAACTATGTAACCCATGATCTTGAGTTGAAATGGTAGTATTCACACTGAAGACGTGACAAAAATACCTTATGGGAGAGCAATTTATCATCTAATTTGATGAAAAGAGTCTCAAGTATATCTTCTCTCAGAAGGATCTAAACTTCAGAAAGAGGCGATGGCTAGAGTTCCTCCAGGACTATGACTTTGAGGTTTTCTATAATCCCGGGAAGGGGAATGTGGTGGAGTATTCTCTCAGCATAAGATATAGTTCCTATTTTCTGAATGAGGCATCAGAGCATTTGACCTTGTTATAGTTATCCTTTATGGATGGAGATGATGCAGCTTACCTCTAGTCGATGGTTTTCACCCCTCCACTCTTATAGCGAGTCAGTAAGGAACAACTTGGGGATACTGATTGTGATACCTTACATTCTTAGATGTCTATAGGGCATGCCCTTGATGGATATTCCCAAGGTGGGGAGTGTGTCTTTATTTCCAATGGATGCACAATTGTACTAGTGGCGTTGTGAGAGGAGGTTTCGCAGGAGTTTCATACACCCCCATGGGCGGTACACCCTAGTGTGGGGAAGATGTACTGGGACCTATGATGTTAGTTTTGGTGGATAGGGATGAATAAGGTAGTGGAAGAGTTCATTTCTTGATGCCTTACATGCCTGTAGGTGAAAGCTAAGAACCAGGTTCCAGCGGGTTTATCTTAACCCCTTGAGGTTACACAATGGAAGTGGGATGAAATATCGATATATTTCATGAAGGGTTTAGCACATATGTCCAGGGGACAAGATTCCATCTAGGTGATCGGTTACTAACTCACCAAGGTGACCCAATTCCGAGCTATTTGAGAGTAGAGTTCAGTAGAGATCTTGGGATGCCTCTATGTTTAGGAGATAGTTCAACTCCATGGAGTCCCATTGATGATAGTTTCTGATCGTGATGCTTGTTTCACATCCTGGTTGTGGAAGGGATTACATGAGGTGTTTGGGACTCAGTTACACTTGAGCACAACATTCCATCCCCAAATAGATGACCAGATGGAGTGGACCATTCAGGTCTTGGAGGACATGCTATGGGCTTGCATGTTGGACTTTGGCCGTATTTGGGAGGATCACTTACCTCTGGTGGAGTTAGCACACAATAATAGATATAGTTTCACCATTGGTATGACACCATTCTAGGATTTGTATGGGAGACCCTGTCAGTCACCACTTTTCTAGACCAACCCTGGAGAGTTAACACTCATGGGCCCAGAGTTGGTGTGAGCTACTACCAAGAAGGTGAAGATCATCCAGGAGCAGATGAAGACTGCACAAAGCCATTATAAATCTTATGCTAATATATGAAAGATACCTTTTGAGTTTCAGAAAGGAGACCATGTTATCTTTCGGGTCTCACCTTGATGAGGGTTATGAAGATTTCAATGGGGTGGTAAGTTATCTATGAGGTTTATTGGAAATTTTCAGATACTGCATAGAGTTAGTGAGGTGGCATACCACTTGGATCTACCCCTATAGTTGAACTGGGTATATGACGTCTTCCACATGTCACAACTAAGGAGGTACGTGCATGACCCATTGCACGTCATCAAATGGGGTGAGATGGACATCGATGATGGAGTGACTTTTTCTAAGCACCTATTGGAGATTGAGGATTGGTAGGAGAGGATCATTCATGGGTGGTCAATTCCTTTGGTGTGTGTTTGGTGGTATCACGAGAATCTCTAGGAGAGAACATGGGAGGGGGAGGCCCAGATTCATGCACAATACCCACATCATTCTGAATAGTACTGTTTTTGGATTTTTGGGGATGTAAATCCCTAAGGTGGGGAGAATTTAATGACTTGGATTTTACTGATTTTATTTTTATAAATTGTTTGGGAAAATTCCAAGTCCAGAAACTGAGAAGGAGTGCAATTCCAATACATGGTGTGCCCAAAACGATTTGTTGAAAAGTACTCAGTTTTTAATAAAGCGCATGAGCAATTTTTCTGAAAAAGTGGAATAACTCTTAAATGGGAGCTTGAATCAGAAATCTGAGGGCACTGTTGTTTTTAGAGCAGTGTCTTTACCTTAGTTGAGGCCTAACATCGGCCGGCGCGGTTCGGCTATGAAAGATAGTTTTTGCACGTAACCATAAATAAAATAATTAAATGAAAATTATTTTATTTTTAAATCAAAATAAATAATGAATTGAGACTCGGATTGGAAATCCAATACCACCATTGAGTTTATAATGTGGTGTTTTCCCTAGGTGTGACTTAATTTTAGTCAGCACAGGTCTTTTGTGGGAAAACCTAAAAAGGAAGTAATCATCATTAAATAATTTAAAGATAAATTATTTTATTGATGCAGTGAATATTACCTTTAAAAGAATCCTTATGAAGAAATCATAGGGTTATATGCATAATATTGGTAACACCATAGAATTTCTAAGGAGAGCTTTAGAAAAACCTCTCATGGAAACAATGATGAAATCACATATCGATGATCAATGAATGTCGTTCTTGATGGATCTCACCAACGACAGCGACGCAACAATAAATCTTCACTATCAAGCAATAAAACTCAAAAGCAGGATGCATTATTTTGGTTTTACTTCCCATTTCTTTAATTCCATGACGAATGTGAACCAACTAATGAACAAGTTGATCCAAAGTTCGATTGTAACCTTGCAGGATGATTTTTATTTATGTGGGATTTTTTGGGAGTTGATCTTATGATTATTTGTTAATGAATTAAATTTTCATTCTAACAAAAACGAACCATGATTGACACAAAAATCGATTAAGGTTTGTTCTTTTTATTTGATTTATGATTTTCTCCCCCCATTCATCATTCATCACAGACGTTCTTCACTTGGCCCACAACTCAACATAACCTGATCAATCAATCATTGAACACCCAATTCTTGGTGCAATGATATAATATTGTAGATATAGGATCAATGTGACACGACGGAGGTGAGAATATAGACACAGATCCATTCGGACTATGGTGGATCTCAAAATCTGCATTCTTCAACGTTCTTTAGTGGAATGATGAACGAACCCTTTTAATATGTTGTGCGACCAGATTGGAAGATGAAAAACATTGTTTAGGTGACGGTGTGACCAAAAGAGGCTGGATATTGAGTCTCCTGGCAAGGAATGGCCATAATGGTGGATGTAGTAGTGGATGATATGACTGGAGCATGAACCAGGGATTCAGGAAAATCCCATGCTATATGGTCTATAATTTGGGATTACACTACGTGTGGGCCCCCCTCAATGATGACTAGGGTTTTAGGAGGTAGTAAAGTGTTACACGACATGTGACCACTATAACATGGAATGTGGGCCCTTCATCGAGGCTCAAAATGTATCTCGAGAGTTACACGAGCACAGGGTGGAGTACACGACTTGTCTACACGTTGTGTACCCCACCACACAGCCAGACCCAGACTAGATACATGGGTAACCCCATGTAATGGTACACAGGCAGGACAGTGGACCTAGGATAGTAGGACATGACATGTGAGCATTTCTACATACCATTTATACCTCTTTTACACTACATGTTCTGATGACACGGGCTGTTGAACACGGGCAATACCCAAGGTCAAGGTACACAACATGTGACCCTACTACACACCATGTACCCCTTCTTGCATGGTTTGAATATATTTTCCACCATATCTCAGACAAGTTTTATTAGGGTTAGTTCCCTTGGTTGTTCTTCTGAAGGTTAGTTGGTATCATTTCCTATTCACAAGAGTATGGTCCCTTCAACAGGATTTTATTGGATATAGTTAAGAATACCCTCTGAGAGGCCCGAAATAGGATCCTATATCAATTTTTATGACCTAAGTAGAATCTTGTTATTAGTGAAACCAATCCTATTGGACACCGATCCTCTACTTAGCAGGTAAATTCGGATGAGTCGTGATATCACCCCATGGCCCTGGCAGTGATTCTCATCTGTGAATCGTGATCTTCCCTACTTGTGGAGTGAGTACTTCTGAAGTGAGTGTATCGTATCTCTATTCAAATCGATCAGTGTATCTCTCTCATGAAGGTTATCGATGAACAATACTTCTCAGGTGGACGTCATCAGTGCTATCAGACTTGGGAGTGTGTGCTCCCAGATTATTTTCTTTGTAGAATCTTTAGAATGAATCTCTAGTGTTGGTATATGGTAGTTGCGACTTACCTCTAGACTACAGGTCTGGGTTTGAGTATATTTGGATATCTTTGTTATATATACTTTAGAAACATACTTGTTTATAGCTGATTGTACCTTTACTTTGTGTATTACTTTGTGGTTTTAGGGTGTCCTACTGAGTATTGTTATACTCACCCCTACACGGGCTTCCCCCATACAACGGCCCGAAGGGTTTCAAATTTTTCTTTCATTATTGATAAAGCCCCCTTTTAAGGGAAGAAGGGGGAAACCCAAAGACGTCATTGAATTAAGACAAAATAACCCAAAGGAAAAAGGAGTAAAACCAAACTGACCACTGAAAGTGTCCCTCCCCATCCTATAATCATGTTGAGAATCATCGTTGCAATGAATATCAGCAAGAAAGTGTCCTGTGTCAAAGCACAAGCCCGATCTGATGACTGACGTCATACCCTCTCAACAACCAAATCTGACATGCACTAGGATTCTCCCACACATGTCATGTATTGTGCAGACAAGCAACCTTTTGACAGTCTAGGAAATACCAGGACTAGACGAATCTTTGTGATTTCAGAGAGGCTGAGGTGTTCCTATGACTTTGAGTAGCAGTCCTAATACCTATTTTTTATAGGTTAGACCTTGTGGTTTACAAACTCTTTTAGTGGGATTTTATTCTAGCCCAATTTACTTTACTGTACTCTATTTTTCTATCGTACTTTGGTTTGGTTTAGTGGTATGCATGCATTTTTTTCCTTAGTGTTTTTTATATTTCAGAATTTGTGTTCTTGGAGAAGTGTGCATGTATATAGGTACTTAGTAAATTACTCCCATGTTAGTGATATTCCTACTTGGTGCTAGTCACCAGCCCCTGGCCTATTGAAGGAGAGTTTGGGGATTCATAGTAGGGGCACCACTGGTACGGGTCATGAAAACTATATTATGAAATATATTTATTAATTTGTAGGAAATAAAAACTTAATTTTTAGTTCGGTCATTTTATTCTTCAAAAATATGATTTTTTTAAAAAATGATTTTATTTATTTTTATGAGAAAATAAATATAATTAATTTTTAAACATTTAGAAAATTTATTTGAAAAAATAAACTTAATTTTTAAATTCATCATGTCAAAATTATTTTTGGATGAATTTTTGAGAATTTTCTAAAAAGTTATAAATTTTAATGAATAGTGAAATATATTGATTTTCATTGAATACTGTATTTTATTTTAATGAATTTAAAAATTAAAATTATATTTAGGATTAGTTTTAATGATAAATTAGTTCCTTTTCATTATAAATAATCTATTTTTGGTCTTTGAAATTAATTTTATACAATAATCTAGCATAAAAACATTTTATAATTAAAAGGGCATTTTTTGGAAAAATTGTTTTTCGTTGAATTTTTTCGGTTAAATATTAAATCAAATTATTCCAGTTCCATGTTTTGAATTTTGAGAAATGTATTCAATATTTGGAATCAAGAGGTCAAAATTTATTAAATACACCCCTTTAATTTTTGATCATTATGAATAGTAACCTTAGTAATTTTGTCACCATAGTTAAGGGTAAATCGGGTAATTAAGGGTAAAAATAATACGATAAGATTTAGAAAATGACCATAAAACATTCCCCAATTCTATTATATGAGTAATTTTCTTTCATAATAATCCATGGGTAGAATTTATGACTTTTTGAAACCACTTGGTTGACATTAAGACCCTGAAAGTATTTTATTTAATAAAAAGTCAAAGATGTCACACAAAAGATATGGTAACATAGAAGATATATTTGAACATAAATAGTATTCATAAATCTAAAATAATTATCTACATAATGTTAATTTATTATTGATTTATAGTGAAGAAATAATTACTAAATTTTTTTACCCAACAATGATGATGTAATTATTAAATAAATGAAAAAAATAAAAAAATGATATTAAAAATATTAAAATAAATATAATTTGAGACATTTAAGGTGATCCAATAATTCTATATATGTTCATGACATGTTTATGATATAATAAAATAGTTGGTTCTAATATTACTTGTTCTTTTGATGATTTTAAAGTCAAAATAATGAATAATATCAATTTTGAAAATAATGATGTTTTATGAGATTAATATTTTATTAAATTATTTAAAAATCATAAAAATATTAAATAAGATAAAGGGGGAAAATATATGGTTAAAAATGTAATCCCCTATGTATTTATATTCCATTTTGAATCATTTGTATCTAGAATAGTCTTATTATAATTTAATGTTTTGAGAAATTCCAAAGACACCCCTCTCCTCCCTTATAAATACCACCCCTTACCACCCCTTATCCTCACACCATACAAGCCTTAAAACTTTAAAAATATCTACCAAAAACTCTCCTCCCCACTTGATCCATGTCCAAGTACTTCTGGTCTCACCAAAAGGCCAATTCCAAGTTCCTCAAGGGATCCTTCAGTGAGGTGATATTCAAGAGGTATAATCCCCAAACTACCTCTTTTAATTTATTTTCATCCTCTACCATCTAATCACATATTTCATCCATAAAATAATAATAATTATAGTATCCTACACATAATTTAATGTTATATTTTTAATGGAATATTTTTTATCCATCTGTTTTTCTCATATCCTCTTATTCAAAGAAAGGAAACCATTGTCCAAATTATGACAGTTAACCATCTCTGTGGATAATGAGTTTTCATTTTCTATTAAATCCTTAAAGGATGGTCATAAAACTATTATTATGTTTAAATAATATTTTTAAAAGTATATTATTACTTATTTAATGTTCTTGAACTAATATATAGACATAATATTAAATAAAATGAAGCTAATGCATGATGGTCAAAAAAAACTACCAAAATAAATTAAACATTTATTATTAATGTTTTATCAAATTATTCATCCTAATATCATAAAAAAATGATATATGGGACCATTTAAACTTTTTTAATTGTATTAATATAATTTTAGTTCACATTTTTAATAGTATTCCCATTTGATAAGGACTTCCATAATTATACACAAGTGAACCGACCATGAAACCATTAAAAGAACACTCACAGAACGATGAAATTGAACCTTATAACTCATTGAAATGACCATAAATTAAATTAATAAAATTATAATAAATCAAATAAATGTGTAATAGTTTCTTCATTAAGTAATTAATTAATATAATTTTATTATCCAAAACATTAAGTTCAAGTTTATAATGCATTCATAAAAAAGGTAAATGGTCTCTCTGAACCTTTATGTTTACTTTGGGTTACACTTTCTCTCTATTTGACTTAATACACATCTTAATTTTTCTTATATAATTATCCTATATTATATTTATATTCTCCATAAATATTTATGTATATCCATTCATATTTACTTTATGGGGAATTACATTTTTTAAAAGGCTCCCTTCTCAATTCCTCTCAATAATCAAACTAGATTAAAATGAACTTCTTTGTTTCTTTCCCATTTTCAAGTACACTTCATAAACTATTTTAAAATTTCAATATTTTTCTAAAATCACTCAAAATATCATTAAGAATCATTTTATTTCATTTCTAGTTTTATAAAAATAATTATACCATTATCCTCTTTAAAGACTCTTTATTATTTTCCCTAAAGCCAAACTTAAGTGGCACATTTATAATGTTACCTAACCACTATTTTTTATGTTTTTAATTAATTTGGACATCATTATTATTGATATATTCTTATTTTTTCCTTTATTAATGATTTTTTTCTATTTAAATTCCTTATTTCATGGATATCATTGTTATACGCCCTTTGGTTAAGTCTTATGGCATGACTATGATACCCATTTCTTTCCATGGATAACCCTTATGTTTATTCCTTATGTTTGATTCCTTATATGGTACACATATGAAAGAACATGTTATGTTGGGTGCACTTATATAGTGATCTAATGAATTGGGTAATTTTTTTTATCTCATGAGATGTTATTTATGGTATTATTTATTAAACATAATCCATTATGGGACTCTGCCCACCATCTGATATAGTCTGGGAATTTAGTCTTGAATCATGTTTATGTCATGTTATATGCTAAAAACACTTTACTATGTTTCCATGATCATAGGATTACATATTCTATATGTTATACTTCCATATGTTTATTCATTATTCGTGCCTTCTATGTAATCATTTTATGTCTTTTAACTCATGTTCCATGCTTCAATCCCATGTTTATTCCCTTACTGGGTTTTTTAGCCCATCCCTTTTGTCTATGTATTCCCCAGGTTATCCTATATAGTTTTAGGATCTCAAAGGGATTTAGGAGATCATTATGTATATTAATAAAAAAAATGTTTTTTAGTTTCATTTTTTTAATTATGTACCTAGTATTCCAATGAAACTACACTTTTTGATCCTTGGTTTGCATTTAATGGATAATTATGCCTAAAATCATGTAATAATATGTATAAAAGGCTTGAGTGCCTATAGTTGGAATTACAGTATAGTTTAGTTATTTTTGGGTATTAGTACTAGAAAAATTTAGTTAGAACCATAGGGATATTTTATCACCACGGATACCCTAGATTAAAACTTATGGAATCACAAGTTAGTTTATACTTTTCATGTATAAGTTTATACTTATACATTCATAGTTGCCTTTTTACATTCTCATTATATGATAACCTGTTTTCTAATTAGTATATAAAACAGAATTTTGAGGGTTAAATTTCATAATGGGGGAAGAATTTAAAACAACAATATTTTTATGAAATATTTCTCTTTAAAAATTTTTATTTCTTCAGTAGCTTGTATTGCACACAACACTGAGTTTAAACAAATCGTGATATAATTTTAAAATATTATTATGATAACATGATTATTATAAAATAACTACTTAATTGAAGTTTATTAATAGGAATGATAATATTATGTAATATATTTATTAATTATTATTAAATAACCACTTATTTTTTTTTGTGAATTCATTTTATTCTTCAAAAACATGTTTTCTTCAAAAAATGATTTTATTACTTTCTATGAGAAAATAAATATAATTAATAATTGACTATTTTAGAAAATTTATTTGAAAAAATTAACTTAATTTTTTAATTCATAATGTAAAAATTTTCTTTGGATGAATTTTTTATAATTTTTAAAAAGGTATAAAATTTTAATGAATAGTGAAAGATACCGATTTACATTGAAAACTATATTATATTTTAATGCATTTACAATGTAAAATTATATTTTGGATAAGGTTTAAACTTTAATTAGTTCATTTTTATTATAAATAATCTAATTTTGGTCTTTTAAATTAATTTTATATAATAATTTAGCATAAAAACATTTTATACTTAAAAGGGAATTTTTCGGAAAAAATATTTTTCGTTTCCTTTTGACAGTTTAATATTAAATTAAAATTTTTCAATTCTATGTTTTTAATTTTAAAAAATAGATAAAATATTTGGAATTAAGAGGTATAAATTTAGAAAATATATCCATTTTATTTTTGATCAATATGAATAGTAACCTTATTAATTTTTTACCACTATTAAGGGTAAATTAGGTAATTAAGGGTAAAAAAAATATGATAAGGATTAAAATATGACCCTAACACTTGAACCAATTCTATTATATAAGTAATTTTTGACCATAATCATTCATGGGTAGAATTTATGACCTTCTGGAGCCACTTAGTTGACATTAATATCCTTAAAGTATTTTATTTAATGAAAATCCAAATATGTCACACTATTATTTTTAATAAGTATAACATTTTTAATTTTTGGTTATTAAGAAGATATTTTTAACCATAAATAGTATTTGGAAATATAAAATAATTATCCACATATTGGTAATTTTTTTAATTTTTAGGGAATAATTAATTACCCTAAATGCTTACATAAAAATAATGGTATAATTATTAAATAAATGGAAAAATAAAATAAATGATTTTAAAAATATTAAAATAAATAAAATTTGAGATATTTAAGTTGATACAAGAATTATTTAGATTAACATGAAATGTTTAGGATATAATAAAATATTTTTTTCTAATTTTAAGTTTTCTCTTGATGATTTTAATGACAAAAAAATGAATAGTATCTAATTTGATAATAATGATATTTTATGGGATTAATATTTTATTAAATTATTTAAAAATAATAAAATATAAAATAAAATAAAATGGGATAATATATGGTCCAAAATTTAATCACCTATGAATTTATAGGAAATTTGGAAGTATTTTACTCTCTAATAGTGTTATTATAATTTAACAATTTGAGAAATTTCAAAATACCCCTCTCCTCCCTTATAAATACCAGCCCTCACCACCCCTTCTCCTCACACCTTCCAAGACATTATGCTGTCCAAATATCTTCCAAACACTCTCTTACCAAATATACCCACATCCAAGTGCTTCTAGTCCCACCAAAAGAAAAATTCCATTTTCCTTGAGGGATCCTTCAATGAGGAGATATTCAAGAGGTAACTTTCTTAAACTACCTCTTTTAGTTTTTTTATTGTACCTTCTCCTCACCTCTTTCATCCATCAAAGCATAATAACTCTAGTATCCTGTATATAATATAATTTTATATTCCTAATGGAATATTTTCTATCCATCCGTTTTTCTCATCTCTACATATTCAAAGAAAGGAAACTATTGTCCAAATTATGATAGTTAACCGTCTCTATGGATAATGAGTTTTTATTTTCCATTACCGCCTTCAATTCTGGTCATAAAAATATTATTATGGTTAAATAATATTTTAATAAGTATATTTTGAATTATTTCATGTTCTTTAAATAATATATAGGAATAATATTAAATAAAAATAAACTAATACGTGATGGTCGAAAAAACCACAAAAATAAACTATAACATTTATTATTAATGTTTTATCAAATGAATCATCCTAATGTCAGAAAAAATGATATATGTGACCATTTAAACTTTTGGAAGTGTATTAATTGAATTTAATTTCACTTTTAGAATAGTATTCCCATTTAAAAAGAACTTCCATAAATATACATAAGTGAACCGACCATGAAACCATGGAACAAACACTCCTAGAATGATGAAATTGAACCAACTCATCGAAATGGCCATAAATGGACTTAATAAAATTATAATAAATAAAATAAATTTATAAGAGTTTCTAAATTACGAAATTTATGAATCTATCTTTATTATCTAGGAAATTTATTGCAAGTTTATAATGCATTAGAATATAAGGCAAGGGATCACTTCAAACCTCCATATTTACTTTGGTTTACACTTTCTCTCTTTTTGCCACAATTTATCTCTTCATTAGTCTTACAAAATTCTTTTTTATTTTATGAATATGTATTATAAATATGTATATATCTCAATTAATCTTTCTTTGATGGGTAATTACATATTGTAAAAGGCCCCCTTCTCAATTCCTCTCGATAAGATAATCTGATTAAAGGGAACTTATATGCTTCTTACCCATTTACAAGTACACTTCATAAATTGTTTTAATCTTCCAATATTTTTCTAAAATTACTAAAATTATAATGAGAAAATATTTTATTTAATTTCTGGCTTTGTGAAAATACTTTTGCCTTTATCATCTTTAAAGAATCTTTATTCTTATCCCTAAAACCTCACTTAAGTGGAATATTTATAATGTTACCTAACCATTATTTTTCATGTTTTAAATTCAATTGGAAATAATTATTATTGATCAATTATTATTTTTCCTATATGAATGAATTTTTTTTATTGAAATCCCTTATTTCATGGATATCATTGTTATACACCCTTTGGTTATGCCTTATGACATGATTATGATACCCGTTTCTTTCCATAGGCAACCCTTATGTTTATTCCTTATGTTTGATTCTTTATATGACACATATATTCATGAACATTTTATGATGGGTGAACCCATATAATTTTCCAATGCATTGGGTAATTTTTTAGTCTCATGAGATGTTATGTATGGGATTAGAGAGTAAACCTAATCCATTATGAGACTCTATCCACCATGTGATATAGTCTTGGAATTTAGCCTTGACTCATGTTTATGTCATGTTATATGTTTTTGAAACTTAACTATATTTCCATGATCATATTGTTACATGTTATATATTTTATTCTTATATATGTTTATTCATGATCCATTAATTTTATGTTATCATGTTACACCATATAACCTACGTGTTATGATTTAATCCCACGTTTATCCCCTTACTAGGATTTTTATTTCATCCTTTTGTCTATTTATTCCCTATGTCATACTATGTAGCTGTAGGAGATCAAAGTGAGTTAGGATATTATTATAGAGAATAAAAAGATGTTTTATTGTAATTTCATTTTTTCTAATTATGTACCTAGTCTTCTAAATATAGTAGAATTTTCAATCCTTGGATTGAATTTAATGGATAATTATACCAAAAATCATATAATAATATGGGTAAATAGATTGGTTTTATATAATAATGCTTTAAGTATAAGGAGATGGGGCACCATTCCAACTAATGCCTCAAACATCAAGGGAACTTACCACAAAATAAGCCAAGGTGGGAAGGAAAATATTATAAAATTACTACAGTTGAAGTGGATGTTCCTAGTGATGTGGTGAAAGGTACACTTATCATACACTCCAATATTAATTTTTTGTATTTAATTCTTACTCTACCCACTCTTTTATATCTGAAGAGTTTTATAAGGGCATCACATCACCACCTAAATGATTATATGTCGAGTTGGGGGTGAAAAATCCTAAGGGTAGGATGATTGCATATCAATTCTATATATCCTCTCTGATATAAGTTTATGGGAATGTTTTTCCTGCGTATCTTGTAATTGTTCCTCTAGTTGAATTTGATGTAATTTTTGGTATGGATTGACTCTCTCAGTATAGATCCCATATGAATTGTCGAGGAAGGGAAGTTATATTAGATATTTTTAATCAATCTTCCATCATCTATCACTGTGAGTATGAACTTGAACATCCAATGGAAATTACTTCCATAATATGGGTTTTTTTCTACATATTTATGAAGATATTTATCTCAAATGGTTGGCTAGAAAATCAACATTAAAAATGTGCCAATTTTTTGGGAATATACTGATGTATTTCTAGGGGACTTTCCTAGTCTTATCCTGATTCATGAAGTTAAGTATTAAATAGAAATCACACCTGGTGTTATGTGTCACGACCCGCCCTCGGGGTCCGTGCCGTGACTACCCCAAGCCCGCCTTCCATAGGCCAGGGGCTGGTGACTAGCATCAAGGCGTAAATCCCGGTAAAAAGGGAAGGCATTGCCTTTGTAAAGTAAACAAACACCACAGAGTAAGCAAGCGGAAAGTAAATACTAAGCAAAAGCAGAGTACAACTGAAAGTGCGGAAAAGTAAATGGGCCAGTATACAAACCCAAACTGAAAGTAAAGTACAACTCGAAAGGGAAAACATCAACTGAAAAGTAAAAGCCGCTACACCGAGCTGTCGACTGGAAATCCCACCTGAAGGGTGGGTACAGATAGCTCCACTGCTCCACGGGTTCCGCCGTCCGCTCCGAGCACGTCTCGCCCAGTGATCCTCCTCCAGGTACCGTCCTGCTCTGCAAGCCTCAGCTAAGATCAACGCTGTCTGTCGTCTGCAACCAACACAACGTAGTGTGGGAAAAGCCTGTGCAGGGGTGAGTATAAGCTACTCAATAGGGACCCCGAGACCCCTGAAGGTCTCCCAAAATCCACAAAGGATAAGCCACAAAGAAAGGTACAATCACGAAGTAACAACCGACACTGCTTAGGTATATGCCCATACATATACCTAAGTCACCAATTTCAAATACGCTCCAACCTCCGAGCCCAAGTACAACTCAGTCCACACAGGAAAGTAAACGTATTCCACACAGGAAAGCAAAACGTAATCCACACAGGATTTCACAACACAATCCACACAGGAAAGCAATAGGTTTCAGCTCACACAGGATTTTCATTATAAAAAACGTAACTACTGAAGAGCCCCATCTCTGAAGTGTATATTGTCCTGTCACGACTCTGAGATACTGCTCACTAACCTAAGACTGCTGAGGTACTCCTCCTGTCGAGTACTGCGGGTCTGCCGCCAACTACCGGGCGCTCCGTCCGCTGAGGGTCTGCTGCCAAATACCGGGCGCTCACCCAAATAGCCTACAGAGGTACTCCTCCCGTCGAGTACCGCGGGTCTGCTGCCAACTACCAGGCGCTCCGTCCGCTGTGGGTCTGCCGCCAAATACCGGGCGCTCCGTCCACTGGGCTAGTCGACTCACTCCAAGTCGAGTCGGTCGAGCAGTCTTCAGGTCTCAGCCGGCTACACGGTCTCCGTACTCCGTACGCTCGTCTCCAGTATCGCAGGTCTGCTGCTACAACCAAGCGCACCACCTCTATCGAGTAAAACAGATGATTCAGCTCACACAAATATACTTCTTCGGATGACGATAAAGGTGATCACTGAACCATCTAATTCGTCGGACCCACGAAGGATCGATAGGTACTAACCCCCGCAGTGACCTACACAGGATCGGACCCACACAGGATCGGGCCCACACAGGACCTGTAGCACTGATCTACGTAGGATCGCTGAGTGCAGTAGTCGTCGTCGTCGAATCCACACAGGATCTCTGTACTGTCGTCGTCGCAGTCACAGTAGCAGTAGCAGTAGCAGTAGCAGTCACAGTAATAGTCGCAGTAATAGTCGCAGCCACAGTCGCAGCCAGCACTAGGGTTCCCGCACACAGCAAGCTCGTACAGGAGGGTCCGCTCCCCGAGCCGAGAGGCTGATACATCAACTGTCACAAAATCCAGAGTTGATGTATCCAAAAGTTCCGTATCGTCAACAGGAACTCAACGCAACAGACGGCGCGTCGATTCGACGCCCGGTCTGAGAGTTATTGGCATTTTCGTCCCCGGGGCCCAGTTGGTTTTTAAGGCAAAACCAACCCGACCGTACTCCACCTGCGTCCAAACCTCGGGCGGAGTATTCCAAAAGAACCGTCTCACTAAGAGGAACACAACAAAGCTGACGGTACGTCAATCGGACGTCAGTAGCTCAAGATATGAGCGTTTCCGCTCCGAGGGCTCGGTTGGTTTCGTGAACGAACCAACCTGGACGAACTCAAAGTATTCCGAAACCCTGAGTGCGATATACCGAAACGACCGTATCGATCCAAGGATCGCGTTGCCGCAGACGGTTCGTCAATCGGAGGTCCGTGGCTCAGGTTATGGCCG